>OZ014504.1:24319946-24919946 GCA_963966045.1 Xestobium rufovillosum
ATATGTATCATAACTTTCTGAAAACTTGATGCTGACAAATGCTTGAACTACTCCCTCAGGTCTTTGAACAATAAGATATTTTTCTGGAGTGATTGTTGCTAGAACCAGAGCTGCAATTACAATACTACTCATGTTTGTGATAAGAGTCCTCGAAATATTAGTATATTTATAAGACATTTTCTCCCTACCGAAAATATTCTCAGAAAATTTGCGATGATACCATTGGCTCTTTTGTCTTGAGTTGATTAACCTCTGCCTTCTTGGCGTTGGTGAAATATGAAACTTGTAAAAGCACTGCAGTTTGATCCTTTAACTTTCAAATAACCTATGGTATCATTTTTCACATCCGGTGTTGGTGAAATATGACACTTGTAAAAGCACTGCAATTATAACAAATTACGCTGGACATGCATAATATGAAATTCGCTGGAGACATCAAATGATGACTCAGATTTTATACTAGCATGAAACGGAAGTTGAATAACCTTGAATATGATGCGACATATCTTATTACCCCGAGTTTGAATAAATCTAGGCACGCATAATTTGAAACCTCTGTATCTTTGACTTTCAAACGACCTACAGTGTCATGTTCACATAGGTAATGCAATGCAAAGGAATCATCGAATTACACGCTCTACTTTTGTTTGCAATACAGCGCTTAGTCTTAAAAGTATGCAGCCGATTCTAGACCTGTCCCTTTGAACATGCTGCTACACAGCTACACCGTTTGGAATACAGCGCTTATTTCTACCTCCAAGCCATTGACATGACCTTGAACATGATACCTGCTATCATATTACATCAAGTCATTTTTCTCTTGAACAATAAAGTGCTGCAATATTTGTGTAGTAATTTAGCCCATCTAAAGCCATGTTATTTTTTGAAATACAACGATTTGGTCCAGAAACGACGCTATATGTCTACTCATAGTGTCTCCTTCTTAGCCGACGATTGGTATGACGTAGCTAAATTTCTACGAGAATCGTTGGAACAGTACTTTTTGAAGCCTAAAGAAGAAGCAGTCAAGTACCGCAGGGAAAGTGGTTCGTGTACCGCTGATGGAGACTCGCTTTTCGGGTGCAGACTTCTTAGAATTCAAGAAAAAAAACACCAATCTCAATTCTGTGCTGTATCTGGGCGAAGATGCTGTTCGTCAAATTGTCGAGTTGGAAACAGTAATAGATGGTCGGTTAGATCTCTTGTATACCTTACATTTTCCCGAATTTTACACGGACGTGCTCTTACCCACTGTGATTGAGGAACTTAAAAACTATGAAAAAGAATGTGTTAAAGATATAATTTTAAATTATCATTTCATAACCCGCGCCAGTGTACATTATGAAGATGTGCGGTACTGTTTAAAAGAATGTTTGGTATATTGTATGGACAAATTATATTACGATTTAGGCGTAGTAGTACCTATTTATGTAGAAAACTAAATAAATCTAATCACTTTCAATCCAAATGTCTTTTAATGCAGACCTCTGCCTTCCACCTGAAAATTTAAGGACAGAATTTATCGAGAAATATTTAACCTCTACACAATTGGAAAAGATTTGAATTCTGTTGCCCACTACTTTACAAAACTATATCGATTTGCAATTAAAACGCCCCTGCTTCGCTCATTATAACAGACCTGGCGATAGCGATCATATAGACGGGCCTCCTGGGCATAAATCCCAGTGTTATGTCTGCCAAAAGTCTGCAAGTAAGACGTAAGAAGAAGAAGATGCCAATTTTGGCAAGTTCATTTGTCATTCTGACAGCTTTGGTCAACCAGATATTTTACGTTAATCAAGCGCCCGGTGTAACGGAAATATTTGGGTGCTTCGATGGCAAAAATGACAGTTGGCCTGACTCATGGTACAGATTAGAACAACACACTGTATATGGAATTTCAGTTTTTTCTCGAAATATCTCTGACGTCATCAAGGAACAACAGAATAAACCGCCACTGCTGGTCTACAAGTTAAGACTTGTATTTTTTAATAGAACCTATGGAGATGCTCCTGATTGGAAAAGAATTCTCATGTCCGGATATGATGCCGACTACGATGATTCATCAATACACAGTTTACTTATCTACTATAGTTTCATATTTATCACCTGTTTTACGGCATTCATTTATTCTCTTTATAAAATGTACAAGTTTGTAAGAACAAATACTGTTAATAATGATAATGTATCAATTTGACCTTGAATAATACATATTATTATTTCTTTTCTGATATTTTAATATTGTGCACATTGAAGGAAACCGCAGATACCGGATGTTTATTTCCGGTTAAGATGTTTGATGCTGATAAGAGTATAACAAGTTAGAACACGACAATACTTTTCGTTTGAAGGAAGCCGCCAAGTACCGGATGTTTATTTCCGGTTAAGATGTTTGATACTGATAAGAACGTGACACATCAATTCTTATCGTTTTCCTCCCTCTCTATTGTATATCTATATATAAATAGAATTCTAATATTCTTACTCATTCAGTTAACTGCGCGTGATCAGTAAACTACCTACACCGTCTTAATACTACTATTCTTTGCTATTATATTTAAAATGTCTTACGCCAAATCTTTAGTGAACAAACATAAGGCGGCTCTGCTAAATGCTAATGATAACCCCGGCAATATTCGCGAGAGTATACAAAGTTGCGGTCGA
The DNA here is from genome assembly GCA_963966045.1 of Xestobium rufovillosum. Classification (NCBI taxonomy): domain Eukaryota; kingdom Metazoa; phylum Arthropoda; class Insecta; order Coleoptera; family Ptinidae; genus Xestobium; species Xestobium rufovillosum. The sequence goes on from OZ014504.1 coordinate 24,322,611, forward strand.
GCTATTAAACAATTAAATGAGTTGTTAAAAAATCATCCAACATCGGCAAGAAACAACATATCACCGCATCAATCGGTCAAATAAAGGGATTTCGGTAGCTCCTTAAAGGATTGGGAGTTATTGGAGGATCATATTTTATGCATCATCATCATCTGTTGCTAAGTCTCCATCCAGTGGAGTGAAATGGGAAGATGTCGAATCGGCGGCGGCGTTTAAAAGTCGCATGAGAACCGGGGTTATCATTAATCTAATTCATAAAGATCCCGCCCATTTTTTGGGGGATTGTGAAAAGCTATTTAACAGAAAAGTCGCCCAGTTACTCCAACAACATATCCATCTTATAGTAAATACGGTCTTTTGCGGGGAATTTAAAATAGTTGCAGCTGAACAGGAAACTTTGGAATTTAAATATATACGTACTAAAAATGTGGCAATTTATAATGACACCGATTTAACGTCATGGTTCTCCGAGAACGTCGAACAGCTTATTCTGCAGGAGCTGGAAGAATTTCAGGAAAGAGATTCAGGTAAGTTCTTTCTCTATAATAGTAGATCACGCACAGTTAACAGAATGATAATGAATATTAGAGTTTTGTTTATATATTTTCGTTGTTTTAGGTTGGGCGTTGTCGGCGATTGTTAACCTTCAAGTTAACGTGAATAAGTTTACCCCGCAAGTTGGCTCATCATACATTGAGTTACCGCCTCAAATTAAAAAGAAGAAGGCCTGCGTGAATGTTAAGAACATGGCTGACGTTTGTGTGTAGGCTGGAGTATTTTGTCCTGCCTTTATCCCACAAACAAGAGGGCCGATAGAACTTCTTCGTACCCGCACCCCTCAACCGTTTTAAATTTAACTGGCATTCAATTCCCCATGACTGTGAAGCAAGTACCACGTTTGGAAGCACAAAATGAAATTTCAACTAACGTCTATATTTTGGAAAAGAAGAAGAAAAATTATGAAACCCTCCCCGTCTATTTAACCAAGGAGAAACGGGACAGACATGTTAATCTACTGATGATTCAAGATAAGTATTTTAATGATGATGATGATAACGATAATAATAGTACTGATTTTAATTATTTAGAAATAAAATATCATTTTGTCTGGGTAAAAAATCTGTCGCGCTTAGTTTCCACGCAGTTAAACAAACATGCTCATAAAAGCAATTTTTGTGATCGTTGCCTTCATTATTTTTATTCTCAAACTAAATTAAATAAGCACTACGAGGACTGCAAAAATATAAACGAGTGTAAAATTCGTTTACCAACTGCCGAACAGAAATATTTTTCGTTTAAAAATTGGGCGAATAAAATAAAGGCGCCGTTTATTATTTATGCAGACTTGGAGCGCATTTTAGAGCCGAGCACTAAGAATAAGGAATTTCAAAAACATGTACCCTGCAGTATCGCTTATTATGTTAAATGTTCATATGATGATTCGCTATCTTTCTTTAGATTTTATCGTGGTGAGGGCTCCATTCATGGTTTATCCGAGAACTGGGAACTTTGCTGAGGATTTAGAGACCGTATTTCTTTGCCCTTTACCTATGGACCAGCTGACCTTAAACCAACAAATTCAGTTCGACAACGCCTCAGTTTGTCACATTTGTGGGCGGCCTTTTACGCAAGAACAGAAAAAATATCGAGACCATTGTCACTTGAGCGGCACATACAGAGGCCCCGCTCATGAAAATTGCAACCTAAACTTCCAGGATAGTTACGTGGTTCCGGTGGTTTTTAACAATTTATCCGGTTACAATTCTCATTTCATCATACAAAATTTGGCTACGGATTTGAAAGGTCGTGTGGATTTGTTACCTATAAATAAAGAACGGTACATTTCCTTTACTAAACATCTAAATGAATATCTTATTAAATTTCGTTTCATCGATTCACTTAGATTTTTAGCTTCTGGTTTAGATCAGCTCGCGTCATATTTAATCAACTATCCATCACTAAACTCAGAATTTCCCAATTTAAACGAGGAACAGCTTCGTTTGCTGCAAAGAAAGGGTATTTACCCCTACGACTATTTCGACGATTTTTCTAAATTTACCGAAACCTCATTACCACCTAAATCAAAATTTTATAATAAATTAAATGATTCCGATATTACTGATGGCGCGTACGAGCATGCGCAACGGGTTTGGCGCGACTTTGGAATTCAAAATTTCGGTGATTGGACCTTTATTTAAAAACGGACGTGTTACTCTTGGCAGACGTTTTCGAAGAATTCAAAATTAGCTGTTTAGAAACTTATGGTCTACTAGATCCCGCTCACTATTATACCCTCCCCGGCTGTACGTGGGACTGCATGCTTAAACACACCAACATTACTTTAGAATTATTGGTGGATATTGATCAGATAATGTTTTTCGAACGGGGGATAAGGGGGGGGCCTTAGCCAGTGTTCCAAGCGGTATAGCAAATCAAATAATCGCTACATGCCCGATTTTAAACCAACAGAACCAACAAAATTTTTAATGTATAATGATATAAATAACCAATACGGCTGGGCTATGTCCACGTATTTCCCGTACGGGCTATGTCCATGTATCTCCCGTACGGGGGTTTTGAGTGGGTGGGCGACGACGATTTCGGTAGTATAAATGTAACTGATGTAGCTGATAATTCCGATGTGGCCTACATTTTCGAGGTCGATTTGGAATACCCTCAAAATTTGCATGACTCTCATTCGGACCTTCCATCTTAATCCTCCGAATTCTAAACAGCGAAAACTTTTGGCCACCCTGTATAACAAAGAGCGTTACGTCATTCATTATCGAAATTTAAAACAAGCTTTGAAACATGGGCTAAGAGTAACAAAAGTTCATCGTATTCTTAAATTCAACCAATCGCCTTGGCTGAAATCCTATATTGACTTGAACACGCAGCTTAGAACAAATGCTAAAAATGATTTCGAAAAGAATTTGTTCAAATTAATGAACAACGCGGTTTTTGGCAAGACTATGGAATATATTCGCAAACATTCTATTGTAAAAGTAATTTCCAAGTGGGAGGGCCGATACGGCGCCGAAGCTTTAATCTCGAAGCCTACTTTTAAGGCGTCAACAATTTTCTGGGAAAATTTGGCCGCGATCGAGTTAAATAAATCCGAAATATACTTTAACAAACCAATATATGTGGGCATGTGCATACTCCACATCAGTAAAACGAAAATTTACGAATTTCATTATGAATATATGAAACGAAAATTTAATAATGCCTGCAAAGTTCGTTACACAGATACCGACTCACTTATTTATGAAATTACAACTGATGACTTGTACGAGGTCATTCGACAAGATTGTCATGAATTTTTGGATACCAGCGACTACCCCGAAGATAATATTTATCACATTCCGTTAGTTAATAAAAAGTTGTTGGGGCTGATGAAAGACGAAAATAATTGTAAAATAATGACCGAATTTGTTGGTTTGAGGTCGAAAATGTACGCTCTTAGAGTAGATGGTAAAGATGCGGTTAAAAATCCAAGGGCGTAAAGCGGTGCATTATTAAGAATCAAATAACCTTTGACGACTATTTAGAGTGTTTAAATTCTTTTCGCGAAAAATATGTCAATCAAAATTTAATAAAGTCGGACAAACACAACGTAAGTTCCATCACCCAGACGAAAATTGGATTGAGCCCTCACGACGACAAACGTTATCTACATAAAGGTGATTTTAATACGCTACCATGGGGGCATTATTCTATTTTAGAGCAATAGATGGTAGTTTTAGTTGTAGTCTTAGGGTTCTAATGTATATATATATATATATATATATGAGTAATTTTGTATAATATAACGTATTTTCTGTTTTCAAATAGTTAAGGATGTAGGATGTACTACTTATTATAGAAATAGATTTTATTTTTGTTTTACTTTTTCTATTTACAAATAGTTGGGAATGTTGGATGTTCTACTTAATATACATATTTTATTTTGTTTTACTTTTTCTGTTTACAAATAGTTGAGGATGTTTGATGTACTACTTAATCTATTTTATTTTTGTTTTACTTTTAAGTGTATGTTTCTCTTTTGTCAATTATCATTAAATAAAACTGCTTATTGTTTTGACGTACGTGTAATTACTCAGTTACCTCTCCCACTCCGTTGCAGTAGCACCATCTAACGTCCAATAGCGAGATAACGTTACAGTTCCCTCTAATTTCATAACAGCGCCATCTGACGTTCAATAGTGAGATGACTTACTCCGTCATTTTGATTAAAAACGCCATCTGTCAATCCACCATTTTTAAATTTGCCTATTTTCAAATTGTCAATTGTCAATTTTGAATGCGCCGCCGCGACGGCCGCCATTTTTAAATTTTATTTTGATGACAACGCCATCTGACGGGGAATAGTTGAACGTCACCTCCACCATTACAGTTTCCTGAATATTATAGGTTGTTGTCCAGACTAACTCTAGGTTCTTGTGCTAGACCGGAAGTAAAAATTTCAATGGACCAATGGGAAGCCGCCATTCTGTCCAAGAATCGGCATAGCTTATCTACTAATGGTCTGTCAAAAAAGGATTTCCGTACACTAAACAAATTTTAAGAAAGTGCGCAGTGTTCAAACAGCGACTTTGTAGTACAAAATAATTAAGACAAATATTTATTCATTGAACATAAGTTTTTTTTTTAGTAATATTTGTGAATTTATGGCAAATGAAACACTATGTAAAAAATATTATCGACGTTTCGCCTCTGGTTGGAGGCTTTATCAAGATTATATATTTAAAAGTTTACAAAATGTATAATCTTGATAAAGCCTCCAACCAGAGGCGAAACGTCGATAATATTTTTTACATAGTGTTTCATTTGCCATAAATTCACAAATATTACTAAAATTATTAAAAAAATGGCACAAATAATTATACAATTTATTGAACATAAGGTGCCTGAAGTACAAAATAATTAAAAAATACTTCCAGCGTTAACTTAGGGATGGAACAACCATGTCATACAGACAGATCCGTAGCCCCCCCCCCCCCTCCCCCTAGAGCGAACAAAAAACGTTGATATGGAAAAAGTGCCCCGAAAATTTAATGACAGTCGAAATAGGAAACTGCAATAATAATTATTCTAGATTTCATATACAGGGGGTGTTCACAATTAACGGGGCACTATTACTAGGTAACTTTGTTACCTTTGGAGCTACGATTCCGGTTAAATGGACAAACTAGTAGTATTTTTACTCAATTTTTTACGTAGATTCAAGTCGTGAAATCAGAAAAGTAATTGAACTTCGGGTTTTCGCCTTGTCAACAAAAATACCTTTTCTTAATTGAACAACCTGAATATTTTTATATACGTACATATTTTGAAAGCGAAATAAATTCTTAACAAATAAGCCTTAATAATTAATCATTTTCGTGAAATGTGGAATAAAGAAGATCTGAGTCATTTAAAACACTACATATACAGGGTGATTCTTTTAAATCGCACATTAGAAAATTTTCGACTTCTACTTATGCTAGAGCTATAAAACTTGGAACCTAGCCATAATCGACGATTCCGAGACGAAATTAAATATTTACAGGATGACGTCACTTTTAAAAATGGCGAAAGCAGACGCCATCTTTGTTTTTTTAATGACAATCAGTCATTTCGATTTCATATTTGAATTCGGTATTTAATTCTGAGTACAACTAACCAAATTGTCACTACTTATCTGTCATACTTTTTAACACCAATTTACTCAAAAACTGCAAATAGCTCCAAAACCATTGGAGTTAGGTATAGCACATGCTAACATAACTCCCCTTAGAATTGTATTTTACATCCAACGGTGACATAAAATTTGACACGTGCCATTTGAAAAAATTGAGTTTTTTACATTTTGTGATACCCGTATTAAAAAAATTGTAGCAACCGCTGACAAACTCGTTATGGCTTGGTTATCAATCAAAACATTCCTTGGAGCTTAGGGAATCGAAGTAAAAAAATCATCGACTTATCTTCAGTGGTTCAAGAGATATCAATTTTTTAATGAACCCTTGCTTCTGCAAATTTGAAGAGAAAATGTGGCATATGTCAAAAAGTATGACAGATAAGTAGTGACAATTTGATTAGTTGTACTCGGAATTAAATGCCGAATTCAAATATGAAATCAAAATGGTCGATTGTCATTTCAAAAGACAAAGATGGCGTCTACTTCCGCCATTTTTAAGAGTGACGTCATCCTGTAAATATTTCATTTCGTCTCGGAATCGTCGATTATGGCTAGGTTCCAAGTTTCATAGCTTTAACATAAGTATAGAAGTCGAAAATTTTCTAATGTGCGCTTTAAAAGAATCACCCTGTATAACAGCTATGTAGGTACTTAAGCCCCTTTGTGCATCCCAAATTAAATCTTTTACCTCCTCGTCTGTACAAAAATATCTGCTTTGTTCCTTAATTTCCTGTATAATTTTAGGACGCACATCCGGCTCGGCTAATATTCTTATCATCATCAATCATCATAAGGTTCTCAGTCCGAAGACTTGTTGGATGCGTACCTCCACTCTTTTCTATCCTGAGCTAACCTACGCATTTCCCTAAAAGTAGAACATCCTACATCCCTAACTATTTGAGAGCAGTAGTCTAATCTAGGCCTACCCCTACCGCCTTTTATTCCTATCTTTGACTCTACGACTCTAGTATGTCGCAAACTATTCCTTCGTGTCTTAGAAGGTGTCCTACCATCCTATCTCTCCGACTCTTTATTGTATTCCATACCTTTCGCTTTTCCCCAACTCTTTCTAATACTTCCCTATTGCTAACCTTATCTATCCATGGTATCTTCATCATCATGCGTCTGTAGCACCACATTTCAAACGCTTCTACTCTTTTTCGATCCGCTTCTCCTATTGTCCAAGTTTCGCACCCATATAATGCCATACTCCATACATACGACTTTAAGAGTCTCTTTCTAGTCTCTATATTAACCGTTTTCGAACATAACAGTTGTTTCTTTTTGTTGAACGCAACTCGACCTTGCGCGCTATTCTTTGTTTTATATCATTTGTGCTCCTACCGTCTTGAGTTATTTTACTTCCTAAATAGCAGAAATCCGCGACCTCCTCTATCTTCTCATTTCCTATTTGTAAGTCAACTTTAGTTCTATTTTCACATCCCCCACATACCAAAATTTTAGTTTTCTTTTTATTGACTTTCATGCCGTAGCCCTGTGTCAAAACTGCTTCCATTTCATTCAAAGCCTCTCCTAATTCTTCTTTGCTAGATGCTAACACTGCTATATCCGCAAATCTGAGCAAGTTAATAGTTTGACCCTGTACATTAATTCCTGAGGCTGTTCTGTCCTTAACAATATTAATCGCATCTTCGATATATAAGTTGAAAACTAGAGGTGACAATGCACATCCCTGTCTCACTCCCTTCCGGATATCTACTTCCCTTCGTTCCTGCTCACATTCTGTAACTGCCTTTTGCTCTCTGTAGAGATTATGTATTATTCTTCTGTCCCTATATTTCATCCCTACCTTTCTCAGCACTTCGAACATCTTCCCCTATTTTACGTTGTCGAAGGCTTTTTCTAAATCTACAAATCCTATATAGACGCTCTTCCTCTTTTCTATAGTTTTTTCTATAATTACTCGTAAAGCTAGAATGGCCTCGCGCGTTCCTCTTTCCTCTATTTCGTCTAAATCCGAACTGATCTCCTAATATTTCTTCCGCCATTTTCTCCATCCTTCTTTGCATCGGCTATTCCCCTCCAAGAAATAATTCGGCGTAGCATGCGACAGATCGAAATTCATTTTTTATAAGCTTACCAAATTACACGTGTCCCAGTTTTCTACAAGAGTAAACGGCATGGCATGGTGAAGATGTCGATTTAGTCACGAAAGAAATACGAAAACTCACTAAACAGCAATAAGTACCTACTAATAAAAATTTACAAAGATTATTTATTGATTTCGATACTTGCCTTGTTCCTCGGCCTGTTCTGGTTTATAGTGTAAAAGATGTACTTAGTGTTTTACTTTTAAATGGCTTAAAACGTCTTTATTTTAAATTTTAGGGTAGCCATTAATTAAGACTTTCTGTTAAGAATTTCTTTCTCTCTCCCAATAATGCAAAAATATATAGAGCGTTCCATTTAAAAGTTATTTTTGCACATAACTCGAAAACCTGATGTTCAATAATTGTTTTTCTGTTTTCGCGACCGTAATCTATTAAGAATTACTACTAGTATGATCATTTAACAGGAATCGTGGCTCCAAAAATAACAAAGCTGTCAATACTGCCCCGCTAATTGTTAACACCCTGTCTAGTTGTATTTTGTTTCATTGTAAGAAGTGAAGATTTTAGTTTATTGTGAAGTACTACTGAATAGTTTTTCATTCTTCATTGTTCAGTTTTTTACAAGAATTAGTCATATTTATGTACTGTTTATTGCATCCTTATCGTCAAACTAGGTATATAGGTATTTATCAATTTATCTAGTTTAGTAAAGTATTATAATTTCCAATTTTTGGAATAATTTTAATCGCATATTCCAAGAGACATCCTACCAAATATTTTGTTTAGGCCATCATCATCATCATCATAAGGTTCTCAGTCCGAAGACTGGTTGGACGCGTACCTCCATTCTTTTCTATCCTGAGCTAACCTACGCATTTCCCTAAAAGTAGAACATCCTACATCCCTAACTATTTGAGAGCAGTAGTCTAATCTAGGCCTACCCCTACCTCTTTTTATTCCTATCTCTGACTCTAGTATGTCACGAACTATTCCTTCGTGTCTTAGAAGGTGTCCTACCATCCTATCTCTCCTACTCTTTATTGTTTTCCATACCTTTCGCTTTTCCCCAACTCTTTCTAATACTTCCCTATTGCTAACCTTATCTATCCATGGTATCTTCATCATGCGTCTGTAGCACCACATTTCAAACGCTTCTACTCTTTTTCTATCCGCTTCTCCTATTGTCTAAGTTTCGCAACCGTATAATGCCGTACTCCATACATACGACGTTAAGAGTCTCTTCCTAGTCTCTATATTAACCGTTCTCGAGCATAACAGTTGTTTCTTTTTGTTTAGGCCCCCTCAAAAAATTCATAAGCCCCCCTAAGTTTTGACCCTGGCTACGGCGCTGCATACAGATCCTCAAAATGTTTCCAAAAACGAAAGTTACTGGAAAAAACAAAAGTGGGCTTTTTGGTTTTTCGAATAATACATTAAAACATCGAGAGTAAAACTTCTTTTTGAGCGGCCTCTTAATTTTTATTTTTGGGATCTAGGAAATAAGGCCATTCAAATAATTGGGGCTGGTATATGTGAAGAAATTCGGAAAGACAAAACTGGACATAAAAAGTATTGTAAATGCATAAATTTCATGCAGGTGTTACCCCGAAAAGCGACAAAGCGTGCCGCCGTACCCTGCGGGAACATAAAAGCTCATTATTATTATATTATCTTATTCCCCAACGTCGTGCCGGCCGGCGCCGTCACCCCAGAATTAAAATGGCCGTGCCTGCCATCTGTTAAACAATAAAATCAACTAAAGTGCCACGATAGATATTGTTTTCGTCTTATCATAAAATAACTGCTTCCGTCCTTCAGTGTTGTTCCGTCCAAAGATAGGTACCTATTTAAGCTTAAAAATTCATCTATATCTTGTCAAATCTTCAAAGAAATGCCAGTAGCGTCGAAAATGTGCAATTTAGGCAAAAAATATTTTGTACAACCTCATCACAGTAAAATCTATTAAGGAATCAAAAAGTTCAATCAATTACAGGGCGTTTCATTAAAAAAAGAAGTTAGGTGTTGTACAGAAGAAATTAGAAAACTAGTATTATACTACTACTAAAACTAAAAGAAACTAAAAAATAAGGACGAGTCTTTCATATAGCTTTTTTCTCTAAAATGCATAATAAAGGCGCAAAACTCCATCGCGGCACTAAGTATTGGGATTAGAAAATGGTTCTTGTTGACTTCCCAAAAAATCCTACTAGTTCTCAAATTCGCATCCCTAGGCACACACTATTTTGTATCCGAAAACATTTTTATAAACTTTTTCCCTAATGCATATTAATTTGAACAGAACAAAGAAACAAAGAAAAGCCGACGGCGGCCGTGAAATTGTGCAAGTAGACCCTCTTATTTCTTCCCTGTGTAATGCTGTGACGGCAGACGGGGCTCACCTGACAAAACCCTATTGAAAATGTGAAAATAAACAATATATTAAATGAAACGTCAGGATGACACCAGCCAGGTGAATTTCGTCTGTGCACACTGAGATCTTAACTTACCTCAATGAGTTCTTGACATCCTGTTAAGTAACAGGTATCATAACAACGAACCTTTGTCGGATCTTACACATGGGCTAGAGGTAATTTTCCTTACATGAAATGAAGTCCAGTTATCCTTGTACCCTATCCTTTATTCCCTATATCTATACAATATCTCGACACTTCAACTCCAAGTGCGTTATAAATAAGTACCCAGTGTTATCAAATACATAAAGCATCAATTCCTACATTTAACATCCTGCCTACCGACACCAGTTCATACAAAATTATAGACACCAATTTAATACAAGATAAATACACAAATATTACAAATTGCTCTTAGCTCACCCATACGGATAACCATACTCCAAGTTTACAATGAATGAAGATGAAGGAATGCAACGCCGGTTGATCACCCATTATTCTCCCTTGATAGTTATTTCGGCCCACTCAAATAACCATAATAATTCTGCTTCTACCATATGTAAGAAAACTTATGTGCCACTTTTCACTTTATCAATTTAAACCAAACTAGTTACTTGACTCTACATCACCAATTATTCAACACAACTGCCACCCGTCTTTAGCCCTTGCTAATTCCTAACTACCTCGACCGCTACACATGACTTCTGATGTTCAACTCTCTTTTCAACTAACTTCTAACTAACTAACTAACTAACTAACTCTTCAACTCTCTCTGCCTTCCCTTTTGATAACTTTGCATGACACTGCCCATGGAAAATAGGCGTGCTTTTCCCTGATACGCGGAAAACAGTTGTCATGGTAAACATGGTGACTGCTTTTCCTGGATAGGCTGTGGCGCAACGCCCATGGAAATCCTGATTAGTTGCTTATTTCCGATAGGCTACACCCTGGGAAACGAAATAACGTTAATTCACCCTAACCCTGGTGATTTATGTATTTGTTTGTGTAATTCACTAAGTATCAGTCGTGACAATAGCCCTTTTATGAAATGAATTTGGTTAATGATCCTTACTTCAGGTGCGTGCTGTTAAATCGGTTTTAGACCTAAGAACATGGTTGTGGCTTCCGCCAGTCTGTCTGGTTTTCCCATTAGTAGCCTTTACTGTTTCGTTTGAAACGACAATTATGAGTACAAATCGCCCTATTACTTTCCCTAAACCTTTTAGTGTTCGCGTGCGGCTGTGCCTACTTTGCTTATTAAAAACGCAATGATTCCACTGTGGAAATTTGTATTAGTCATCCTTCCTTAAAAACTCTGAATTTCACAATATCTCTCAATTTTGATGCAACTTGTAACTTTTATTAAATAAATATTGCATTTATTTCTAGACCGTAAGTTCTTGAAATCGAATTTAAAGTGGCCCCGTTACAATGCGCTGGCGCGGTTCTAGGCTTCTATGTACTGCATTCTTAATACATACAACATGACTAACTTTAGTTTTTCAGCTTTACGCTCTTTTATGGAGATTTGAAGTTTGTTAAAATATGTATAGGGTGAACCAAATTGGGTGTATCTTGGTAAATATTAGTGATAAAGAAAAACTGCTAAAGCACTTGCGATCTCTTTTTTCACGTTCAAGTCGATGGTGCAGAGAAACTTTCGAAATTGTTTTTCATTTCCGAGCTATGGACGAAAATTGAGTTTTTTGTTTTTTCGCATTTCGAGGAATACTACTTGCATCTCGCTTATTATAAGAAATGGTGGGATGCAATGTAGGCATTCTTAATGCACTTTTTTGAGCAAAATTCAGTGGCGTAGTCAGATTTTTAATGTCAGGAAGGGTTTATGAACTGCGTGGCAAACTTGTGCAATTTTAAATGGCGACCATATTTGATTTTTACACAGTTGAATGGAGGATTTTTTTCTGAGTTCAGAAATATATATTGATATATCTAACTTCAATATTAATGCATCAATATCGAATTTTCTGTTTCATTAATTAATGCGGATAATTATTATGTTTGTCGAAAACATAAGGTGGCTGTGACTGTGAAACAAGCCTATACAGGATGTTTCTGGAGGAATGGTACATACGTTAGTATGTTATAGTATTGCTCATTTCGAACAAAATAGTTCATATGAACACGTGTCCAATTCTTAATAGTTACCGAGTTGCAGTCAGCTGAATTACTGCATAAACGAATTTATTACTTCATTAATTCTGACAACTAACTATCGACATACAAAATAAAGCACGGATTTTAGAGGAAGCAGTTCTTCCTGGCGCTCTTTTATTCTTGTAGCACTGGCCATAATGCGGGCAATTAATTCATCATGTGTGCCTATTATTCTCTATAAACATAATTTTTCATCCCGAACTATAATCCAATGGAGTTAAGTCCGGAGATCTAGCTGGCCAATTAATGGTGCCACCATTGCCGATCATAATAGTGCTAAATGTCAAATGAAAATTGTTTTACAGCAGCCTACTGGATGCGCTGTAATGCGCTCTACATTAAAATTGCTGTATCTCAGTAACCATTGGGAATTGGCACCTGTTCATATGAACTTTTTTGTTCAAAATGAACGATACTATAACATACTGAAGTATTATGTACCATTCCTCCTGAAACACACCCTGTATAATACTTTTTATGTTTAAAATAGAAAATTCGTCATAACTCCGTAATTATTGAAGTCAGATATGTCTAACTATACAGGGTGATTCAGAACAGGCGTTCCAAATTAAAATGGGTGCTAGAGGAACTCCAAATAAGACGAAAAGTTTATATGAACATATGTTCTAAAGTGACTACTAACAAAGATACAGGGTGTAAAAGTTTTAATATTTTTTTATTATCTTAGTAACTAGGAAAGTTATTGAGTTGAAATTTAAGGAGTCGTTTTCATTTGCCAAGTTCCAATTTTCCAAAAAAAATTGCTCTGCTAGCCCCATCAGTAGCGTTGCTACGGGGTTGGCCGTTTATTTATTTCCCTAATCCAATGTTACGCCACTGGCGAATGTAGGTGATATTAATATATTAGAAATCTACGTTCAATTTGGGAAGAGATTGGTATCTTCAAAATTTGTCGTAAAATGCTTAGTTTTTGAATGAAATAGCTTTTTGTGAAATCGTGCACATGCACTTAAATTTTCCATAATAAAGGTGGTTTAATATATCAAAAAAGGAACATTATTTTTAAAAACACATTTACAAAGGACATAAACCTGTTAATGATAGCTTTCCAATTCAGGTATGGAAAATAACATCGGGCATATGGCCCCCTCTACTTTGCTTGCATGCCGAAACTCTCTTCCACAAATGGTGGATTACTGCTTTATAAACTTGAATTTCGATTTCGCCGATAACACGTCGAATTTCTTCCTTTATCTGATCTGACAAAACAAAAAAAAAATCACACGGGGTTGAATCACACGACCTTGGTGGCCATTGCTGGTCACCACGAAGCGAGACGAGCCGATCCGGGAATTTCTCATGGAGCAACGCAATTGTTTCGCCGGAAGTGTGACATGTAGTGCCGTCTTGCTGAAACCATAACTGGTGAATGTCCATTGCATCGAAATGAGGCCACAAAAAATCTCTTATCCATAGTACGGTATCGGTTTCCATTACCTGTCACAGCTTGTCCTGCCTCATTTTCAAAAAAATAAGGGCCGATGACACAGCCCGCCCAAAATGATGACACACAAATAAAATCGGAATGTTAGCAGCTGTCAACTTTATGCAAAACAGTGTTGCTGCGCAACAAACAACACAATGGCGAGCGGTTCAAAACCGGCGCTCTTTTTGAACCACCCGTTACAATAATGGCTTCACCGATATGCAAGGAAAGTGAAAATTGAAAAAATAGTTTATTGAGAATAACACTAACAAAACTAACAAGAAGAACGAGAAAACACATCAATTATTACATTACGATATTAAAAAATATATTTCAACTTTACATTCTGTATCTTTGTTAGTAGTCACTTTGGAACAAATGTTCATATAAACTTTTTGTCTTATTTGAAGTTCCTCTAGCACCCATTTTAATTTGGCAAGCCCGTTCTGAATCACCCTGTATATTGTTGAAAACAGAAAAAATCCTCTATTCAACGAAATGAAAATCAAATATGGTCGCCATTTGAAATTACAAAGTTTGGCCCGCAGTTCTGAAATCCTTTATTCTATAAAAATTTTGACTAGGCCGCTGTTCTTTACTCAAAAAAGTGCATTAAGAATGTCTACATTGCATCCACTGAAATAAATTAATATAATTTATAAATTAATTTGATTTATTTCAGTGATTGCATCCCACCATCTCTTATACAAGCAATCTTCGAAATGTCAAAAAACTCAATTTTCGCCCATAGCTCGTGTTACAATCATAAGTATACAGTATGTGTTTGATTTGATGTGTCATGGCTGATATCTCGGCTATTGTAAGAATTTCAAACAAATGTATATGAAAGTTGTTGGACACTTTATTTTCAATAATTTATAAAAATCAGAAAAACAATTATTGAGCATCAAATAATTCAGATATAGCAAATACATTCATAATTTTAAATGTAACATACCCAGTAACATTGCATGTTCTAAATCTGTATGAAATTCCCTTTACAACTATATATCACATGTTATATTTATCTAATCGATTAAAGACATAAATCGATAGTTACAGCTTCATCCGAAAGAGTAGGCGGTGAAAATAATGAAACTCGGATGTCTGTTTCTAAATGATAAATGTTACTTAAGACTATCTTGACAACATAAAACTATTCAACAGAAACACGGCATAGTAACAACAAGAAAGTAACAATAAATCAGTAGGCAAGTTAAGTTTAAAATTTAACTTAATAAAATTAAAGCTTTTTTCAAAGTGACCTTCCTTATGAAAATTAAGAATACGCAGGAATTTACTCAAGTAATTTGACAGTTCACGTGATAGCAATTCTTGTCAAAGCCTACTCTTTCGATCAAAACTCTTAAGCACACGTGCAGTTCTTACTTAATTATCGATTTGTGCCTTTAATTGATTCGATAACTATGACATGTGATATATCGTTGTAAAGGAAATTTCATACAGTTTTAGAATACGTAAAAACACTGGGTACATTCCATTTAAAATTTTGAATGTATTTGCTATATCTGAATTACTTGATGCTCAATTGGTTTTCTGATTTTCATAAGTTATTGAAAACAAAGTATCTCACAACTTTCATATATAACATTTATTTGAAATTCTTTCAACAGCCGACATATCTGCTATGACACATAAAATCAAACACACTGTATATGGAGGAGTAAAAAGAAGGCGTGTAGGTCGCCGATAGCTCAGTTGGAGAGCGCGAGGGCTTCGGAGCGCGGGATCCCGGGTTCGACTCACGGTCGGCGGCGGAAATTTTTGCGCCGTGTAACATTTCAGAAGTGGGATAGGGATAGGCAACCCGCGAGCTAAAGGAGAGCACGGAGGGTGGAGTGCACAAGAGGTGCATTGTGCGTAGCAGGTTCGTGTCGCGGGCGCTGAAAGTAGCCAGTGGTTGGGGTAACCGAGGACGGCTAGCTTGTCAGGACGAGCCAAACTGTTACAATCATAAGTATGTATGGAGGAGTAAAAAGAAGGTCGCCGATAGCTCAGTAGGGGAGCGCGAGGGCTTCGGAGCGCGGGGACCCGGGCTCGACTCCCGGTCGGCGGCGGCAAGTTTTGCGCCGTGTAACACTCGGAAATGGAAAACAATGTCGAAAATTTCTCTGTACTTGAAGGTAAAAAAAGAGATCGCAAGTGCTTTACCAGTATTTCTCTATCACTAATATTTACCAAGACCCAATTTGGGTCACTCTGTACATATTTTCTATATGTAATTTTATCATAGGTACCGACATAAATCTAATTTTCTTTTGCAGCATTGCAGCACGGTATCTTTCGTAAAATATTGCGTCTAACAGAATGTTGAGGACAATGGTGGCTAAGAAAAAAATTGAATAAGGAATAAAATAACTTCATGAATTTATTGTATTTTTGCAAAAATTAATTTGGAGGTCTACGAAATTTTGTATTACCCCAAACCCTACCCAACCAAGGAAAAGCAAACTTGCAAAACGGTAGTTTTGTGAACAAACAAATCTAAACAGATGTATTTTTTTAAACCTGTCATGTGCAGCTGCTATATTGATTTATGTTCTTTATGTTTTACAGATCTCTTTGTGGATAAGCCACGAGGCCTCGACGGCGCGGCTGACTTTTGTGCCATCTACAATGAATAGAGACAACCGTGACGCCAAATTCTTTACTTGAACTGTTAAGGAGGTGTGTATCCCTACGTTCTAAAACATGAAATAAATAGGAAATAGCGCATCTACTGCCATCTAGCGAGCTCGCTAAATAGGTTTCCCAATACCAGCATGTCACTGTCTAACTATAACATCTTTAAACAATGAAAATAGGAAGAAATAATCATACCTGTTTTTCTTCTGCCTCGTTGATAAAGTAATAATTAATAAATGTTTTAAAGGTAGGTGTAGGTACACTGCAATTTTTGAAAATGATTTTCAAAAATTATTATAGTATTTAGCTCAAAATGTGAGCAACACAATTAACACGCAAAAATGCACAAGAACACTACAATATTATTACGCATTTGGATTCAAAAACACTCTATTTACAGTGACTATATATTTACACGAACTATTTACAAATGTTTACATTATTATTAATAGTGATTAAGAATATTTGATTAACAGGAACAACAATTTATCATTTAACACATAATGAACACACAATTCTTAACAGTTTACAACTCTCTAAACACTCCTCGTATATCGCGTATAATCCATGGGACAATTTCATTCATGGAGTAATTCATTCATTAACTAACTAACCAAGTGGGGTGGTCGTCGGCCGATTTTATACTCGCATAGGTTTGTTCTAGACTAGTCCCGGGGGCTTGAGACGATTCTCAGAACACGTGCTTTCTCGATGATTCACTTGTTTATAAAACCGGCGGCACGAGAATATACGGGAACACATTTAGCCCGTGACTCATTTGTTTATACGAAATAGATGTCCTTTTACGACTGCATTTTTATTAATCAATGGAGGCTCCAACACTAGTTATAAGCAAACTGCAACAAAAGCAGACAACAGCAAAGCTCTTTATTCCTGAAAACGCTCGTAGTGACCAGAACATGCCAGACCGACACATGCATTGCACACCTGACACCTGTTTTCAAGGCCGCACAAACACCAAGTCAGTAGCAAGAAATCGGATTCCATTAAATTCATATTAAATGCTTAAATTGAACATCTACGCGCCATCTACCACCCTATTTTGGTACTACTTTTTATATCAGAAAGTCTTAGGTATACTCCGTCACTCTGATATTATATGTTCTTTGGTATAATGAACATGTAAGATAATTTCGTTTAAAAAATTATCATTAAAGTTTTGCTAATAATTTTTTTAAAGCAATCATCAGTGCCCTCCTCTAGAAAATACTAAATTATTGTTTAATTTTGAAGAGTTATCAATTAGATATATTAGTCTATACAAATTATTAAAAATTATAATTTACTTAATGACCAAGTTGATTTAATACAATCTAGTTTATTTAAACTTTTGCAAATGTTTCTCTTATATACATTTTTCTGGATTCTCAGAGGGACCATCAGAGGATTAAAGATGATGGGCGACTGGGAGTTAATCAGCACAGGAGTACACCATCCAAGAACTTGCACTTTGGCAAAGAAAGAACGTCATTTACTACCCATTTGGGTACAAATGAGACCTTATGTTGGGTTCGGCGTACCTTCTGTATGACCAGCCGGGACAACCACCAACACCGGAAATAAGGAGACTGGTACATCTTTGAGAAGAAAGCAACACACAACTTGTGCTCTGTTGTGATTCCAATGCACACCACACGGTTTGGGGGAGCACAGGAACCAACAGAAGAGGTGAGTCGCTTTTAGAATTCATTATCAGCAATAATTTAGAAGTAGTCAATCGGGGAAACGAGCCAACCTTTCTCACTGAGAAAAGGAGAGAAGTGATTGACATCACGATTGGTGTGCCAAGGGTGTGCAATGATTGGCATGTGTCGCAAGAACAATCACTCTCGGACCATAGTTACATAAGATTTAAAGTAGCATTGCCACAGGGGCAAGTCAAAACATACATGAATCCAAGAACCTGCAACTTGGATCTCTTTAGAGAGAGACTAGGGCAGGGGTTGAAGGAATGTATGTCAAGACTGCGAACTCCAGTTGACATGGATCTGATGAATGACATCATCAAGTTAACAATTATTGGTGCTTACGAGGAAAGATGTCTGTTGAAGGTGAGGAAGGTTAAACGAGAGATCCTTTGGTGGAATCCAGAACTTTCCTCCCTGAGAGCTGAGACTCGTAGGCTTTTTAACCAGGCCAAAAGGACTGGTTGATGGGAAAACTATAAAACATCCCGTCGAAATTACGTAAGCGCCATAAGAAGGGCGAAAGAAGAATCCTGGAGGAGATATTGCGAGGAGATTGAAAATCTCCGGAATGTGCCAGACTCCAGGAGGCCTTGCAGAAAGGCAGTCCAGTGAAAATAGGATCACTGCAAAAAATACAGGGAGGGTATACATTATCTGGGGAGAAGATTCTGCACTTGCTACTAGAGACACACTTCCCAGGGAGTAGACCTATACCTGTAGATGACAATAAAAGCCAAGACGTACTGCATAAGCGGGGAACAAAGGAAGGCTGGAAACTAGCCAACAAGCTAGTTGACAAAATCAAGATTATATGAGCGGGGAAGTCCTTCGCACAATACAAAACCTCGGGCCCAGATGGGATATTGCCGATAATGCTACAACAGGGCATTCAAGCATTAGCTTCACCCTTGTGCACACTATGATTGGTGAAGGGTAAGGGTAGCTTTCATACCCAAACCAGGGCGAAAATCATACGCCCAGGTGAAATCCTTCCGCCCAATCAGCTTGACATCATTTATGCTCAAGACGATGTAAAAACTTGTTGATAGACGTATAAGGGACGAAGTTTTGGGAGTGGCACCCCTACATCGACACCAGTATGCCTACCAAGCGGGGAAATCTTGCGAACTGAGTCTCAACGAAATCACACGCTGGATGCCCTGATCAACAAAGAAGTTGCATTGGGAACCTTTCCGGATATAGAGGGTGCATTTGACAATACCTCTTTCGACACCATCAAGAGAGTTGTGTTGAAAGTTGCGGAGTCGATCATTCTATTGCAGAGTGGATTGACTCCACGATAAGGCAGGATAATTATTACTAGTCCACTGAAAAACGTGACTAGGGGGATGGCTGCTGCCAGAGGGTGCCCGCAGGGCAGGATTTTATCGCCATTACTGTGGATCCCGGTGGTGAACGGTCTCCTCTGGGAACTAGACTGTGAAGGAATACACGCACAAGGTTATGCGGATGACATTACTATTCCAATCAGAGGGAAGTTCGGAGGGGTGACATCAAACCTTATGCAACGAGCCATAGAAATAGTGCAAAGATGGTGCACTGTAGAGGGACTAACTGTGAACCCTGCTAAGACCATAGTGATAGCTTTCACGAGAAGAAGGAATCTTCAAGAGCTGAAGAAGCTTCGGTTGTGGGGTCAGGAGATCGAACTGGGCAGAGAAGTTAAGTATTTAGGACTAGCATTAGACACTAAATCAAACTACAACGCCCATCTGGAGAAATTGACCAAAAAGGCTACCCGGAGCCTATGAGCTTGTAGGGGTATGATAGAGAGAACGTGGGGCTAAGGCCAGCAATGGTCTCTTGGATTTACTCCAGGGTAATAATCCCCACAGTAACATATATGGATTCCTAATATGGTGGCATAAAGCCAGAAAAAGGGTATCTCAAATTAAGCTAGGAAAATTGCAGTGACTTGCATGCCTAGGAATCACAGGGGCGATGCAAGCAACGCCCACTGCGGCCATGGAGGCACTTCTGGGACTACCACCACTACATATTGTAGTGGAGGCTGAGGCTCTTGCAGCAGCATACAGGGTAAGGACAAACGGTTATGGGCTAACTCTTGCAAGAGCGGGATACCATACCGAAATATTTCAACAAATAGACAAGATCTTCATGCTTAGCATGCAGTCGGCTAGAACCGTCCCAATCTTAAACTTTCACAAACCTTATCAGATTACCATACTGATAGAGGGAGTGGAGGGCAATTCAAAAAGGGCGAGAGAACAGGATGGAAACATTTGGTATACAGATGGGTCTAAAACTGTACATAGTGCTGGGGTGGGTATTGCTGGCAAAAGCCCAGGGAATGAAATTAGCATAAACCTGGGCAGCCTTGCAACCGTATTCCAGGGAGAAATTACTGCACTTTCCGTATGTGCGCAGATGATCGGGAGGTCCTTTTAAAACAGGAGGATCCAGATTCTCAGTGGCAGTCAGGCGGCACTGAAAGCTCTGGAAGCTACAAAGATATAATCTAAAACAGTTAAAGACTGTGTCGACTCGCTGGCTCGGCTAGCGAGATGGGCAGTAGGACTATTTACGGGACACTGTTCACTTATGAGACATCTTACCACTATTGGAGTAAAGGACAATCCTGATTGCAGGATGTGTGGAGAAGAGGAAGAAACTCCTCATCACATACTATGCGAATGTCCGACTCTTTGAGCAGATAGACATACAAGCTTTGGAGCTATGTTTGTAGAACCAAAAGTAATAGCAGATGCACCCACAAGTCTTGTCCTAAAATTTTTTGAGGGGACCGAACATATGAGATAATCATTGTCGCAGACTACCGGTTTAGAAATATAGCTTTTGACCGTTTATGCCTTTTATTTCCGTTTTTCTTTACAAACTTTTACACCACTGTTTTTTTTCTGCCACCTGCTTTTTTCTCCTCTTCTTTTCATGGCTAACTTACAAAATTAATTTATATCAACGCTATCCTATGAATGTCAAAACTACTGTAACCTATAAATGTCAAAGCAACTAACAAACAAATAACTTAACACATTGTTCGTCACACTATCCTCCCCTTAGAGTCAATCGACCCGATCAGACTCTAACAACTGTGATATATAGGACATCAGCCGATCCAGATGCACCACTTTCATTTTCCCACGTCCCTTCTGGATCCGATATACCACGTCATTGAGCCTCTTAACCACGTTGTAAGGTCCGTCCCAATTCTTTCGTAGTTTCAAGGATCTACCTTTCTTTCTGATCGGATTATACAACCATACAGTGTCACCTTCTTGAAAACCAGCACTGTTAGCTCGTAAGTCGTATCTTGTCTTCATTCTGTCGCTTTCTAATTTAATACGCCGACGTACAAATTTGTAAATATGTTCCAAGCGATCTTCAATACTCTGAACATAGTCTTCAACAGTTCTAGGGTGGTCCTCTGGCCGGGGATACATCAAGTCCACAGGTAAACGTAACTCTCTTCCAAATAAAATTCTCGTAGGCGTCTTGCCTGTTGTTTGATGTTCAGCAGCCCGATAGGCCAAGAGAAACATGGAAATATATTTTGTCCCAGTCGGCCTGGTGTTCTTGCACAAATATTTTTAAGTGATTTTCCAGTGTCTTATTGAATCGTTCCACCATACCGTCAGATTGCGGGTGCAATGGAGTTGTTCTGGTTTTCTGAACTCCCATCAACTCACATGTTTTCCGGAATACTGCTGATTCGAAGTTCCTCCCCTGATCAGAATGCAATTCCCGGGGAACACCAAACCGACAAAAAACATTTTTCACTAAATCCTCAGCTATTGTTGTTGCTTCTTGATTTGGTAGAGCAAACGCTTCCGGCCACTTACTAAAATAATCCATTGCAATCAACACATATTTATTTCCTTCCACACTTTTTGGAAATGTCCCAGCCACGTCGATTGCAATTCTCTCAAATGGCATGCCAACATTATACTGACACATGCGATCTCTAGTTCGAATTTGTGGTCCTTTACTGGACTTACATTCCGCACATCTGCGACACCAGTCTTCAACATCATCTCGGCTTTGCAACCAGTAAAACCTTTCACGCAGTTTGGCAAATATTTTTTTCGTTCCAAAGTGACCCCCTCCAGCACCACCATGCACCTCTCGGAGTATTTCCACGATCTTTGACTTTGGAACAATAACTCGATGGCGTATTTCATTTCCATCTGCACTTTCCCACACTCGTATCAGTAAATTTTCTCTCATCTCAAGAGAGTTCCAAAGTGCCCAATATCCCTTAAAGTTGGCACTCTTGGTAGAGATATCTCTCCACTCTGGGCGTGGTCGGTTATTTTCTTTAAAGTGTATAAGTTCAGCTAAATCTTCGTCTTCCCTCTGAGCCTCTGACAAACCATCGCTCTGCGTCACGGTTCTCTTACAAACCACATGGCTGCTCTCCTTTCTCTCAGCGTTATTGCAATTCTTACAACTTGCAGCACAAGGTCTTCGTGATAAAGCATCCGCATTAGTGTGTTGCCGACCACTTCTATGCTCGATATTAAAATCGTACTCCTGCAGTCTTTCTATCCATCGTGCCATTTGACCCTCTGGGTTCTTGAAATTGAGTAACCGGCGAAGAGAGGCATGATCTGTTCGCAGTGTGAACTTTTGACCGTAGATGTACTTATGGAAATGTTCTACGGATTTTACTACGGCCAGTAATTCTTTACGAGTGACACAATAATTTCTTTCTCGTTTCGATAGTCTTACTAAAGTACGCCACAACTTTCTCATAGCCATCTTCTTCCTGCGAAAGGACTCCACCAATACCGGTATTGCTAGCATCAGTATCCACAACAAATTTCTTGCCAACCTTTGGAAATATCAGTACCGGAGATGTACAGAGTGTCTCTTTCAATTTTTCAAATTCTTCTTCGCTTTTTTCTTCCCATTCGAAAGGACGTCCATCTTCAGTCAATCTATGAAGTGGTCTTACGATATCTGCAAACCCTTGTACAAATCGCCTATAGTAAGTGCAAAGACCCAGGAAGCTCCTCAGCTCATGAACGTTCTTTGGAACAGGCCAGTTCTTCACCACTTCAGTCTTCTCTGGATCGATACATACTCCATCAGCTCCAATAATGTGGCCCAAATATTTAACTTTTTGTTGAAATAAATAACATTTCCTGGGGCTTAATTTCAAATTTGCTAACCGAAGTTGCCGAAACGCATTTTCTAAGTTGTTCATTTGATCTTGAATAGATTTTCCCAATCCAATAATGTCATCCAAACAAGTTTTCCAGTTGAAACTTTGGAGTAGCCTCCATCAGACACTCAAACGTGGCTGGTGCGTTGCA
The DNA here is from genome assembly GCA_963966045.1 of Xestobium rufovillosum. Taxonomy (NCBI): domain Eukaryota; kingdom Metazoa; phylum Arthropoda; class Insecta; order Coleoptera; family Ptinidae; genus Xestobium; species Xestobium rufovillosum. The sequence continues at coordinate 24,346,075 of OZ014504.1, forward strand.
CAATCCAAATGGCATCACGTTGAATTGCCACAAGCCATTTTCAGTAGTCAATGCCGTCTTGACTTTATCCTCTCCAGCTAACTCTACTTGCCAATACCCACTCTTCAGGTCTAACGTAAGAAACCACTTCGATCCGGCAACAGTGTCCAAAGTATCGTCTATTCTAGGAAGAAGATAACTGTCTTTCTTGGTAATGTCATTGAGTTTCCGATAATTCACACAAAACCTCGATGACCCGTCTTTTTTTTAACCAAAACCACAGGTGATGCGCATGGACTCTGTGATGGTTCTATGATGCCATCTTCTTTCATATCTTTTATCATCTGATCCACTTCAGTTTGCTTGGCAAGAGGCACTCTCCTCGGACACTGCTTAATGGGTGGATTATTTCCGGTGTTGATGTTATGTTTCACAATATTTGTGCGTCCATAATCACAGCTTGACAATGGAAAGATATCTTGATAATCTTACAATAATTTGAGAATTTTAGTTTGCTCACTTAGATCCAATAATGACTTATCTATTTGATCAAATAGTGATTGCAGAGCTGTTGGAAGTTTAGTGACTCTGTTTAATGTCATTTTTGTTTCTTCCGTCAAATTAATCATTTCAACTGGCTCACAACTACTAATAAATGTACCACTCGAAATTTTTCTTTCAAAACTATTTAAATTTGCAACTCGAACTGCTACTTCTTTTGATCCCTTTTTAATTTTAATTACAGTTCTCGCAATCAGGACACCTTTGTTCGCCAGATCAGTATATATCGGTTCTATTACACCAACAAAGCTTCCCAATCCATTATATTCGAGAGAGACGGGTATAGTAACTTCGGTCTTTGCAGGTATGACTCTTCCTTGCTTCACAACTGCTCTATATGAGGCACTTTCTACTCCTGGAGACATCATAACAACTTCATCCTGACCCATACGAATAGTTCCAGCTGCCGCGTCAACCACAGCTCCATTGCTTTTCATGAAGTCAATTCCGAGAATCAAGTCATCCAATACGTCATGTCTCAGTCTTGCCACCCAGACACAAATATGCTTCAATGAACCCATGAACTATGGAAACTTCTCCAGTAGCAGTTACCAAATCATGTTTTCTTTTTAAAGGTTTAACCCTCCATGGGGCCACCAGTCGGGAATTTGCATATTGTTCTGGTTGCTCCAGTATTAATCACGATTTTGCATTTTTTTCCATTAATTTCACCGCAAATCAGAAGACTGCTGGTGTTGCTATGGATTCTTGATATTTCAACTTTAATGGAAGGGGCTTTGGATGTAGGAGTAGTCAGTTTTCGCCCCGTGAAACTGACTAGTTGGAGTTTTCCTGCTCTCTAGACGTAGAAGCAGGAGAAGGGACAACAGAAACAGAGCAGTGACTTCTCAGGTATCCTATTTTTCCACAATCCCAACATCGAAGAAATTGTCCACGTGATGTTCGGTTTTCGGCGCCGCCAACATTCAATTTTTTTATCACTTTCTCCACGAGATGTTCACTCGTCTTCATTATCCGATCCTCTTCCTCCTCTACGACAGTTCTTCGAATGCGAACACTTCCTCTTGTGGCTTCTTTAGCAGCTTCTTCGAATTCGAGAGCATACGCCAAAGCATTCTTCAAGTTTGTATGCTTTGCCATCCTAAGCGCCTGTTGGATCTCGTGATCACGTACTCCTTTCACAAATGTTTGGATGGCGAGGTGATCTAGAAATTCTACTGGAGCAGTAGGGTACGCAGCGCGCACTAACCTGGAAACACCAGTTTCAAATTCTTGCAACGTATCCGATGATTGCTGCTTACGACCATCGATTTGGGCCTGGTAAACTTGTTGTAGGTGTCTATCGCCAAATCGCATTTCTAAATGAGCCATAATCGTGTTGTAATCTTGGTGTTTATCACTTGGAATAGTTTGCAACACATGAACAGCCTCACTTCTCAGTGATACAATTAGCGTGGTTGCCTTTTCTTGGCCGTTCCATTTGTTTGCTATTGCTGCTGCTTCAAATTGTTTCAGATACACGCTCCATGATGTCGTTTTGTTATCAAAACAGGGTGGCTTAATCTTCAAAATATTCAGAGGTTCCGTTTCCCTCCTAACTACACCACCTTGCAAAATTTGATTATGCTTTTGGTAAACTTCCTCACGAATTTTTAAGCATTCCTCTTTTACTTCATGAATAGATTTCATTCCAGTTTCTAATTTCAAACATTTTCCACTTGCTTAATCTTTTGTTCTACATCACGACACGCACGTTTTATATCTTGATATCCCATTTTCAGTTCCTCGAATGTTTCGTCCATTTTTTTACTCTGTTCGTCCCATTTACTTTCCATTTTCATTCCCTGTTCGTCCAATTTACCTTTCATTTCTTCCATGAACTCTAACATAGCTTGTAACTTCTCCTCCATCGCAATCGATTTACCTCTTGTCTCTACAGGCATAAACTATTCCACACAAATTATTTTCTTTATTTTCTCTTTTTTTCTGTTCCAACCCCGCGTCTGACACCAAATGTCGCGGACTGCCGGTTTAGAAATATAGCTTTTGACCGTTTATGCCTTTTATTTCCGTTTTTCTTTACAAACTTTTACACCACTGTTTTTTTTTCTGTCACCTGCTTTTCTTCTCCTCTTTTTTTCATTGCTAACTTACAAAATTAATTTATATCATCAACTCTATCCTATGAATGTCAAAACTACTGTAACCTATAAATGTCAAAGCAACTAACAAACAAATAAGTTAACACATTGTTCGTCACATCATGTATGGGGACACAATAGCTTGAGCTTCAGTGCTAGTGGCCAGAAACCTACCCCCTAAGAAATAAATTAATAAATAAATACATTTTTCTGAAGTTCTAACGTCTCCTTATTGCCATTATGACATTAAATGACCAATTTCTCTCTTGTTTCTACTTTATTACAAGATTTCCTTGGTTTTCCCTTCAAGCTTCGAGGCATTCGAATTTCCTTTCTATTTTTAGTTTTTCTAATGACTCGTAGATAAATATTGAAATTCAGTTATCTAGTTACCTTATTTTTTACTGGCAAGATCTCATGGATTATTTTAATTATTTGTATTGATTTGTCAATTTCAGTTGCCTTGTCAACTGTTACTTTTTTTCCTTCCCCAGGGTCTGCCTATCCGTAGGCCCAGATGCACTGCAGCCACAAAATGAGCTTATTGTGCTCACCCCAATTCTAAGTCACACCCATTCCATGTTCCATGTTACCTTCGAGTCATATCAATTTATTTACAATTTTACTTTATGTAAACATATTCTTAAGACGAGATTTTTAATCTTGAAACCGGTCAATACTATAATAAATTATTCCATTGGTAGTACACGAAGTATTTTATTAATTCAACATAAATTACTACCAAGAAGTAACTCAAGAAAAGATAAAGAAATACATTCACTTTTCTTTCTTTAGCTCGCATTTGCCAAAAGAGTAAAGCAGGGGTGATGCCGAATCTACCCATACATCCAATGGTACCGAATATCAAGGGTGAACTGCTTGCGTTGGATTTATTCGGTCCGCTGCCCGAGAGTAGCGGAGGAGTGACTTACGTTTGTGTCGTATTAGACATCTTGACTATTTTCCTAAAATGGGCACTCCACAAAAGATTATTTCAGGCCATGGGACGCAGTTTACGGCAATCCGGTGGGAAAACACATTGACGGAAGTGGGTGTTCAAATTGTTCTTAGTTCGGTACGCAGACCGCAGTCTAATCACTCCGAAAGGGTTATGCTTGAAATAGGTCGCTCATGCAGAACTTATTGCCATGAGCAGCACTCTAAATGGACAAACGAATTACGAAATTTCGAAAATTTTTAAATTGTTTAATCCACGAATCTACTGGTTCTATAAATATAGTCCTAAATAATTACAGGAGGTCCGGTAGTTGACGGCGAGGTTATTTTGTACCAGATAAAATAAATTTTGGCCCACGAAACTTTGCAAAATAAGGTGTCGCGTCGAGCTTTGCGGTATCCCAGTCGGTCATCAAAAAATTTATCTTACTTTTTGAGGGACCCTATACAGAGTGATTCAGAACGGGCGTGCCAAATTAAAATGGGTGCTAGAGGAACTCCAAAAGACGAAAAATTTATATGAACATATGTTCTAAAGTGACTACTAACAAAGATACAGGGTGTAAAAGTTTTAATATTTTTTTAATATCGTAATGTAATAATTGATGTGTTTTCTCGTTCTTCTTGTTAGTTTTGTTAGTAGATAAGCTATGCCGATACGGGCTCAAAATCCTGGCTTCTGATTGGTCCATTGAAATTTTTACTTCCGGTCCGGGACAAGAACCTAGAATTAGTCTGGACAACAACCTAAAATATTCAGGAAACGGTAATGGTGGAGGTGACGTTCAACTATTCTCCGTCAGATGGCGTTGTCGTCAAATAAAAATTAAACTATTCTCCGTCAGATGGCGTTGTCGTCAAAATTAAAAATGGCGGCCGTCGCGGCGACGCCTTGACAATTGACAGGTAAAAATTTGCAATTGGCAAATTGACAGATGGCGTTGTTATCAAAATAAAGAAGAATATGTAAAAACAGATTGTGGTACCGCAACAGAGTGGGAGAGGTAATTGAGTAATTACACGTATGTCAAAATAGTAAACAGTTTATTTAATAATAATCGATAAAGTAAACAAACTAAAATATATTAAGTAGAACATCCAACATTCCCAACTATTTGTAAACAGAACAAAAGTAAAATCTATTAAGTAGAACATCCCAAACTATTTGAAAACAGAAAATACTTTATATTATACAAAATTACTCATATTAAAACCCTAAGACTACAATTAAAACTACTATCTATTGCCCTAAAATAGAATAATGCCCCCACGGTAGCGTCTTAAAATCATCTTTAAGTAGATAACGTTTATCGTCGTGAGGGCTCAATCCAATTTTCGTCTGGGTGATGGAACTGACGGCGTGTTTTTCGGATTTTATTAAATTTTGAGTAAAGTACTTTTCACGAAAAGAATTTAAACAGTCTAAATAATCATCAAAGGTTATTTGGTTCTTAATCACACACCGCTTTACGCCCTTGGATTTTTTAACAGCATCTTTGCCCTCTACCCGTATGGCGTACATTTTTGACCTCAAACCAACAAATTCAGTCATTATTTTACCGTTATTCTCATCTTTCATGAGGCCCAACACCTTTTTATTTACCAACGGAATTTGATAAATATTATCCGCAGGGTAGTCGCTGGTATCAAAAAATTCGTGACAATCCTCCCTAATAGCCGTATATAAATCTTCAGTTGTAATTTCATAAATAAGGGAGTCGGTATCGGTGTAAAGAACTTTGCAGGCATTATTAAATTTTCGTTTCATATATTCATAATGAAATTCATAAATTTTCGTTTTACTGATGTCGAGTATGCACATGCCCACGTATATCGGTTTACTGAAGTAAATTTCAGATTTATTTAACTCGATCGCGGCCAAATTTTCCGAGAAAATCGTTGACGCTTTAAATGTCGGTTTCGAGATGAAAGCTTCGGCGCCGTATCGGCCCTCCCATTTGGAAATTAATTTTACTATAGAATGTTTGCGAATATTTTCCATAGTCTTGCCAAAAACCGCGTTGTTCATTAATTTGAACAAATTCTTTTCGAAATCATTTTTAGCATTTGTTCTAAGCTGCGTGTTCAAGTCAATGTAAGATTTCAGCCAAGGCGATTGGTTGAATTTAAGAATACGGTGAACTTTTCTTACTCTTAGCCCATGTTTCAAAGCTTGTTTTAAATTTCGATAATGAATGACGTAACGCTCTTTGTTATACAGGGTGGCCAAAAGTTTTCGCTGTTTAGAATTCGGCGGATTAAGATGTTCAGGACAGAATGGGAGGTCCGAATGAGAGTCGTGCAAATTTTGGGGGTATTCCAAATCGACCTCGAAAATGTAGCCCACATCGGAATTATCAGCTACATCATTTACATTTAAACCGCCGAAATCATCGTCACCCACCCACTCAAAACCCCCGTACGGGAGATACATGGACATAGCCCAACCATATTGATTATTTATGTCGTTATACATTAAAAATTTTGATGGTTCTGCAGGATTAAAATCGGGCATGTAGCGATTATTCGATTTACTATACCGCTTGGAACACTGACTAAGACCCCCCCTTATCCCCCGCTCGAAAAACATTATCTGATCAATATCTACCAATAACTCTAAAGTAATGTTGGTGTGTTTAAGCATGCAGTCCCACGTATAGCCGGGGAGGGTATAATAGTGGGCGGGATCTAAACCATAAGTTTCTAAACAGCTAATTCTAAATTCTTCGAACACGTCGGCCAAGAGTAACACGTCCGTTTTTAAATAAAGATCCGAATATTCCCCCAAATTTTGAATTTCAAAGTCGCGCCAAACCCGTTGCGCATGCTCATAGGCGACATCAGTAATATCGGAATCATTCAATTTATTATAAAATTTTGATTTCGGCGGTAGGGAAGTTTCGTTAAATTTCGAAAAATTGTCAAAATAGTCGTAGGGGTAAATACCCTTTCTCTGCAGCAAACGAAGCTGTTCCGCGTTTAAATTTGTAAACTCCGAGTTTAGTGTTGGATACTTGAGTAAATATGACGCGAGCTGATCTAAACCGGACGCCAAAAATCTAAGCGAATCTATGAAACGAAATTTAATAAGATTTTCATCTAGATGTTTGGTAAAGGAAATGTACCTTTCTTTATTTATAGGTAACAAATCAACGCGACCTTTCAAATCCGTAGCCAAATTTTGTATGATGAAATGAGAATCGTAACCAGATAAATTGTGAAAAACCACCGGAACCACGTGACTATCCTGGAAGTTTAGGTTGCAATTTTCATGAGCGGGGCCTCTGTATGTACCACTCAGGTGACAATGGTCTCGAAATTTTTTCTGTTCTTGTGTAAAAGGTTGCTCACAAATGTGGCAAACTGAGGTGTTGGCGAACTGAATTTGTTGGTTTAAGGTCAGCGGGTCCATAGGTAAAGGGCAAAGAAATACGGTCTCTAAATCCTCAGCAAAAGTTTCCAGTTCTCGGACAAACCATTGGATTGAGTCCTCACCGCGATAAAATCTGAAGAAAGAGAGCGAATCATCATATGAACATTTAACATAATAAGCGATACTGCAGGGCACATGTTTTTGAAATTCCTTATTCTTAGTGCTCGGCTCTAAAATGCACTCCAAGTCTGCATAAATAATAAACGGCGCTTTTATTTTATTCGGCCAATTTTTAAACGAAAAATATTTCTGTTCGGCAGTTGGCAAACGAATTTTACACTCGTTCATATTTATGCAGTCCTCGTAGTGCTTATTTAATTTATTTTCAGAATAAAAATAATGAAGACAACGATCGCAAAAATAGTTTTTATGAGCATGTTTGTTTAACTGCGTGGAAACTAAGCGTGACAGATTTTTTATCCAGACAAAATGATATTTTATATCTAAATAATTACTATTATCATCATCATTAAAGTACTTATCTTGAATCATCAACAGATTAACATGTCTGTCCTGTTTCTCCTTGGTTAAATAGACGGGGAGGGTTTCATAATTTTTCTTCTTCTTTTCCAAAATATAGACGTTAATTGAAAGGTGATTTTGTGCTTCGAGACGTGGTACTTGCTTAATCGTCATGGGGAATTGAATTCCAGATAAATTTAAAACGGCTGAGGGGTGAGGGTATGAAGAAGTTCTATCGCTATTAGTATTACTTGGATACAGACAGGAAACAATGCTCCAGCCCACGCACAAATCGTCGGTCCTGTTCTTAACATTCACGCAGGCCTCCTTCCTTTTGATTTGAGGTGGCAATTCAATATATGACGAACCAACTTGCGGGGTGAACTTATTAATATTAACCTGAAGGTTCACAATCGCCGACAACGCCCAACCTAAAACAATGAAAATATATAAATAAAACTCTAATAGTCTTTATCATTCTGTTAACTGCGCACGATCTACTATTACAAGGAAAGAACTTACCCGAATCTCTTTCCTGAAATTCTTCCAGCTCCTGCAGAATAGGTTGTTCGACGTTCTCGGAGAACCATGACGTTAAATCGGTGTCATTATAAATTGCCACATTTTTAGTCCGTATATATTTAAATTCCAAAGTTTCCTGCTCAGCTGTAACTATTTTAAATTCGCCGCAAAATACCGTATTTACTTTAATATGGATGTGTTGTTGGAGTAACTGGGCGACTTTTTCCTTAAACACGTGTTGACAATCCGCCAAAAAATGCGCGGGATCTTTATGAATTAGATTAATGATAACCCCGGTTCTCATGCGACTTTTAAACGCCGATTCGACATCTTCCCATTTCACTCCACTGGATGGAGACTTAACAGCTGATGATGATGCATATGATCCACCAATAACCCCCAATCCTTTAAGGAGCTGCCGAAATCCCTTTATGTGGCCGATTGATGTGGTGATATGTTGTTTTTCGCCGATGTTGGAAGATTTTTTTAAAAGCGCATTTAACAGTTTAATATCCCGACCGCAATTTTTTATACTCTCGACGATGTTACCGGGGTTATCATTAGCACTGAGCAGGGCGGCTTTATGTTTGTTCATTAAAGATGTGGCGTAAGACATTTTAAATATAATAGCAAAGAATTATTAAGGCGGTACACTAAACACTAATTAAGTATATGTAGACCCAATAAAATATGAGTATAGTAAAACGTTAGGTATAATAGAATAGGATTATTAAAACGGTAGTTTACTGGTCACGCGCAGAATGAGAAAAAACATTGGAATTCTATTTATATATAGATATACAATAGAGAGGGAGGGCAACGACAAGAATTGATGCGTCACGGTCTTATCAGCATCAAACAGCTTAGCCGGAAATAAGCATCCGGTACTTGGAGATTAAAATATCAGATAAGACATAATAAGTATTATTCAAGGTCAAATTGGTACATTATCATTATTAACAGTATTTGTTCTTATAAACTTGTACGTTTTATAAAGAGAATAAATAAATGCCGTGAAACAGGTGATAAATATGAAAATATAGTAGATAAGTAAACTGTGTATTGATGAATCATCATCTTCGATATCATATCCGGATATGAGAATTCTTTTCCAATCAGGAGCATCTCCATAGGTTCTATCAAAAAAGACAAGTCTTAACTTGTAGACCAGCAGTGGCGGTTTATTCTGTTGTTCTTTGATGACGTCAGAGATATTCCGAGAAAAAACGGAAATTCCATATACATTGTGTTGTTCCAATCGGTACCATGAATCAGGCCAACTGTCATTTTTGGCATCGAAACACGCAAATATTTCCGTTACACCGGGTGCTTGATCAACGTAAAATATCTGGTTGACCAAAGCGGTCAGAATGACAAATGAAGTTGCCAAAAGTGGCATCTTCTTCTTATTACGTCTTACTTGTGGACTTTAGACAGAAATAACACTGGGATTTAGGTCCAGGAGGTCCGTCTATATGATCGCTATCGCCAGGTCTGTTATAATGAGCGAAGCAGGGTCGTTTTAATTGCAAATCGACGTCGTTTTGTAAAGTAGCAGGCAACAGAATCCAAATCTTTTCCAACTGCGTAGAGGTTAAATATTTCTCGATAAATTCTTTCGTTAAATTTTCGGGTGGGAGGCAGAGGTCTGCATTAAAAGACATTTGGGTTGAAAGTGATTAGATTTATTTAGTTTTCTACATAAATAGGTACTACTACTACGCCTAAATCATAATATAATTTGTCCATACAATATACCAAACATTCTTTTAAACAGTACCGCACATCTTCATAACGCACGCCGGCGTGGGTTATGAAACGACGATTTAAAATTATATTTTTAACACATTCTTTTTCATCACTGGGGCGGGCTATGAAATGATGATTTAAAAATATATCATGAGCACATTCTTTTTTATATTTTTTAAGTTCCTCGGACACTGTGGGTAAGAGCACATCATTGTAAAATTCGGGAAAATATAAGGAATACAAGAGATCTAACCGACCATCTATTACTGTTTCCAACTCGACAATTTGACGAACGGTATCTTCGCCCAGATACAGCACAGAATTGAGATTGGTGTTTTTTTCTTGAATTCTAAGCAGTCTGCACCCGAAAAGCGAGTCTCCGTCAACGGAACACGAACCACTTTCCCTGCGGTACTTGGCGTCGTCTTCTTTAGGCTTCAAAAAGTACTGTTCCAACGATTCCCGTATAAATTTAGCTACTTCATACCAATCGTCAGCTAAGAAGGAGACACTATGTACACCACTCACGGTGAATTTATTGAAAATTTTCACCGCGGGTTCGAAATTTCTCGCGTGACTAAGTCCACAGGTTAAAGAAAAGTCATTCGCGCACTTGTAACGAGTCTCGTAGATGAAGCGAATTTCATTCTTAATTGCTTCCTCGTATTTCGACAAATGATTTTCCATAAAACTCCACGGGCTGGCGAGGAAGCTATCGGTGCTACTGATTTCGGAGGACATCTTTACACGGTAATTGTTTCACCTCGACTAAACTACGTCTGAAGATTTCACCCACGAGTTGTGACTTGCCGGGAAACCAAGCCAGGAAACGTACAAATCCCCCCTCTTGTTTTTGCGCAGAACCTTTTCCACCAAGTAAACATCTGGTTGCGTAGTTTTCTGTAATTCTTCAGAGTAAAATCCCCCGCTGATTGGTCGCCCCTCCATATCTTCCAACAGATACGTACACGGATTGGTAATTTGTATTTTCGCTATTTTAAATAATTCCGTTGACCAGTTGGGTGTATAGCCTTTTTCAAATTGAAATTTTGTCTTACTTATTCGCACGATGTCCCCCTTTTTAAATTTCGGCCTTCCCGCGATTTTTGTGTGGTTAAACGAGGAATTCAACACCGCATTTTCCATATTTTTCGTTATATCTGTAGGTTTCCTGTTTGTGGTTCTGTGCACCGTATTATTGTACTGTAGTATTACATCATCAATTAGATCTATCCATTTATATGTCCCGTTTAAACTGAACAATTTATAAAGTTTCTCTTTTAGGGTTCTAATAACCCGTTCAACGATCGCCGCTTTCTTAACGCTGTACGTGTTGTAGTGATTGATTTTGTACTTATCAGTCAACTTCTTAAAATGCACATTGAAAAACTCTGTACCCTGATCTGTTTGCAGATTTTTAGGTTTACGTCGTCCTTGTTTCAAAATTGCCGCCAAAGCGTTCGTAACCTCTTGAGCGGTCTTTGATTTTAGAGGTTTTCCCCACACGTATTTTGAAAAACAATCAATTACCACTAAAAGATATTTATGTCCTCGATTTGTTGTTGAATATTGACCGAATTCCGCCAGATCCGCCTGCCACAAATCATCGTATCCCTTTATAATTGTGCGCCTACGCGAAAAATTCCTTCTAGCAGGCTTATGCAATTCTCGAACAACTTGCAATTTTCCCGTTGAAGGTTTAATTTTCGGCGGCATATCTTAGATTGTCGTTGTGGGCGTGGGCTTTACACGTTTCGGCGAAGAGCTTTTAATATTCTGTTCCAATTTATTAATTCTATCGGTTAATATACGATTGTTATCTTGGAATAATTTCTCCCATTTAGTGAGATCTTGCTGGCGCTCCTTAGTAAAGAACGCCTGTAAATTAGTTGTTATAAACTGCTCCATTTTATTCACATCAGCACCAATTTCTTCTTCTATCTTATCGTCCACGTATTGTTTATCTGCTTTGTTCTCTTGCATCGATTGAATTTCTTTTGCCTTAACCTCTTGCCACTTTCCCATTCCTTTAATAACACCATTCGCAGATTGTATGTTTTGATTTGCTGCAGTTATGTGGTTTTTCAACATCAGATCAACAGTATCGATCTTTGTCTCCAGAATATTTTTGATTGAATCGATATAGATCTTTGTCGCACCATCATTTTCACCGGTAGGTAATTTAACGTTGCACAATTTACGATTTTGAATGTTAAAGTCACCTTCTGGGGTCAGATGGAAACCGATGCCTCGAGGCCCTCGAACCGCTGATGCGTTATGTTGGGCGCTTCTCCCGAACTTGTTGATACTCATGCTATCACGCCGGCTTCCCTCAGTTCTTCTTCGATCGATAAAATTTCGTTTTGATGATTGGTATGACCCGACAGTTGTGAAGCAATTAATAACTTTAAGCGATCTACAAGCTCGTTGACATCGTCCCAATAAATATAATCAACTGGTTTGTCTGTACAGATTTTTTGATTATATAATAAACCCTCCCCTCCATAAGACTTTGACCGTTGCTTGGGGAACAGCTGTTTCACTATTTTCGTGTACTTTAGAGACTTGGTGCCCTGGAGTTGATCCAGCGGATTGAAATTCCGTTTGTGTGCGCTAGTCAATTCCAGCATCTCTTTATACTTCCGCTGATCCTCTTTGCTGTAAAGAGTCTCCTTAGGGTCACGTTTGAAAAGTAATTCGTACAACCCACGGGTCGCATTAAATTTGTTTCCTTCAATTATAAAATTGCCAATATCGTCTATTTCGACTATCTTGTTCCCCAATTTGCACTTATTCCCATCGAAATAAATGCCGTAAGCCGAATCATATTCGCGGGTTTTGTCCAATATGTAACCTTCTATGTAATTTCTCGCTATCGGCGGATATTGTTCGAGAAACTCTTGTTGAATTTGTTCCGGCGTCCTTTCGTATTCAGTTCGCATACTTTCAAACACATCATCTTCGGCGTCTTTTGAGGGCCCCTCTGCTGCGTCTTCTTCTTCGGGGTCTGAACTTTCAGCAATCTTCTCTAACGGTACAAAGGATAATTTTCGCCGCTTTAATTTTGAAGGGGGGCTGTCGAATTGATGATGGTGATGGTGGTGATGTTCCTGGTGCGGCGGTTCCGCTTTAACTTTACGTTCCTCTTTTATTTGAATTACGTCCTGGGCGATTGCTTTAGCGGTTTCACTTATGTGACTCAAAGGTTTTGATACGGATTTCATAAGTCTACCGATTGATTCATCCTCTTCGGCTCTTCCCAACCTTAAAGCCATATATTTTTTTCGTATGTTATCGGCGGCTTTAATAAGTTCCTCTGTAATTTGAGTAGACTTGGGCGGTTTGATGTTACGTCGAGGGCCGCGGTTAACTTTATTATGTCTTCCCGTCATTTTGAACTGGTTTTGATCAGGTGTTGAACAGGTTTTGAACCGGTTAACCGACCGGTCAACCGGTTTTTGAATGGGTCCAAGCGATCGCTTAAAGGGATCGCTTGAAAAGCGCATGAGCGGTCTCTTTGAGCCCTTCGAATGGAAGCGACCGCTTGATGCGATCCCTTCGATCGGTCTCTTTGACCCCATCGATCGGCCTCTTTGGTCTCTTGAGCGGTCACTTCTAATGAACTGATCCGGTCTGAGTCATCGGTTGATATGAACCGATAATCAATGAACCGGTTGTATTTATATTACAATGTACCCATCGAACCCTTTTCTGTATCTTCCCTCGTTAATCGCATTATCTTTTACTATCACTAACACGCCGTACTTATCATTCCAGCATTCGGAACAAATATTTTTGAACCGGTCGAATGTCATGTCTGTCGTCACATGTTCATCGTAGGCGTGTCTCAAGTTCAAAGCGTCTTGTTTAAACAACACTATACAGTTCGCATTATCTCGTATGAGATGCTTCGGGATCTTAGTATAGGTTTGAGATAAATAGAAAGAATCAATTTCCCAATGTCTCCCAGTCGTAAAATATGGATAAACCTTGGCTTGGTTAACAAACGCGATGTCATCAAATATCATCAGAGAATATGGTTTCGCTTCCGATGGATCTAATACCTTATCATTATCCTCGTAGGGGTAATAGTTCACTTCGTCAACACGTGACATAACTTTCTGCAAAATTTCATACTTCCATTGCTTCAATGATTTCGAGTACACGTAAACATTCTCAAAACGCAGTCCATTAGGATCGAAAATGAGGCTTATGAGGACGTTTGTTTTTCCGCATCCACTGGGGCCGCAAATTAGAGCACGTATGCTGTTTGGTAGCAGACACCCGTGCTTTGATAGTTTCGGTTTAACAGATCCGGCAACATCATCGAGATTTCTTATTGGCAGCGAGGCGGTTTGCTTAATTATACGCATTTCTATTAACTGATCGAACATTACACGTACGCGCCTATTTATAGAGCATATCTCTTCGTGGCCGGTTCAGTATCTATGTTAACCTATCAAGGTGAGGGTGTTTTAAACGCTCTTATAAATAAGCTCCCGTTTGAACTTCACGTGCCCGGTTATCAGTATTGTGACCCTGGTACTAAATTGAGAAAAAGACTTCAACGCGGGGATACCGGTATTAATCCCTTAGACGCAGCGTGTAAAGACCACGACGTAGCTTATTCCAAAAGTGAGAATCTTGAGGAACGACACAAAGCCGACAAAATTCTCGAGTATAAGGCGTGGGACCGCGTGAAGGCAAAAGATTCAAAATTCGGTGAAAAGGCTGCAGCTTGGGCGGTCACGAACGCGATGAAAGTTAAACGTAAACTAGGAATGGGCTTGAAGCGGCGAAGACAACAACAACGATTAAAGGCCAAGAAAAAGAAAGTCGCTTTAAGACGAATCATAGAAGCATCTAAGCAAGCGATAAAAGATGCTAGAGCACCAAATGTTAACGATGCCGTTAAATTAGCTTTAGAAGCGGCGCGGAACGCAGTACGTAAAGCTGGAGGTAAGAAGAAAGTTCGAACACCTCGAGTTATACCTATTCCGAAATCTGGGGGCTTTTTACCTCTCTTGCCGGCTATCTTCGCGGGACTTTCAGCATTGGGGGCTCTATCTGGTGGGGCGGCGGGGATTGCGAAGGTTGTTAATGATTCCAAACAAGCAACCAAGAAATTCGACGAATTATCTCGGCACAACAAAACTATGGAAGCAATTGCTTTGGGTAAAAAGGGGAGCGGTCTATACTTAAAACCGTACCGAAGAGGCATGGGTCTCTTTCTCAAGAGCGAAAAAAACTGAACAAAATGCCGGTAGGAATCAATAATCACCGCTACCGACCTCTGACGGACTCAGATATCATAAAGTACGCAAAACAAATGAAAATTCCCCATTTCAGAGGTGTGTTTATGCGTGACGGTATGCCGGCTACCTTCAAACGCAACGAGTCTGCAGTAGTTAATTTGGACAGCGAATCTGGACGGGGGACACACTGGGTGGCTTACAAGAAGCGGGACGGGGTTGTGCAGTACTTTGACAGTTTTGGAGATCTCAAACCCCCTCTCGAGTTACTTAATTATTTTCGCGGATGTAAAATATTATACAATTACAACAGATATCAAAACTACGGAAGCGTTAACTGCGGTCATTTGTGCTTAGAATTTTTAGCAAATAAATAAAATTGTGTACCAAGCGTCTTTCTATCAGTCATGTCTCAGACGTTCACCCTCAAGGGACTACCATCATGGGTCTAACCTTTGCAGAGCATATTAAAGCAGGGCCGTTTCGGAAAGATTCAGTCTTAGCAGACACAGTTCAAGAACAAGAACAACAACAACAACAACAACAACAACAACAGCGCAACAGAGCAACTCTAACTTTAGAAAATATCAGGTTTCTTCGGTCTCTGGGGCACCATGTCAAGCAAACTAGAAATATTCAACGATCCTTCATAAGAAAGCAATCTTTGTGATCGACTGTTCCAAGCAAAACGAAGCTCTAAAGTCGTCGACCGTAGATGTCAAACTGGAATTCGAAAGTTCGAATAATTTTCCCGAAAATACCCGAGCCTACTGTATAATTATTCACGACTGCGTAGTAGAGTATAAACCTCTGACGGGCATCGTTAGAAATATAATGTAATTTTAACCCTCAGTATTGAGCAGATTGCCCAGAAGGAAGGAAGGACTGAGAGAGTTAAAGATGAAGTTTCTAGTTGTAGACATACAAGGGTTTCGTATTCCCGAATTTGTGGCGAAAGAAGTTGCCATAAACGATGGTATGAGAACAGCACATTTCATATTTGGGCCACCGAAAAATTATTCGTCTTTATCTGTGGAACAAGCACGACAAGTCAGGTATTTGGAATCTAATCATCATTGTATCAGGTACAGCAGTGGTCACATTAAATATGAACATGTGGGCGATGTTTTGGGAGAATTTTTGTGCTCCGCCGATGTACAAAGGGTGTACGTAAAAGGGCGTGAAAAGAAGGAATTCTTGGAGAGTGTGGTTATGCGCGAAAGAAGCTCTCCAGCATCGACTACTACTACTTCGATCCCTCTCGTAATCAACCTTGAAGAAACCGAAGATTGTGAATCTGTTCCAAATTTTGAGAAAAATATCCCGTATTGTTTAAGTCATCTTAATAACACCTATTGTGTTTGTGCAATAAGAAATTGTTTCACTTTATATACTTATGTAAGTCAATTATTACCATAATGTAAGATTAAATAAATTCGACGATTAAGTAAATTGATTTTTATTGTATAAATTAGAATAAGAGCATCGCCAGGTAGCATAAAATACTTGCAAGAGTCGCGTCATTTGAAGCTGACTTGAAGATTGATGACGTCACCATCGTTCCAGATTCGAAATGTCCAACAGTCCAATTTCCTCTCTCTTGCTGAAAATCATACGGGGTGTCCTAATCGTCTCTTTCTCCATTTAGTCATAAGATGTTCCAGGAATACCACTTCTCACCGTTTCTGTGGAAAACAAACAAATAAATATTAGTTATAGTAAATAGAAATATAAATCCTGAAATGGAAAACACTAAAAATACGTCATACATGGCCGTAAAATACTTACAACCTTCCGACCGCACCCTGTATTTCAGAAATCCAGAGCACTAAAAATAATAATTGAAATTTGCCACCTAAATACCTTGTACATCTAATTCAAAGCAACACGTACACCCTGTATAGCACGTTTAGAGCAGCAAAAATAATGTGTAATTTACTAAGTCTAAGGAATGTACTCACATTTTTTCAGCTTGTTCCCTGATGTTTAATGTCGTCTTAAAATCCGAAATGCCCAACAGCCCATTTTCCTCTCTCTCTCCCTGAAGATCATACGGGGTGCCCTAATCGACTCTTTCTCCATTTAGTCATAAGATGTTCCAGGAATACCAATTCTCACCGTTTCTGTGGAAAACAAACAATTGCGTATTAGTTACAGAACGTTAAAATACAAATCCTGAAATGAAAAACGCTAAAAATGTGTCATACAAAATACTTACAACCTTTTGGCCGCACCCTGTATTTCTGAAATCAAGAGTACCAAAAATAATTGTTGAAATTTATGACGACTACATAACCCGCATATCTAATTCAGCGCATTAACACATATTTAAAATTTTCCAAGCCACCCTGTATATCAAATTTTTAACAAAATACGTCGGCTAAATAGTTAGTACTAACCACTTCGTTTGAGCTCATTTATGTAAGGAAAAATATTATAGAATTACAACACTCACCTTATCTGTCTTCCGCGTTCGTCTTCTGGGTAAAATACTATCCCGCGCCTAAAAACACGAACACAATATTCATTCACTCAAAGACTTGGTTAAAATCGAATAATAAATATGTTTTGCTGGTGATAGCGCTTCTAGAGCAAGTTTCCTGTTGTTATCATAAATATCCGGCGAGCGGCCCTGGAAACTGGGCTAAAGGCGCGGCCACACTTATAACTGAAAATATTTCGCGGGTTTTTTAAAAAGCGCGGGTCCCGGATGTGTGTGTCCTGCTGATAAGAAAATCTAGCGCGTGTCAATTCTTGTCGTTTTATCCCCTCTCTATTGTATATCTATATAAAAATAGAACTCCATAAATTCTGGCTCATTCTGTTAACAGTGTGGTGTGATTAGTAAACGGTTTAATTTGCGCGAAGTACGAGAGATTATGGCTCAATTTAAAAAATTAAATGACTTGGCCCAGTGTGAGTTCAAACCAAAACTTACTCCTGCTGATATGATTCTTAACCGTAAATATCCCATAATAGGAATGCGGAAAATTAATACGTCGTTCGGGGAAAGTGTGCTAGTTGAGCTGGATAAAAATATATTGTTCCTGCCACAACGAATGAGTGATCATGTGACTAAAACGATGATAGACTCTCTGGTGCCAAACGAACTCTCCATTATTTATCGTGGTACCAAGAACGTGGGCAAGCCCACTGCTGCGAACATTTTCGAATTCGCGTAACTTTTACTTGCTAAAATATGAGTGGTTCATCCGATTATGAGTCAAGTTCCGAACCAGAGGTGACCGATGAGCAAATTGTGGTGGTGCCCGATATTAATAATAATAATCCTCACACGTTTGAGAACGTGTGCGTTATAGAATCATATTTTATTGACAACGAAAACAACTGTTATTGCCATTACTGCCTCATTCACGCAAATATCGTTTCCATCGCTGAAGTCGCCGTCGTCTCCAAGCACACAATTACAACCATTTGGCATTATGAAGAGCTCGGCAACGCTGTATATTGCTGTAACTGCGAACGACACTTATTTCTGTACATTTTCTCACAAACGTGCAACATTTGTTATTCTTAATGCTATGTATTTTCTGTTTGCACCTAGTTGAGGATGTCGGATGTGCCACTTAATAGATTTAATTTTTGTTTTACTTTTAAGTGTATGTTTATCTTTTATCATTAAATAAAACTGTTTATTGTTTTGACATGCGTGTAATTACTCAATTACCTCTCCCACTCTGTTGCGGTACCACAATCTGTTTTTACATATTCTTCTTTATTTTGATAACAACGCCATCTGTCAATTTGCCAATTGCAAATTTTTACCTGTCAATTGTCAAGGCGTCGCCGCGACGGCCGCCATTTTTAATTTTGACGACAACGCCATCTGACGGAGAATAGTTTAATTTTTATTTGACGACAACGCCATCTGACGGAGAATAGTTGAACGTCACCTCCACCATTACCGTTTCCTGAATATTTTAGGTTGTTGTCCAGACTAATTCTAGGTTCTTGTCCCGGACCGGAAGTAAAAATTTCAATGGACCAATCAGAAGCCAGGATTTTGAGCCCGTATCGGCATAGCTTATCTACTTTTGTTAGTATTATTCTTAATAAACTATTTTTTTCAATTTTCACTTTCCTTGCATATCGGTGAAGCCATTAATTCAGTACGGAAAATTTCAGTACATGTGCACGATTTCACAAAAAGCTATTTCATTCAAAAATTAAGCATTTTACGAAAACTTTTGAAGATACCAATTTCTTCCCAAATTGAACGTAGATTTCAAATACATTAATATCACCTGCATTCGCCAGTGGCGTAACATTGGATTGGGGAAATAAATAAACGGCCTACCCCGTAGTAACGTTACTGATGGGTCTAGCAGAGCAAATTCTTTGGAAAATTAGAACTTGGCAAATGAAAACGACACTTAAATTTCAACTCGATAACTTTCCTAGTTACTGAGATAATAAAAAAATATTTTAAAAATATTAAAAATTTTACACCTTGTATCTTTGTTAGTAATCACTTTAGAACATATGTTCATATAAACTTTTCGTCTTATTTGGAGTTCCTCTAGCACCCAAGTAGATAAGCTATGCCGATACGGGACCAGAGGACTGGCTTCTGATTGGTCCATTGAAATTTTTACTTCCGGTCTGGGACAAGAACCTAGAATTAGTCTGGACAACAACCTAAAATATTCAGGACATTGTAATGGTGGGGGTGACGTTCAACTATTCCCCGTCAGATGGCGTTGTCTTCAAAATAAAAATTCAACTATTCTCCGTCAGATGGCGTTGTCGTCAAAATTAAAAATGGCGGCCGTCGCGGCGACGCCTTCAAAATTGCCAATTTAAAAATTGACAGGTAAAAATTTGCAAATTTAAAAATGGCGGATTGACAGATGGCGTTGTTATCAAAATTAGAGGAAACTGTAACGGAGTAAGTCTGAACGTTAGATGGTGCTGCTAACAAACAAATTAGAGGAAACTCTAACGGAGTAAGTTATCGCTATTGTTATAACTGCCATTTGGCATTAGATTGCGCTACTGCAACAGAGTGGGAAAGGTAATAATTGAGTAATTACATGCATGTTAAAACAATAAACAGTTTTATTTAATGATAATTGACAAAAGAGAAACATACACTTAAAAGTAAAACAAAAATAAAATATATTTGTATAATAAGTAGTACATCCGACATCCTCAACTATTTGCAAACAGAAAATACATAGTATTAAGAATAACAAATGCTGCACGTTTGCAAGAAAAGATACAGAAACAAGTGTCGTTCACAGTTGCAGCAGTATACAGCGTTGCCGAACTCTTCATAATGCCAAATGGTCGTAATTGTGTGCTTGGAGACGACAGAGACGTCAGAGATGGAAACGGTATTTGCGTGAATGAGGCAGTAATGACAATAATAGTTGTTTTCGTTGTCAATAAAATATGATTCTATAACGCATACGTTCTCAAACTTGTGGGGATTATTATTAATATCTGGCACTACAACGATTTGCTCATCGACTACCTCTGGTTCGGAACTTGTATCATAATCGGATGAACCACTCATATTTAGTTAAAAGTTACGCGAATTCAAAAATATTAGCGGCAGTGGGCTTTCCCACGTTTTTGGTACCCCGATAAATAATGGAAAGTTCGTTTGGTACCAGAGAGTCAATCATTGTTTTGGTCTCATGGTCACTCATTCGTTGCGGCAGGAACAATATATTTTGATCTAGCTCAACTAGCACACTTTCCCCGAACGACATTTTAATTTTCCGCATCCCTATTATAGGATATTTACGGTTAATAATCATACCAGCAGGAGCAAGTTTTGGTTTGAACTCACACTGGGCCGAGTCGTTTAATTTCTTAAATTGAGCCATAATCTCTTGTACTTCTCACAAATTAAACCGTTTTACAGATCGCGCACAGTTAACAGAATGAGAAAAATATTGGAGTTCTATTTATATATAGGCACACAATAGGGAGGGGGAGAAAAACGATAAGAATTGATCTTATCAGCTTCAAAACAGGATATAAAACAGCCGGTACCCGCGCTTTTTAAAAACCCCCGAAATATTTTCAGTTACGAGTATAATAAAAAGAATTGTTAAGTGTGAACGCGCCTTTAATCCCAGTACATAATTCTCCAGGGCCAAGTGTGATAACAACAACTTCCTGTTATGCCAATATCAGAATTAACAGACAAAACCACAGTAAAAACGTATTATTCTAATTGTTCGTTGAGTGAATGTATATTGTATTCGTGTTTTTAGGAGGGGCATTTTACCTGAAAGGTGTAGTATTTTACCTAGAAGACGAACATGGAAGAAAGATAAGGTGAGTGTTGTAATTGCATATTTTTCCTCACAGAAATGAGCTCAAACGGCCGTGCATTACTAGCCGATGGAGATCACATTACAATCATGCATTTTTTTTAAAATTTAGTATACAAGGTGTTCGGTGTTCTGAAAATTTTCAACTATACGTTAATGCTTTGAATTAGATCTACGGGTTATGTAGCCGCGATAAATTTCAACTATTATTTTTGGTTCTCTGGATTTCAGCAATACAGGGCGTGGTCGGAAGGTAAGTATTTTACGGCAATGTATGGCATGCTAACATAATTTTTAGTGTTTTTCATTTCAGGATGTGTACTGTAACTAATACGCAATTGTTTGTTTTCCTCAGAAATAGAGAGAATTGGATGGGGCCCACACGACCACAAACGTTATCTACATAAAGATGATTATAAGACGTTTAAGACAGCATACCTAATTAGACATCAGAGAACAACCTGAAAAATGGGAGTACATTCCTTACACTTAGTAAATTTCAATTACACATTATTTTTGCTACTCTAAACTTGCTATACAGGGTGTTTGTGTGTGTGCATGTGTTGCTTTGAATTAGATATACAGGGTATTTAGGTGACAAATTGCAATTATTATTTTTGGTACTTTGAGTTTGGAAACATACAGGGTGTGGTCGGAAGGTTGTAAGTATTTTACGGACATGTATGGCATATTTTTAGTGTTTTTCTTACAGCATAAAATTTTCCATTTCAGGATTTATATTTCTATTTACTGGAACTAATATTATGATTGTTGTTTTCCTCAGAAATGGTGAGAATTGGTATTCCTGGAAAATTTTATGACTAAATGGAGAGAGACGGAGATAGAGGCGATTAGGACACTCTGTATGATCTTGTACGAAAGAGGAAAATGGGCTGTTGGATATTTCGAATCTGGAACGATGGTTATTAACGTGTCGCCATCAATATTCAAGTCAGCTTCAAATGATAAGATCACGCGACTCTTGCAAGTATTTTTACGCCAATTTTATGCTACCTTATTATTATTATTATTCTAATTTATACAATAAAAATCAATTTACTTAATCATCGAATTTATTTAATCTTACATTATTATGGGACGCCGTTTGGGTCTTTAATCGTCTATTTAAGGATATGTTACAGATGTCTGTAAATCGGGAATTATGGATATCCCACAGATATTTTTAAATATTTTTGGATATCAAACAATGAACAATGATTATTTTTATCTGCGAGATATCTTTAAATATTTAAAAATATCTCACAGATATTTTTAATTCTATAATTACGGATATCTACTAAGCATTTTGATATCCAAAATTGTGGCGCCACCTATAAAGCGAAAGATGTAATTATTATTTTCTTTTGGGCTGGTGTAAATCGGTCGCGCGGCTCCACAGTGTTGCCAACCCTACCGAAATGTCGGTAGATCTACCGATTTTATATGTTATCTACCGATCTACCGAAATGATACATAATTCTACCGAAATTTCATTTTTTAATTATGCAATAGAGTCCATTAGTGTAACGGCAAAATCAGAGCGCGAAATTTAAAACGCTATCGGCTGTCCTAAGAGAAAAGTAGGATAAAATTTTTCAATGCATTTTAAATGGAGCTTAGATGACCTTGCACTTCACATTCTATTTTTACCTTTCATCCTGATTTCTTAACATTAAATCAATATATGACGATTACTATGAAGCTTTTTCGGTGTTTGTCTTGTAAAAGCATTTATTTATGCAGTCATTTTGTTTAAAACCAAAATGCAACAAACTACTGCAATTTACGGCGCTAGAACCGGCGCAATAGATGGTTTAAATCGTCCATAGAAGTCCTTAATAACACTAATTTTTAACACTTTCTTTTCCATTTTACACTTTTTAAATATAAATAAATTCTTAAACCCCCTATTAAATAAAGATTAAACAATAAATTAGCCGGAGAAATAAACAACTTAACCTCAAACCCTGTGCATCAAACGTCAAAATAATAATGATCTGGTCTAAACAAGACATAAGTTCTTTTATTATATGTACTGTACTCATCCGTTTTAAAATATTTCTGAAATTAAGTTGTATTTTAAGTTGTTTTTGAAAATGTAACAGCTGGAAAGAGAAATCTATTTGTCACTTGCAGAATCCCTGTGAACAGTAAACCGTTGTTAATATTGAAGTGGCGTGTAAATACTGTGAAAATATTGTGAAAATCCCTAATGAATATGTGTCCAAAAATGGCTACAAAAATAGATACAGGATGTTGAAATTTCTTACAAAAATGTAATATCTGCTTGTATCGTTACCTACTATTTTCAGCTGTTTTGTGCTATTCTCGAGTATTTACACGCCAATTCGATATTTACAACACTTTACTATTAGATAGAATGGATTGACAATTTCGTTTTTAAAATCTCGGACTAATGCACCGTGTTACACAAAATTATTTCTCTCTGAAACTATGCCTCGAACGCAAAAAACAAAAGAGAGATTTTTTCTTGTAAATAAAACAAAGATTCTAATATTTTGCAACATATCTATGTAAGTCAGTAGCGTAACATAGTTTCGGTAATAAATGTGGTCTCCCCACCTCGTAGTGACGCCACTGGTGAGAGTACAAAACTCAAAATTTATAAATTAGTAAATAACTTCAAGGAATTATTATGCCCAAAATTCCAAATGAATAGGTCCGGTAGTTTTCCAGATATTAAAAAAATAACATTTTTGAAAGAAATTTCAACACCTTGTATCTCGCTTAGCCGGCATTTTTGGACATACGTTGATTAAGGTTTTTCGCATTATTTTTAAGTATTCTATCTACCCTAGAAGTTTGTTACACTCATTATAGATCACCCTGTATTGCGTTATACTCCGATCATCTGTTTACCCTACAAAATTTGCATTCCTCTAAAACGTTGAAGATTCACTTCTATCTCGAGTGGCGACCACGCATCCAGTTTTTTTAATCATGTTTTTCCTTGCCCTCAGCGTTCAGGTTATTGCCAATAAGTGGTGCGAATAATATTGAAATATTAATAACGGTCAACGGCAAAACCAGCGCCGGCAACGAAAAGTAAATTTGCTGGCTGCCGGCGGCGACAACGCAGGCACTTCCGGGGATAAATATCCCAGAAAGTACCAACGTTGCCAAGCGTTTCCAATGTGTATATATCCATCAAGTAGCTCATACAAGAGCCTACCTTGCATCGGCACCTTGGTTAATGGGATACACATGAAGTTAGCGGTTCAGGTAGCTTGGGGTGCAAACCCGCTGGGGATGACTTTTTTAGTCATATTTTTCCTTGCCCTCCAGGCAAAATGCTTGCCGTCTGTAATTTTCAAGCTTATAGTTTCTTAAGGCAAGGGAAAGGTATTTTTTCCCTTGCCCTACAAATGAAAACGACGTAATGCAACGTTGCACATTGGAATTGGAGAAGCTTGACAACGTTGGTATTTCCTACGATATTTAGCACTGATTTTATAATATTATAAAATCACTGATAATTTAGCCGTCCTCTTTATCCTCGGTAAGAAACGTCAGTTATTGCCGAACACGAACACAAAAGTTTCACCAATCAGAGTGCTACCGAGCCACAAGTCCTGGGGAAACAGAAAACTCGACCGCGCGCAGGCTGGAGATTTAAAGCGGGAGAGCGCGTAAGTCAGATTTACACTAGACCATAAATACAACTAAGCTTACTTCCTGGAAATTAGAGGGCGCTGCAATTTTGGATATCAAAACTGGCAAGTGATATTCATAAATAATTAATTCTATCTTACAGATAATTCTAAATATTTAAAAATTACCGCCCCATATCTAAAATTGTTGATTTAAAAATATCTGTCGGATAAAAATAATTGTTTGTGGATATCTCACTGATAGCATTAAATATTTGAAAATATCTGTGGGATATCCTGAAACCAATACTATTTTTGCTCACTTTGGATTCGTATGTAATTCTTTAAGCAATACTTACGTGCTAAAGTCAAAGCTAAGCAAAAATTGATTTGATTTAAAAATATGCTATAGATATTTTCAAATATTTAAAACTATGAGTGAGATATGCATTAATAAATATTTATATCTCGCTGATATTTTTAAACAATGAATTATGGATATCTCCGAGATATTTATGTCGATTTAACAATATCTGGTAGATAGAAATAATTATTTATGGATATTACTTGGATGGTTTGATATAAAAAAATGTAGCCTTCCACTTGCTACTCTAAATTGGATAACAATTACAACATGTAAAGGATGGTGTAATCGAATTATTGAATCTTTCTCCTTCTAGGTGGCGCCACAATTTTGGATATCAAAATGCTTAGTAGATATCCGTAATTATAGAATTAAAAATATCTGTGAGATATTTTTAAACATTTAAAGATATCTCGCAGATAAAAATAATCATTGTTCACTGTTTGATATCCAAAATGATTTAAAAATATCTGTGAGATATTTTTAAATATTTAAAAATATCTGTGGGATATCCATAATTCCCGATTTAAAAACATCTGTAGGATATCCTTAAATGGACGATTAAAGACCCAAACGGCGTCCCATACATTATGGTAATAAAGCACTTACATAGAAATATAAAGTAAAACAATTTTTTATTGCACAAACACAATAGGTGTTATTAATATGACTTAAACAATACGGGATATTTTTCTCAAAATTTGGGACAGATTCACAGTCTTCGGTTTCTTCAAGGTTGATTATGAGAGGGATCGAAGTAGTAGTCGATGCTGGAGAGCTTCTTTCACGCATAACTACACTCTCCAAGAATTCCTTGTTCTCGCGTCCTTTTACGTACACCCGTTGTACATCGGCAGAACACAAAAATTCTCCCAAAACATCGCCCACATTTTCATATTTAATGGGACCACTGCTGAACCTGATACAATGATGGTTAGATTCTAGATACCTGACTTGTCTTTTCTGCTCGACAGATAAAGATGAGTAATTTTTCGGAGATTCAAATACGAAATGTGCTGTTCTCATGCCATCGTTTATGGCAACTTCTTTCGGAACAAATTCGGGAATACGAAACCCTTGTATGTCTACAACTAGAAACTTCATCTTTAACTCTTTACTTTATTTTTCACTCTCTCATTCCTTCCTTCCTTCCTTCCTTCCTTCCTTCCTTCCTTCCGGGCAATCTAAGTGCTCGTTCAGTTGCAATAAAAATTGTGTTTTTAGTTGAATTATTTTATTATTGGAATTGTATTCTTTCTCATTGTAAAATTATATTTACGTTTGGTATGTGTAATAAAAAAATCAAACAATGTCATCCTCTTTTTCGAAAAGTCCTCCTTTTTGTTATCGAATATGTCCTCCTTTGTCTACTGAGGCAGATGCGGTAACCCTACCCAGGTACCCAGGGTGTCAGGGTTAGTCATCTCTATGCTCTGGTTGAAGTTGTTACCCAGTTTAGAGGTTCGCAGTAAAAGTTTCGATTTCCAAAAATTATTTGTAATTTTTATTAGCCCTGTTATTTTGTAACATAAACATGTCCGGTAATAAGTGCGCCTACTTGCGGAAAAAGTAAACGAAATTTTCCGCATTTAAAATTTTACCATTTCCCAGCCAAGAATGATAAACGATGCCAAAGTTGGATAATAAACTCGGGTAAGTATGTACTATGTAGTGATTACACAAAATATTGGATTAAAGTTTATTTGCTGCAGTAGGCATACCTTCTTAATTTTTCAATCTAAATAATTTTTCGAAATTGAATGAAATTATGTATTTTATGTATTTTAAATTAAAAATTAAGAGTGAATAGTGAAAGAGTGCACACGTGCGTCAAAGTGCTCCGTGATTAAGTTCAAATTGTGGGCCATCGCGAGCAATTAAACGCACAAATTTGTTACCAAATTGTTCACAACGTAGTGGTGAGAACACAACATTGAAAATATAGATTAGAGACTAAAACGGCATTTGAATAATAAATAAAGTTGCATCTTATTGGATAGTAAAGAGAACAGACAAAAAGGGAAACAAAAAAAATAAATAAATAGCGGACGAGATAAAAAGTTTGCTTTCGAGTTCTAAAAAGGTCGAATTGGGCGACAGCTGTATTCGCCGGAGAGGTAGGCAACACAAAATACGGATGACGAGTAAAGAGAGTTGCATAGATACAGATAGTGAGGAGTATTCTGAGTGTTCGACGGATGAAAGTAAACGGAATAAAAACGCGGAGAGCAAAGAAGCGCCATTTAAGAAAATCAAGAAAATACTGAGAACACCAGAAAAGAGAAAAAAAGATATAAATATGGAAGAAATCAGGGAATTTATGAAAGGAATGACGTCTGAAATGAAAGAGATGAATAGACGCTTTCAACAACACAGTGAAGAAATGATAGCATTAAAAAAAGAAAATCAGGAGATTAAAGAAGAACTGAATGAGCTACGAAAGAAGATGGACAGACTGGAGCATGTGGAAGAGAAAATGGAACAAATGGATAGGAACAGCAGGAAACATAATATACTAATTAGTGGCCTAGATATAGAGAACAGTAATGAAGAAGCAAACAATGGTGCAGTGGAAAATTTCAAGCAAAATCTGGAAATATAAATGGAGGCTAACAGAATAATAAAACTGAATGATACAGTATGTGTGGTAGAAGTAAAAAATTTTGAGAAAAAACTTGAAATTATGAAGAACAAGCATAAACTAAAAACTCTGAAAGACAAAGTGTACATTAACGATGATTTCACAGTGCAAGAGAGAAAAATTCAAAAAACAATACGAGAACTAGCTAAAGAAGAAAAAAGAAAGAATCACGATGTAAAAATTGGTTACCAGAAAATTATGATAAACGGAAAAATATATGTTTGGAATATAGGTGAAAATCGAATGGTGGAGGCACAGGAAAATATTGGTGGCTCAAAAAACGGACGGAACTAGGATCAAGAAAAAGGATGGACGGAAAAATGGCAACGACCCGACAAGAAAAAGGTGCAAGAGTTGATGTGAAGAAAAATTTTATTTGGAAATTGGGAACATGGAATGTACGAAGTATTCAGGGCAAAGACAACGAATTAACTGAAGAATTTATAAAGGCAGGTTTGGATATTTTGGCTATAACTGAAACAAAAAAGGAAGGACAGGGAATATTGGAACTCGAAGATGGACATATCTTGATATTTAGTGGAGTGGACAGAAATAAAAGAGCGGCAGCAGAGGTGGGCTGTATAATACATAAAAAATTGGAAAGCAGGGTAAATAAATGGGAAGCATGGTCAGACATAATACTCGTACTTGTAGTGGGAATGAAGGAAAAGGATGGAACATATAAAACATTCATAACAGTTTATGGACCCAATGAGGATGAAAAGGTGGAAAACAAGGATAAATTTTGGGAAGACTTAATGATAGTAACTGGAAAAAGTAGAGGAAAATT
Source organism: Xestobium rufovillosum (assembly GCA_963966045.1). Classification (NCBI taxonomy): domain Eukaryota; kingdom Metazoa; phylum Arthropoda; class Insecta; order Coleoptera; family Ptinidae; genus Xestobium; species Xestobium rufovillosum. The sequence goes on from OZ014504.1 coordinate 24,374,806, forward strand.
ATTTGTTTTGGGAGATTTTATTGAAAGAGTAGGGAAAAAAGATATTATGTATGCAGCGACTATAGGTGAGCATGGCGAAAAAGCTAGAAATAACAATGGAATAAGACTATTACAATACTGCCAGCTTAATAATCTAGTGGTCACAAATACAATATACGAACACAAGGACATACACAAATACACAAGAGAAGAGCCGAATAGAAACGAGAAATCAATAATAGACTACATACTGGTAGATAGAGGAAATAGAAAAATGGTAATGGATGTAAGGGTTAAAAGGGAAGCGGAAATAAATAGTAACCATTATCTCTTAATTGCAAAGATAAGAGAACAGAAAGAGCAGAAAATTATAGAAAGTGAGAGAAAGATTAAATTTGAAACCATAAAAACATACAGATTGAAAGATGACGATATAGCAAGAAGGTACGAGGAAATAATAGATAGAGAAGTGAATCTAAGACTGGAAAATCTGGAAAATGTTGATCAAGCGTGGAACAGTTTGTGACGTAACCTAAAAGACTAACGCCACAATGGAGGATCCTGCCGCAGCTATGCTCGAAACCGAAGATGGAGTGGGCTAAAAACAGGAAAAGGGCGCCAAGGAGTTGTTGGCTGATCCTCTGTAGCCAACACACAACGACTACAACTCTTAAAAGCCGCTGGTACACAATAGGGCAAACAGCAACAAAAGAAAAAAATGTAGTCAAAATTCTACAAAACTTGCACCAAAATTTATTACATATAGGGAATATAAATATTTTGATTATAATTCGTTCGTCACAGACTTGGAGACTTCTGATTGGTTTTCCATAATTAGAGAAACGAATATTGATAATAAAATTAATATGTTCAATTCTTTGTTAATAAGTTTGTTTGATTGCCATGCACCTTTGCGAAATGTCAGAGTAACGAAACCCAGGTCGCCCTGGTATACTGATAGTATTCGACTTTTGCAGCGCGAGAGAAACAAGGCTTTGTTAAAATATAAGCGAACAAACAATATGAATGATTAGAATTGTTATAAACAACTTAGAAACTTTACGGTCCAAGCCATAAAAAACGAAAAACGAGCCTATATTAATCATTTATCTCATCGGGCGAGTGACAATCGTAGATTGTGGGCAGCTTTGAAATCACTGAACGTAAGGAGTCAAAAAGTAAATACTATACCTGCTACTTTGGCTGACTCCGAAGAAATGAATAATTTCTTTGCAGCCGCTGTGCGGGATGGTGTTTTTAACAGTCTAGAGGCAATTGCTTTTTATGATGACAAAATGTTTGGTGCGGATCTGAGTTTTTCTTTTCAACTCACAACTCTTGAGGAGGTGACAGAGCTCATTAATAATTTAAAATTAACATCTGCTGGTATAGACAATATTTCGGGCATAATGCTTAAATACTGTAGTCCTTTTATTAGTAAGTACATCACGCATATCATCAACTGCTGTATAATGAATAACTATTTCCCAGAATCTTGGAAACAGGCTGTTGTGAATCCTTTGGCTAAAAAATCGAGTCCCACTTCGCTGGCTGATCTTAGACCGATAAGTATTCTGCCTACGATGTCAAAAATTTTTGAAAAGATAATTTTTAAGCAAATTAACAATTATGTCTCAAGAAATGATATACTTCCGGTTTACCAGTCCGGCTTTAGAAATGATTTTAGTACTAGTGCTGCGATTGCGGATATTCTGAATAAAATTATATGTGCGCGTGATGATGGTATGATTTCTGCCTTAATACTACTGGATTATTCAAAGGCCTTTGATACCATCAATCATGATGTACTTCTGGCCAAACTTAAATATTACGGCTTTGAATCACCTGCCCTTGATCTAATTTCTTCTTATTCGAGTAACCGTCAACAAATAGTTAAATTCAATAATGTTTTGTCTAGCTCTGTAACGTTAAATTCAGGAGTTCCTCAGGGTTCTATTTTGGGCCCTCTGCTGTTTATTATATATACTGCCGACATCATAAATTCTCTTGGAAGAAACTGCCATGTACAGGCGTATGCGGATGACACACAGTTATTATATACATTTCATCCTTCCGATCATCAGTATATGTTAAGTACAATAAATTCTGATTTAAAAAAATTGCACCAACTGTCCAAGGTTCATAATTTAAAGTTGAATTCTGATAAATCTCAAGTTATCCTCTTTGGTAATAGAAATAAAATTGATTCACTTAAACAAAATTTTACAGACTCATTGAACTCGGGAGTATTGCCTCATGTTGATTGTGCTAAGGATTTGGGTTTCATCATTGATGAGAATCTTAGGTTTACACCTCATATTAATAAGTTAATTCAGAAAGCATTTATATCGTTGAAATTACTGTATGTCAATAAAGACATTATTAACACAAAATTGAAAAAACATCTCTGCGAGTCTTTAGTTCTATCGCACTTCAATTGTGGAGATTTTGTTTATGGGCCTTGCCTTGATTCGCTGGATTCCAGGCGTATTCAGTGTTTTCAGAACGCTTGCTGTCGCTTCATTTTTGGTTTAAGGAAATTTGATCACATATCTGCTAAGTTTGCTCAGTTGTTCTGGTTGAATATGTCTAATAGAAGAAAGCATCATTTGGCTGTATTCGTGAATAAATTGTTAATTACAGGTACACCTGTTTATCTGGCTGAATGCTTGACATTTCGCAGATCTCTCCATGGTGTAAATTTGAGACATGTTTGTTCTTTGCATTTGCCTCGACATCGGACATCACTATTCCGGAGGTCATTTATTTACAGTTCTGTGAAGCTTTTTAATAGTTTGCCATCTGACATGAGGATTTTATCGCCAGGGCAATTTAAGTTGAAATCTAAGCAATATTTTTTCAAGCGTCAGTCAGCAGCGATATAGAATTTGTTACACATCCTACATCATGATGCCCATACACAGATAGATATAAGTATATATATTTTTGTTTCTTTCTTTATTTTGTTTGATTATGATTAGTTTTTGTAACTTAGGGCAGTTGTGTGAGTTTTGCAGTTTGTCGTTTGCTTTTCCTCGCTTTTTTTTGTGTTTTCGGTCATGCGGGTGCCTCAAATGATAATTTTGTCTAGGTAATTGGGTTAAGTGGTAGAATAGTCGCTTAGAATAAACTTCGCCCAGCCACAATTAGTTTTTTTTTTTTGTTTATTTTGTACTTTGATTGTGGCAATAAAGACCATTTATTATTATTATTATTATTATTATTATTATTATTAAATAGTATATCATATAATAAAAAAACAAAATAGGTATGTAAACCAGATATGGCGATATCTGACAATATATATATATATATATATATACATCTCTCTATCATTGCCGCGTCCTTTCACTACCTCCCCAATCCCGCGTCCACATGAACTAATGGTGTATATACAATTTTAAACAAGGATAGAGAGTCACATACCACTGGAGAAAAGGAAAACCGCCAAAGATATTTCAAAATCTGTCAGATAACGGAAAGTTTACTATTCATGTAGTAAGACGTCCTTTTATGAGTAGGGTTTTAAGGCGTCCTCCGTATATTCCAGTTCACCGTCCACCTCTTTGAGCGTCCGATTGTATATTCAGTTTTACTTAATGGCGCAGCTGAACTCCGCGACGTTGCCATTTAAATATTCACCAGTTATTAAACTTAAGCTCATCGATTGGGTTAAGTAAAGTGAGAGGTTGAATCTTCAGCGCTTTCGTACGGATGATCGCTGGAGAAGCAAGAGAAAGACATGTAGGGATATGAATAATTGTCGTGGAAGCCGTCGAAGATTCTAATCCAGAATGCCAACACTGGTAAGTATAAGTAACTTTTTTGTCTACTCCTCTGCGAAGTGGTGCCAATCATAGGACAATTTATTGGAACTCGCAAAAGTAAGTAAAACAAGACTTCTTCTACTTTGGATAAAAACGAAAAATGTATTTTTTTAAATGCTTCTTGCCACGCATTTTCTATTTCAGGTTTCTTAAATTTTTCCCGTAGGGTAAACCCAGTGCGTAATTTATTTAATGTGACTAATAATATGCAGGAGAAGATAAGAGTGTTAAAATAAATAAGAGGCGGGGAAGAGGTGGTGAAGAACATATTAATAGGAGGCCATTTCAATACAAGAACAGGTGAAAGAGGAGGAATGATGGTAACAGTTGACGAAGAGGAAGAAACAGCAAGGAAATCCAAGAAAAACATAAACAAAGACGAAAAGTTAGTGCTGGAATTAGTGGAAGAGGAAGGTTGGGGAATAATGAATGGAATGAACAGAGGAGATATGGAGGGAAAATTTATTATGTGGAAGGAAGAGGAACCTCTGTAACTGATTATGTCATTGGAAATATGGAAGCTTGGTAAAGATAGAGTCTGAAGGTGGGAGACAGCGTGGACTCGGACCTGTCCGACAATTGCAGAATTAAAAGAAGAATGCAACATGACGAAAAGAAAAAAATGAGATCAAGAGGAAAAAGCAGTGATAGGTTGGTCGGAGGAAGGATTAGAGGAGTACAAGAAGAACATCAGAGGAAAAGAAGTCAGAGAAGAAAATACAGATGAGATGGTGGAGGAGATAGAACAGATAATAAGGGGAGCACCAAGATGGAAAACTATCCAAAAGGATGTAAGGGGGGAGGAAGGATAAATAAGTGGAGGGACAGGGAGTGGGGAGATATAGAGAAGTAAGGAAAGCAATGAGATGTCGAAGAGGAGATGAGCCTGGAAGAGTAGGTATAGGTAGGTCAGAAAAAAATGCCTACAAGAACTTATGCCGAAAGAAAAGGAAGGGGCAAGTATCAAGCTATTGCAAAAAATAGGAAAAGTGAAGTCAGAAAAAGAAGTATGGAATATAATAAGTAGAGAGAGGAAACGAGGAAGAGAGATAGATGAAAGCATTACAATGGCTGATTGGAAGAGGCACTTTATAAAAGTACTGGGGGGCGGGAATCCATCATCATAAGGTTCTCAGTCCGAAGACTGGTTGGACGCGTACCTCCATTCTTTTCTATCCTGAGCTAACCTACGCATTTCCCTAAAAGTAGAACATCCTACATCCCTAACTATTTGAGAGCAGTAGTCTAATCTAGGCCTACCCCTACCTCTTTTTATTCCTATCTCTGACTCTAGTATGTCGCGAACTATTCCTTCGTGTCTTAGAAGGTGTCCTACCATCCTATCTCTCCTATTCTTTATTGTTTTCCATACCTTTCGCCTTTCCCCAACTCTTTCTAATACTTCCCTATTGCTAACCTTATCTATCCACGGTATCTTCATCATGCGTCTGTAACACCACAGTTCAAACGCTTCTACTCTTTTTCTATCCGCTTCTCCTATTGTCCAAGTTTCGCACCCGTATAATGCCGTACTCCATACATACGACTTTAAGAGTCTCTTCCTAGTCTCTATATTAACCGTTCTCGAACATAACAGTTGTTTCTTTTTGTTAAACGCAACTCGTCCCTGCGCCATTCTTTGTTTTATATCTTTAGTGCTCCTACCGTCTTGGGTTATTTTACTTCCTAAGTAGCAGAAATCCGCGACCTCCTCTATCTTCTCATTTCCTATTTGTATTTCAATTTTAGTTCTATTTTCACTCCATCTACATACCAAAATTTTAGTTTTCTTTTTATTGATTTTCATGCCGTAGCCCTGTGTCAAAACTGCTTCCATTTCATTCAAAGCCGCTCTTAATTCTTCTTTGCTAGATGCTAACACTGCTATATCATCCGCAAATCTGAGCATGTTAATAGTTTGGCCCTGCACATTGATCCCTGAGGCTGTTCTTTCCTTAACAATATTAATCGCATCTTCGATATATAAGTTGAAAACTAGAGGTGACAATGCACATCCCTGTCTCACTCCCTTCCGGATATCTACTTCCCTTCGTTCCTGCTCACATTCTATAACTGCCTTTTGCTCTTTGTAGAGATTATGTATTATTCTTCTGTCCCTGTATTTCATCCCTACCTTTCTCAGCACTTCGAACATCTTCCCCCATTTTACGTTGTCGAAGGCTTTTTCTAAATCTACAAATCCTATATATACGCTCTTTCTCTTTTCTATCGTTTTTTCTATAATTACTCGTAAAGCTAGAATGGCCTCGCGCGTTCCTCTATTTCGTCTAAATCCGAACTGATCTTCTCCTAATATTTCTTCCGCCTTTTTCTCCATCCTTCTTTGCACAATTCTAGTTAAAATTTTTGACGCATGGGAAGTTAAACTGATAGTTCTAAAATTTTCGCATCTATCCGCGCCTTTCCTTTTTGGCAAAGCTACCATGATGTTCAGTTTGTAATCCTCTGGAATCTCGCCTGTCAGGTATATGCGACTAACTAATTTAAATAAACGATCTATTACCTCTTGACCTGCGCACTTTAAGATTTCTGCCTGCAAGCCATCTATACCTGGTGCTTTATTATTCCTTAAACTTTTTAGTGCTAGCTCAAACTCTTCTCTTATTATAGGACTCCCTAGGTTATCCCCTTCTACACTGCTTTCACTTTCTAATATATCTTTCACTTCCTGTCCCGCATATAAGTTTCCTAAATATTCTTTCCACCTATCTGCCTTCTCCCCGCTTTCGATTAGGATATCTCCTGCCTCATTCCTAATGCTTTTGGTGCTAGATCCAATTTCTCTAAAATTTCTCCTAATTATTTTATATGCTTCATCAGTCTTTCCTATTTCGAACTTATTTTCCACTTCTTTGCACTTATCATCGATCCATTGCTCTTTCGCTTTCCTACATTTCCGAATAATTTCCCACTTGATCGCCTTATATCTTTGTTTCCCTATTTCATCTAACCTATTTTTATATTTGCGCCTTTCCTCTATTAGACTCACAATATGTTTTGTTATCCAGGGTTTCCTACTTTCATTCTGTTTATGACCCAAAATATCCCTAGCTGAGGAAACTAAACTATTTTTAATGCAATTCCATTCTTCCTCTATGTCCCTAACAATATTTTCGCCCGCGCCCTTTAGTACTTCGTTTGTCTTTTTCTCGAACTTATCGCGCGTATCATCATCTTTTAGTTTCTCTGGGTCAAGATACCTTCTTCGGCTTCGTTTTTTCAAAATCTTAAATTTAGGATTGGCCTTCATAACGACTATATTGTGATCACTATCTATATCTGCTCCTGGATAACTTCTACAATCCCTAACTTGATTTCTAAATCTTTGCCTAACAAGAATGTAATCTATTTGATATCTCCCTAGGTCTCCTGGCATCTTCCACGTGTAGCGTCTCCTAACATGATGGTGAAATAGAGTGTTCGCGACCGTTAAGTTATGTTTATCGCAGAACTCTATCAGTCTCACTCCCCTATCGTTCCTATTGCCTAATCCAAAGGGACCAACTATTCCGCCCTCTCGCCCTGTGCCTACGACTGCATTGAAATCTCCTATAATTATTAAATTTTCGTGTCCTCTCACAAAATCTAGCACATGTTCAATATCACTATAAACTGCCTCTACGACCTCATCACTGTAGTTAGAAGTGGGCATATATACCTGTATTATTACTGTTTTTACAGGTTTCGAATCTAACCTAACCATAACTACCCTGTCACTTTGCTGTAAGAAATTTTCTACACTCTGCCCTACTTTTTTCCGCATAACAATTCCTACTCCCGAATTTCCTCCTACAGATCCTGTGTGTATTACTCTAAAATCTCCGCTCCAGAAGTCTCCGGCTTCTGGCCATCGCACTTCACTAATACCTACTACGTCTAATGCTAACCTATCCATCTCAATTTTCAAATTCTCTAACTTTCCTACTTGTTTCATGCTTCTAACATTCCACGCTCCGACTCGTGAGATGTTACACTTATCATTTCTGATGACTCCCCCCGAAGCAGTCCCCGCCCGGAGATCCGAATGTGGGACTATTTTACCTCCGGAATATTTTACTCCAGAAAGTGCCATCATCATAAATTCGAAGTACGCTGTACCAGGGATATAATAATGTGGTGGTTTCCCGTTGCCTTCCACATCGCAGTAGTGTGTATCACAGTGCCATACCGACCCTCACGATCTCTGCCACTATGATTACTGAAAGAGCTGCTGCCCCCTTTCAGGGACTTGATTTAGTCTGGCTTCTCAAATAAAAACCCCTCCAATATGGTTAAACCTATGGTTCGGCTCTTTAGATCATTGAAGCGCGCAAGCCATCCCACCCGTCCCAGTATTACTAGAACTGCGTCAAGGTACAAGTCCTTTGGGTAGGCGGGAATCCAAGAAAAACATAAACAAAGACGGAAAGTTAGTGCTGGAATTAGTGGAAGAGGAAGGTTGGGGAATAATGAATGGAATGAACAGAGGAGGTATGGAGGGAAAACTTATTATGTGGGAGGAAGAGGAACCTCTGTAACTGATTATGTCATTAGAAATATGGAAGCTTGGTAAAGATAGTCTGAAGGTGGGAGACAGCGTGGACTCGGACCACTGTCCGACAATTGCAGAACTAAAAGAAGAATGCAACATGGCGAAAATAAAAAAAATGAGATCAAGAGGAAAAAGCAGTGATAGGTTGGTCGGAGGAAGGATTAGAGGAGTACAAGAAGAACATCAGAGGAAAAGAAGTCAGAGAAGAAAATACAGATGAGATGGTGAAGGAGATAGAACAGATAATAAGGGGAGCACCAAGATGGAAAACTATCCAAAAGGATGTAAGGGGGGAGGAAGGACAAATAATTGGAGGGACAGGGAGTGGGGAGATATAGAGAAGTAAGGAAAGCAATGAGATGTCGAAGAGGAGATGAGCCTGGAAGAGTATAGGTAGGTCAGAAAACTAGTTGTCAACGCATTGACAGAACAGCTTCCTAGCCACAGCCACAACTGAACTGGAAGGCGCGTTTGGCGCGCGCGCGCGCGCGCCGTTTCGTAATTTTTTTTCTCAATTTTTTCCTTATACAACCTATTACGATTTTCGCATATCGTGTAGAGAAAAATACCCTCTAGCCGATGCAATACAAAAATATATACGGTCTCATTGAAAAAAATGTTCTATGACGTCATATCTCGGCTCAAAAGTGTTTAAAAAAACCCGCCCCGCCAGTTTCCTATGAACCATCTCTGATATATGTATGCAAAAATTCAGCAAAATCTGTGGAGCCGTTTTCCCGTAAAAGTGCCAACAGACATACACACATACATACGGACGGAAATGTGCCACCTTGCCAAAAAGTCTTAGAATGACCTGAAACGTCCACATTTGATGAAAAAACACCATGGTCAAAAAACGACTATCACAATAGCTACCTAGCTTAGACTAGGAAGCTAAAAATGCCTACAAGAACTTATGCCGAAAGAAAAGGAAGGGGCAAGTATCAAGCTATTGCAAAAAATAGGAAAAGTGAAGTCAGAAAAAGAAGTATGGAATATAATAAGTAGAGAGAGGAAACGAGGAAGAGAGATAGATTAAAGAATTACAATGGGTGATTGGAAGAGGCACTTTATAAAAGTACTGGGGGGGCGGAGGGGGAGAGAGAAAATTATGAGAATGACATGAACGAAGAAACAAGTAAAGAGGTACAAGTAGAGACAATAAACTGGAGGAAGTCGGAGACGTGGTAAACAGATTGAAAGAGCACTTTGACGTAAATTCACTATAAATTCTTAATAAGTTAACCTCACACGCCAAAATACAGTGACACAGTAATGAAACCCGACACGTGTTTCGCTGACAACGTCAGCATCCTTAGGAGTTGAAGATTAATCCTTACTGTCTTTTAGCGCAATGGAGCAATGGATCGATAATAAATGCAAAGAAGTGGAAGATAAATTCGAAGTAGGAAAGACTGATGAAGCATATAAAATAATTAGGAGAAATTTTAGAGAAATTGGATCTAGTACCAAAAACATTAGAAATGAGGCAGGAGATATCCTAATCGGAAGCGGGGAGAAGGCAGATAGGTGGAAAGAATATTTAGGAAACTTATATGCGGGACAGGAAGTGCAAGATATATTAGAAAGCGAATGCGTAGAGGGGGATAACCTAGGGAGTCCTATAATGAGAGAAGAGTTTGAGATAGCACTAAAAAGTTTAAGGAATAATAAAGCACCAGGTATAGATGGCTTGCAGGCAGAAATCTTAAAGTGCGCAGGTCAAGAGGTAATAGATCGTTTATTTAAACTAGTTAGTCGCATATACCTGACAGGCGAGATTCCAGAAGATTACAAACGGAACATCATAGTAGCTTTGCCAAAAAGAAAAGGCGCGGATAGATGCGAAAATTTTAGAACTATCAGTTTAACTTCCCATGCGTCAAAAATTTTAACTAGAATTGTGCAAAGAAGGATGGAGAAAAAGGCGGAAGAAATATTAGGAGAAGATCAGTTCGGATTTAGACGAAATAGAGGAACGCGCGAGGCCATTCTAGCTTTACGAGTAATTATAGAAAAAACGATAGAAAAGAGGAAGAGCGTCTATATAGGATTTGTAGATTTCGAAAAAGCCTTCGACAACGTAAAATGGGGGAAGATGTTCGAAGTGCTGAGAAAGGTAGGGATGAAATACAGGGACAGAAGAATAATACATAATCTCTACAAAGAGCAAAAGGCAGTTATAGAATGTGAGCAGGAACGAAGGGAAGTAGATATCCGGAAGGGAGTGAGACAGGGATGTGCATTGTCACCTCTAGTTTTCAACTTATATATCGAAGATGCGATTAATATTGTTAAGGAAAGAACAGCCTCAGGGATCAATGTACAGGGCCAAACTATTAACATGCTCAGATTTGCGGATGATATAGCAGTGTTAGCATCTAGCAAAGAAGAATTAGGAGCGGCTTTGAATGAAATGGAAGCAGTTTTGACACAGGGATTCGGCATGAAAATCAATAAAAAGAAAACTAAAATTTTGGTATGTAGGGGATGTGAAAATAGAACTAAAATGGAAATACAAATTGGAAATGAGAAGATAGAGGAGGTCGCGGATTTCTGCTACTTAGGAAGTAAAATAACTGAAGACGGTAGGAGCACTAAAGATATAAAACAAAGAATGGCGCAGGGCCGAGTTGCGTTTAACAAAAAGAAACAACTGTTATGCTCGAGAACGGTTAATATAGAGACTAGGAAGAGACTCTTAACGTCGTATGTATGGAATACGGCATTATACGGGTGCGAAACTTGGACAATAGGAGAAGCGGATAGAAAAAGAGTAGAAGCGTTTGAAATGTGGTGCTACAGACGCATGATGAAGATACCGTGGATAGATAAGGTTAGCAATAGGGAAGTATTAGAAAGAGTTGGGGAAAAGCGAAAGGTATGGAAAACAATAAAGAGTAGGAGAGATAGGATGGTAGGACACCTTCTAAGACACGAAGGAATAGTTCGTGACATACTAGAGTCAGAGATAGGAATAAAAAGAGGTAGGCCTAGATTAGACTACTGCTCTCAAATAGTTAGGGATGTAGGATGTTCTACTTTTAGGGAAATGCGTAGGTTAGCTCAGGATAGAAAAGAATGGAGGTACGCGTCCAACCAGTCTTCGGACTGAGAACCTTATGATGATGATGATGATGATGTCTTTTAGCGTGTGGGGTTAACTTATTAAGAATTCATAAATTGAAATTAGGAAAAGCTGCAGGAGTGGACGAACTACAAAATGAAGTAAAGACACATGAAGTTGAGGAAACACTGGAGATGATAAGGAAGATATGCAGTGGAATATGGGAATGTGAAGGGAGGGACTGATACTGCCAATAAGAAAGAAAGGAGATGGGAGGGAAACGGCAGATTACGGAGGAGTGAGACTGACGCAAACATATACAAAAAATATGCACCAGTACTGGCAAATATACTGGAAGAAAAGTTAGAGGAGAAGAAGGGCAATCAGGATTCAGGAAAGAGAGAGGGAGGTACGATTGAAAATATTTACGCACTGAATCATGTAATAGGGATAGAAACGAAAAGGAAGGGAGGGAAAATAATGACATACTTAGTGGATCTGACGGTAGCATTTGCCAAAATTAACAGGAAAAAAATTGTTGGAGAGAAAGAAAGTAATTAAGAGGGAATACAGGGCAAGAAACATATAGAGCAAGAAACATAGTAAGGGTGGGAGGACGGCTAAGTGAAGTATTTTGGACGGGTAGATAGAGAAGTCATATTTAGAAGAGGTAATGAGGGGCAGGCGGGAGGAGTGATGATAGGGAAAAAGGAATATTAGGCACCAGCATATGCGGATGATATAGTCCTCTTGGCAAAGGAAGAGAAAGAACGCAATTAGATGCTGATAAGAATGGAATGTTTGGAGAGGAAAGAACTAGCATTGAACACGGAGAAGACTAAATTATGAGATTCAGGAAGAAGTCGCATAGAGAATTGGAAGTGGGAAGAGTTGGAAGAAATGAGAGTTTAAATACCTTGGATTCACCTTACAAAGTGGGCGACAAAAGAAGCATGTAAGAGATGTAGCAAGACAACAATAGCGATGAAACAGGTAGGTATGGGGATTGGGAAAGAGGAATGTTTGAGGGACTGGAAGAGAATAGTAAAGTGGATGGACGCATTAGTGAGGAGCGTAGGAATGTATGGAGCGGAAATTTGGGGGTGAGGAGAGAGAGAGAGAGAGAGAAAATAGAGTGGCTCCATGAGAAGTACATAAAGATCGACACTGGATTTAAATTGGATAACGACAGGGTACATGATAAGAGAGGAGACAGAGATAAATTGAGAATCAGGGCAGGAACGAGAACAATGAAATACGAAGAAAAGTTAAGGTGGGTGCTGTAACGAGTTAGCCAGGCAGTGTTAGGAAGAGGTACGGAAGAGAGGAAATGAAAGATCGAAATGGGAAGAGAAGCAAGAATATTTTTACCAGGAGCGAGGGTAGACATCAGCAGAAGTGGGGAACTTTAGAACATCAGGATGGAACATAGTGAGAGAGGTAGAGGAGAGAGACAGGCAAATACAAGAACAGGATAAAGAAGAGAAGACGATCAAGATACAACAATAAATACAATGAGATAAGAGCAGAGGGACTGCCAGGATATTTACAAAGAAGCGGAAGGGAGGAGAGGATAATAAGGGTGGCGAGGTTTAAGCTGGGAAATGAGATGAGAACAAAGGAAGAATAGAAACTGTTTGGTTTGTTTGCATACAGCAACCGCATATCATGATTTCACTCTTATTAGAGCTCATCAGTATGGAGCAGCTATGTACAAACAAACCAAACCAGCATCTATTCTTAAAGTCGAAGAGCAAAAATATAAAAATTCTACCCGGATTTGCTCCAACAACTATTTCCCGGGCAAATACCTCTACATGCATTGAATTTGCTCTGTAATTCAATGCCTGTCGGGGCACTTGCCCGGGAAATAATTGTTGGAGCAAATCCGGGTCGAATATCTATATAATGAGATGAGAGATGGAAGGTATTTGAAAAGCGAAGACAGAAGAATGTGTAGGGTATACGAGGCGGAGGAGACATGAGAACATGTGTTAGAGAGGTGCTGGTGGAGAGAGAACTCCGAAGAAGTGAGAGTGGAGATGATACTGGAGGAAAGCGGAGGGGAGAAGTGGATGGAATTGATACAGAGGGGAAGAAAGGAGATGGAGGGTGAATTACACATGAATGGGAGTTGAGATATGCTGAAATGAATTGTGAGAATAATTTTATTTAACTTTTATTTGTTCCATTTGTTTCTTTATTTTAAATTGTAATCCCAAATGGGAAGCAATAAATTCATTATTCAATATTAGATTTACATATTTCTGAAATTTAGTTGCGCGCGGCTGAGGCAAGATTATTAAAAGACTTTTTCCACCAGCTCCTCATAGACAGATGATAAAGAATAAAAACCCTGTTGCCACTCTCTTCGGTAGCAGTAACCACCACATCGTGAAAGTAAGTATATCGATCGGACGCAGAATACGCGGAAGCATAAATTATGTATATACGGAATCGTGTATATAGAAAAATTCCGCAGCGCCTCGCAGCGGAAATTTTGTGAACTTCATTATACTGATCAATTTTATTATACCGACAATTTGACGTCCACCTGATTTTGTTTCTGCAGGCTGCTACCCCTCCCCGCCAACGTTTACTATGGGCAGGCAATCCTGCGTCCGTATATGGACGCAGAATTACGGTGGACGCAGGATTGCATGTAATTGCACAATATAGGGACGCACGATTGTAGGGAGAACAAATATATATATATATATATTGTGGAAGTATCTTGGCAAATTTACAAGTTAAAGATGCTGGATTTATTGGGTATTGTTGCCAAATGGAGAATATAAACACTTGGTTACTCTGTGTTCTTTATTTACCAATATTTCGGAACTAGAATTGTGTTCCTTTATCAAGGCTATAATAAATGGTCAAATCAACACACTACAAATCGGGAAAATTACAAAATGACTTACTGTGAACATGAGGATTACTGTGAATAGTTGAAAATAGTACTTACATGAAACTATTATTCTCAAAATTAATACATCAGAATAGAAAATAGGGCATAACATTATATGTAGGTTGACAGTGAAAGCCCGATATGACTTATTGTAACAATCTAGATTAGGAATGTATGAGAAATAACTCGCATGTAAATAATTAAGATGATGAATGGACGATTACAATTTGGTGAAATATATATTAAAATGGGTAATATTTTATGTTCAATTCTTAAAACTCGTATTATTTTTCTAAATGGTATGGTGAGGCAAGTTGAGAAAAATGTTTTCTTTCAAAAAGTTACAAATATCAAGATGGCAGGATGGCGTCATGTGTAAGATAGGCAGAAAAACAAGAGTTAAGAATAGGAAATAGTTAGTTTGACTTGGTGAATGTTAATAAGTATGAATATATGGCGTTAATGTCCTCAGTATCAGTTTTAAAGTTGACAGTTGAATTATTATTGATGTAAATCATTTCAAGGAATTTTCTCTTTGTGAGATTTCTCTCTTCATGGAGAATTTTGGTATCTACAAAAGAAAATGTGTGGTTCATGTCAGTATGTTTGGCTAAAGCACAACGTTCTGGGTGATGGATGATATCACTTTTATGAAGGGATATACGTTTTTTTAGATGTTGTGAAGGTTGACCTATATATTGTTTGTTACATGTAAGACAGTTTATAGAATAAATTAAGTTGGATTGATTCATAATGGGGATTGGTTGTTTGATTTGTGTATATAAATTTTTTATGGATCTGGTGTGTTTAATTGCTATTTTGACGTCTTGTCGTTTCAAGATATTTGTGATTCTGGGAGTCAGTCCATGTATCATTGGTAGAACAGCATATCTGTCAGGTGTGGATGTATGTGGTGAGGGTATGAGGGGAACAGGCGGTTGAGTGGCAGTTTCAAATGCATTTAAAATGAATTTCTCTGGATAAGAATTTTGTTTAAGTAAGTTGTGAAAGATGGCTATGTTTTTTGCGTGAAACATAGGGTGAGAGATCGTTTCTATTCGTTTCTTCATAGATTTAATAAAATTATGTTTGGATTTATAGCACAAAGCAGAATGAAAATTATGGTATCTTCCAGAGCTAGTAGGTTTTCTGTACCAGTCTGTAATAATGCAATTGTTAACGGTGCGGATGACTTTAGTGTCGAGAAATGGGACAAATCCATCATTTTCTTGTTCAGCGGTGAATTGGATAAGTGGATTACGAGAATTGAAAATTTGAAGAGTGGTTTGAATAGTGTCTTTAGGTATGGCTGTTATGATATCATCAACGTATTTGTACAAAAAAGGAACACAATTCTAGTTCCGAAATATTGGTAAATAAAGAACACAGAGTAACCAAGTGTTTATATTCTCCATTTGGCAACAATACCCAATAAATCCAGCATCTTTATCTTATATATATATATATATATATATATATATAAGTAATGAGTTTTTAACGGCAAGCAGTCAAGGGAACTACACAGGAGGCCTCTCTCACGAAAAATGTGAAGTAGGCGCCGACCGGGATGCGAACCCAGATCTTTCGCTTTCCGGGCGACTGCTCTAACCAATTGAGCTATCCGTACCACGACACATCAAACGTGAGAGAAAGGCCATATATAGGTAGCGAAGGAAGATGGTAGGAACAATTATGAATTTCTCAATTCACCAACAACAACCCACTTTTGGATCTGATGCAGTAGTCGCACTTATTTGAGTGCTTCGTAAAGACAACTGATCCCAGAAGGATAAATTGTCAGTAATGAGAAACCAAGCCAGGTAATTATACAAATATTAATTTATTTTATCGACTGAGATATGAATATACATAAGTAATGAGTTTTTAACGGCAAGCAGTCAAGAGAACTACACAGGAGGCCTCTCTCACGAAAAATGTGAAGTAGGCACCGACCGGGATACGAACCCAGATCTTTCGCTTTCCGGGCGACTGCTCTAACCAATTGAGCTATCCGTACCACGACACATCAAACGTGAGAGAATGGCCATATATAGGTAGCGAAGGAAGATGGTAGGAACAATTATGAATTTCTCAATTCACCAACAACAACCCACTTTTGGATCTGATGCAGTAGTCGCACTTATTTGAGTGCTTCGTAAAGACAACTGATCCCAGAAGGATAAATTGTCAGTACTGAGAAACCAAGCCAGGTAATTATACAAATATTAATTTATTTTATCAACTGAGATGTGAGATATGAATATACATAAGTAATGAGTTTTTAACGGCAAGCAGTCAAGAAAACTACACAGGAGGCTTCTCTCACGAAAAATGTGAAGTAGGCGCCGACCGGGATTCGAACCCAGATCTTTCGCTTTCGCTTTCGGTTAGAGCAGACGCCCGGAAAGCGAAAGATCTGGGTTCGAATCCCGGTCGGCGCCTACTTCACATTTTTCGTGAGAGAGGCCTCCTGTGTAGTTCTCTTGACTGCTTGCCGTTAAAAACCCATTAATTATGTATATTCATATCTCAGTCGATCAAATAAATTAATATTTGTATATATATACAGGGTGAGTCGTAAGTCACGCCCCATCTGCAAAATATGAGTATATAATGGTAAAGTAAGTTGAAATGAAGGAATAAAAAAAATCGATTTCGCCTTCGTTAACGAGTTATAACTTTTGAAATTTTATTCATTTACATGTAAGGATGTAAGCATTGAAACATAAGTTAAACAATTTGGAAAGATGTTCAAATAATCCACCATCAACTTAAGTGCACAAGCTAGTACCCCACGAGAAAGAATTTTTAACTTTGAAGAGGTTCCTTTCAACGTTGGGGAAAATATTTATGTGGTACCAGCATGATGGGGCGCCTGCACATTTTGGAATTGAAGTGAGAAATTTTTTAAATCAACGTTTTCCACGACGGTGGATTGGAAGGGGCGGACCAATTCGTTGGCCCCCTCGGTCACCTGACCTGACACTGGTTGACTTGTTTTATTGGGGTTACCTCAAGGAAAAAAATTACCATGTACCTATGTAGTTAATATTTTCACTTTTCACTATTTGGTAGAAATCCATTATTAAATAAAAAATTACTTCGCGTACTACCAATAAGTATAACAAAATTATTTTATTTAACCGGTTTCAAGATCTACAAACGATCCCATCATCAGAAATGTTTAAGAAAAATTGTAAACAAATTATTATGACAGTTGACAAGGAAACTAAAATTGACAAATTATAATGATATCCATGAAATAAGATAACTAGATAACTGAATTTCAGTATTTACCTACGGGGTATAAGAAAAACACAAAGGAAAATCGAATACCTCGTAGCTTGAAGGGAAAAAAACAATGAATTTAAAGAAAACCATATAGGAAGAAAACAATAAATTCAATTGAAAAACCTTCAAGTGAAATATCAGAACAGAAAAACTAAATAAATAAAACATCCATGGAATCTTGACAACTGCCAACTGCTAATCTTGTAATAAATTGTGGTCAAGTCTATGTGTTCTGTCTTGACAACTGCCAACTGCTAGTACATATTGTAATAAACTAAAAAGGAGAGAAATAAGTCAATAATAGCAAGAAAAGAAAAAAAAAAAAAAGACTCAAGGATTAAGATGTAGAGACTGTGGTTAAATAATTAATTCAAGAATCAATCATAATAACAATAATATTGATGATGATAATATCAATAACAAAACAAAAAGAAAAAATAAAAAGAAAAAATCCCATATTGCCAAATAACCTCGAAAGTCCATGGTTTATATGGGGGGGGGGGGGGGGCAAATAAACTAATTGATTCTTGAATTAATTTACAAAAGTTTAAATAAACTAGATTGTATTAAATCGACTTGATCATTAAGTAAGTTACAATTTTTATCATTTTTATGTTTGTAAATTTCTATAGACTCTAATATATCCAATTGATAACTCTTTACAAAATTAAACAATAATTTAGTATTCTCCGGAGGAGGGAATTGATGATTGTTATCAAAGAAATGATTAGCAAAACTTGAATGATCATTCTTCAAACGAAATGATCTTAAATGTTCGTTATACCTAATACGTATAGATCTGCCAGTCTGTCCGATATATATGCTGTTACAGTCTAAGCAATTTAGTTGATAAACACCTGTGTGGTCAAGTTTATGTGTTCTGTCTTTACTGTTAAATAAAATATGTGATAATATATTTGATGGTTTAAATGTGACTTGTATGTTGTTTTTTACAAATATGTTCCCTAATATTCCTCCTAATGAATGCTTAAAATCAATTGAAAATATTTTAGATAAAACTCATACTAATATTGTTATAAAAAATGATATTATTACTGCTTTCCAACTTTGTATTGAGCAAAATTATCTCCAGTTCAATAATAAATATTATACTCAAGATTTAGGTCTTGCTATGGGTTCACCAATTAGTCCTTTATTAGCAGATATTTTCATGTCAGATATTGAAGAAAAAATTATGAACTCAGAATTAGGGAAACAACATATTCTATTTTGGTATAGATATGTAGATGATATTATTGCTTGTTTTAAAGGAACAACAAGACAATTGGACAATTTTCAAAATTTCTTGAACAGTATTCATCCAAAAATTAAATTTACGAAAGAAATAGAAACTGAACACAAAATTAATTTCTTAGATTTAACTTTAATTAATGAGAACAATAAAATAAATTTCGATATTTTTAGGAAACCAACATATACAGATATTACTCTTTCAGCAAATTCATTTCATCCCTTTTGTCAAAAAATTTCTGCTTATAATTCTATGATACACAGGGCCTTTACAGTACCGCTATCTTTAGATAAATTGAATAAAGAACTAAACATAATTAGAACAATTGCAATAAATAACGGATTTAAGATTGAAATCATCAATAGAATCATTAACAATAAAAAATTTAAAATTGGTTGTAACAATATATATCCTAAATTATCTAATGATAAACTTACCAAATTTTGCAGGATTACCTATTTTGGAAATATTTCTGAAAAGATTGCCAGTATTTTAAGAAAAAACAACATACAAGTCACATTTAAACCATCAAATATATTATCACATATTTTATTTAACAGCAAAGACAGAACACATAAACTTGACCACACAGGTGTTTATCAACTAAATTGCTTAGACTGTAACAGCATATATATCGGACAGACTGGCAGATCTATACGTATTAGGTATAACGAACATTTAAGACCATTTCGTTTGAAGAATGATCATTCAAGTTTTGCTAATCATTTCTTTGATAACAATCATCAATTCCCTCCTCCGGAGAATACTAAATTATTGTTTAATTTTGTAAAGAGTTATCAATTGGATATACACTGCCTTTTTTTACAAATGCACCATATGTATCTACATGCTATAGTCTTTGTCTCGTGTTAATGGTTTTTGTACTGTGAATTTCAAAATGATTTTTAGCACACTTCAAGTTTACATCATTTCTGACATTTTCTGATAGTTTTGAAAATGTAAAAAGTGAAATTGTTTACGATAAAGAGAAACTAGACTCCATAATTAATAGCTCATTCCATTGAAATAATTTTTAAGTTAGTAGGCCGTGTTCCCTGACAAGCAATAATGTAGTAGGTACTTAAATAATTACAAATCTGTCACTTTTAAGCCGAACGAATATTCAAACGTGAAAATGGCAGTTTATACTACACCAGAAAAGGTAAAAATGGTTACTGATTATATCAGAGGTCTATCGAGTAGAGAGGTACGTGATCACTTTGCGGCGGAGTATCCAAATCGTCCTGTACCAAATAAAACAACCATTTTAAGATTATACAAACAGTTTATTACGTGCGGATGTTTGAATACGCAACATAATAAAAACAAGAAAAGAGGAAACCGTATTGTGACTGACGATCTGAAACAAAATGTTTGTTTGGCAATTGAGGAAGAACCTTCCACTAGTTTGTCAATATTATCTAATATGTTTCAAGTTCCAAAAAGTAGCTGCTACAAAGCATTAAAAGAGGAAAAATTCAAGAGCTACAAAATACGTAACTTACATCACCTATTGGAAAGGGATTTCTTTCCACGAATGGAATTCTGTGAATACTGGATGAACAGAATAAACGAAAATCCAAATGTTCAGAATCGTATTCTGTTTTCTGATGAGAAAACATTTTTACTCAACGGAACTGTGAACGACCAAAATACAAGAATATGGGCGCGAGAAAATCCGTATATTTTCCAAGAAACACACACACAATGGCCTCAAAAGGGTAATGTGTGGGCGGGAATTTTGGGAAACCATATTGTTGGTCCATTTATTATTGATGGGTCATTAAATAGTGCCAAGTACCTGGCATTGTTAAATGAAAGAATCCTGCCAGCTTTAGATAGAATAGCAGTAAATGGAAGAATAATATTCCAGCATGACGGGGCTCCACCGCATAGCACTCGAGAAATAACCAACTTTTTAAATATCCAATTTCCAAATGAATGGATTGGTCGTTACGGACCGTTAAAGTGGCCAGCCAGAAGTCCAGATTTGAGCCCCCTAGACTTCTTTTATTGGGGACATCTCGCCACAAAAGTGTATGACAATGTAAGAGACAGACCACAGGATTTACAGGATTTGATGAATCGAATAAACGAAGTTTCAAATGAAATTAGTGTAAGACATTTACAAAATGTGAAAAGAAATTTTCGGGATAGATTAGAGTACTGTTTAGCGGCTTATGGCAAACAGTTTGAACATTTAATTGGATAATATCAAAG
This sequence comes from Xestobium rufovillosum, assembly GCA_963966045.1. Taxonomy (NCBI): domain Eukaryota; kingdom Metazoa; phylum Arthropoda; class Insecta; order Coleoptera; family Ptinidae; genus Xestobium; species Xestobium rufovillosum. Next base: position 24,395,905 of record OZ014504.1, read on the forward strand.
ATTTATTATTTAAGTAATATTTCGTTTTATTTTTAGATTGTTCATGATTTACCAAATAAATACCGATTTAAAGAGTTCATTATTACTTATCTTTAACATGAAAAGTTTTTGATAATAAGACGTGAAATAGCAGAACACCAATGATGACTTTTTCTTTGGTCATATTACAACAGAAATTTCATGTTTAATTACTTTTCTGGCTATAAGATGTAAAATAAAGTGACAGACGTGCATTATTTATTTGGTAGTCAGTAGAATAGCCTACTATAACGTAAAACACAGTTTAATAAAATGGGCAATAATTTTTTGATATTTTCCTTTTATTGCAAAGTTTATCACTTCTTAAATTTTAGAAATAATCAGAAAAGGTCAAAAATGATGTAAACTTAAATTGTGCCAAAAATCATTTTGAAATTCCCAGTAGAAAATCCATTAACACTAGATAAAGCCTATAACATGTAAATACATATGGTGCATTGATAAAAAAAGGCACTGTATTAGAGTCTATAGAAATTTATAAACATAAAAATGATAAAAATTGTAACTTACTTAATGATCAAGTCGATTTAATACAATCTAGTTTATTTAAACTTTTGTAAATTAATTCAAGAATCAATTAGTTTATTTGCCCCCCCCCCCCATATAAACCATGGACTTTCGAGGTTATTTGGCAATATGGGATTTTTTCTTTTTGTTTTGTTATTGATATTATCATCATCAATATTATTGTTATTATGATTGATTTTTGAATTAATTATTTAACCACAGTCTCTACATCTTAATCCTTGAGTCTTTTTTTTTCTTTTCTTGCTATTATTGACTTATTTCTCTCTTTTTTAGTTTATTACAATATGTACTAGCAGTTGGCAGTTGTCAAGACAGAACACATAGACTTGACCACAATTTATTACAAGATTAGCAGTTGGCAGTTGTCAAGATTCCATGGATATTTTATTTATTTAGTTTTTCTGTTCTGATATTTCACTTGAAGGTTTTTTCAATTGAATTTATTGTTTTCTTCCTATATGGTTTTCTTTAAATTCATTGTTTTTTCCCTTCAAGCTACGAGGTATTCGATTTTCCTTTGTGTTTTTCTTATACCCCGTAGGTAAATACTGAAATTCAGTTATCTAGTTATCTTATTTCATGGATATCATTATAATTTGTCAATTTTAGTTTCCTTGTCAACTGTCATAATAATTTGTTTACAATTTTTCTTAAACATTTCTGATGATGGGATCGTTTGTAGATCTTGAAACCGGTTAAATAAAATAATTTTGTTATACTTATTGGTAGTACGCGAAGTAATTTTTTATTTAATTACCATGTACCTGTTGAAAATCAGGCAGACATACTTTCCAGAATACTACAAGCAATAGCTTTAATAGACGGGGAAATGCTGCAGAGAGTTAGAAATTCTCTTTTACGGCGTACTGCCTTGTGCATTGAAGACAATGGTGAATTGTTTGAACATCTCTAATTGTACTTATCAGTATTAATTAATTAAATAAACTAATGTTCCAAGTGTTATTATTTAACTTTAATTTGACCTAGAAAAACCGTCAGGGAGACTACAATATAAATTAGTTAAAGAAGTAACATAAAAATAATTGTTAAAACTTACAGAAAGTGAGATTAAAATGTTAGCATCACAGTAAACAGTATAAAATATACCTTGAACATAATTTTTTATATAAAATAGTCTTTAAAATTGGAAATATAGATTCGAATGTAAAATTGTTAAAAAGTTGTAAAAATTTTTTTTGTTTATTTATAATTTTGACAATATCTCTATAGAATTGCCATCAAAGAAAAAAAACTTGTTTTAAATTTGTTTTGGAAAACTCGGATATAAAAATTATTGCGAAATCGATAACAATTTTTAATCGTATTATTTAATATTTATTCGTCTAGTGCCCCATCATAAATTTGTGTAGGAAATGGAAATTCTGATAAATATGTATAATATGTTACTTAGCTCTTGGGTATCTGATTTTTTATTAATTGTATTTTTTTCTTTCTTTATGTGGTACATTTCTAAAATTAATCTCTTATAATTACATTCTTTGGCTTTGATTTCTAAACTTCCCCAGTCAATCAGGCCTATTCTATATATTATCGTTAACTAACAACATCGCTTATGAACTACTGCTTCTTTACGACACTTATAACGATTGTTATAAAAACTGTATTCTGTATCTGTCATCGTTAATTTTGTGACAATGCGAGATCATAACGACTTTGAAACAGTAGTAACGGGCGTCTGTCGTCAAGCGTTGAAGTGGAGGAGGCTGTGGTAAAAAATTGTTGCCTTGTGAAATTGCTCTTCTAACCATTTTGGATTTATTTTGTTGTTAATTAAACCAGTAATTTCTTTTAGTTTTGGCTTTGAAGTGAACAAAAATAAAACAAATGCGTGTTTATTAACTTTATTTACATACAGTGCGATTCAAAAGCCCCACCCCCATCTTAACTTTTGAATGACGTGACATAGAAAACCCAAATTTGGGGAAATATCAGGGCAGGTCCGATGGTAGCTTGTTCAAAATATTTGACAGCTAAGTTTTCAAAGATGGCGATCGGGCGCCGTCTTGGTCTAAGAATTTAAATGGCAGTAGTGGTTAGGTGGGGATTCAATCAAAAACGCTTTTCATTCTGAATACAACAACCAGGTTTCATAATATTCTATGAGCACAATTCAAAATGGCGGCGGATTCAATATTCCAGTTTTTAATTTGCATTTTGAATATTTTAATAGTAACGACGCTAACACGTAAAACCGCTATTGTCGCCGAGTTCAGAATCAAAAGGGCTTTCGAACGAGCCCTCACTTGATGCCTACCGTAATTTAATTATTTATACTAAGATGGCGCCCGACTGCCTCCTTTCGGGAAGCACTTGTCAAATATTTTGAAAATGCACTAGCGCAGTTGCCATGATGGTTCCCCAAACTTGCATGCTCTGTATCAAACTGTTACTGTTAAAATATGAGATTATCCTGAAATTACTATACACCGTCATTTTGAATTTAGTTGATAGAATATTACGAAACTTGGTTATCGTATTCAGAATTAAGAGCGCTTTCGATTCAGCCCTCACTTCCCCCTTAATGCAATTTAAATTTTTAGACCAAGATGGCGCCCGGTCGCCATCTTTGGCGATTCATCTGTTCAAAGCTGCCATGAAGGTAACCCAAATTTGGTTTTTCTGTGTCTCGACATTCTGAAGATATAAGGGGAGGGGAGACTTTTGGATCGCACTGTATATACTTGTATAAATTTCAAATTTATTTCAAATCATTAATTATGAAATGAAATGAAAATGAACACACACTTTAACGTCAGGAGGTGTAGCAGTTCTTCGTTGGGGTGCATGCATATATATAGGTACTCGTAATTAACGATCTCCATAAAAAACATATCTGGCTGATTCTCTACTGAGTATATGTATTGACCTCGAAATATTTCCTCAGGTAGATAGGTAAAAGGGTCCCGTAATTGCAGCATTAAATAATTATTCGTCCTTCTACAGTTATAAGAGATACGTTTTTGTAGGCTCCTGTCCTAACAAGTATATTTTAATTCTCATAAAAATGTAATGCATACATGCTTTCTTTCTAGTTCGAATAATAAATCATTTACTACAGCAGCCCAATCCATCTCAAACTCTTTTTTTTTTGGTATAGCAGTTCACAGAATAGGTCTATTTCATGCAACAATGCGAAATGTCACAATGGAAACTGCATGTTTGAAGGAGGTGTTTATGAACGATGGTTATGTAACGATTTTGTAGTTACTCAGCAACACATAATTGTTTACAGAATCAAAATATCGTCTTCTAACAACTCCCAATATTTCAAATTGTTCACAAACAATTAGTCGTTACGATAACGACTTGCGCGAAACAGCTGTCAACTACGGAATCGCTTGACCTGTTTATATAACGATAATCGTCCAATAACGAGTCGTTACAAGTTATAGAATAGCCCTGAATGTCATGTTGAAATTCGTTGGCATGTATGGCCAAAGCACACCTTTTTTGTTCATGAGTTATGTCACTTTTATGTAATGACATACGACTTTTCAACCATTGACAAGTTTGACCTATGTATTTCTGAAGACAATTACCACAAGTTACTGCATACACTAAATTTGATTGAAGTAATTTAGGATTCATCTTTCAATTTGCTATATAACAATGATACTGTTTTTGTACTTTTTATTGCAATTTTAATTTCTTCATCACTGAAGACTTTTATTAACTTATGTGTTAAATTTGTTATATTTGGTAAAGATCCATAGAATACCACTGACTCAGATGATTGTGAAATCGTATTGTTCCTCTGGTTCTCTTCTGTTCTATACAAAATTTTGTTAACCAAGGCTTTCGGATAGGAATTTTGAATAAGAATTTCTTGCAAGATTTTAAGATTCTTTTGTAAGTAATTCGGATGACATATTCGTCTTATTCTTTGTTTCATTTGTTTGATGAAGTTGATTTTAATCTTCATAGTATGTTCCGAAAGATAGTGTATGAATCTTCTTGATGCTGTTGGTTTTTGATACCAGTCCAAAAATATTGTATTATCTTTTCTGATAACTTTCGTGCCCAAAAAGGGTACTGCTCCGTTCACTTCTTTTTCTAATGTGAACTTGATATAGGGATCATAAGAATTAAATGTTTGAATGATTTCTTCAATTCCATCTTCTGGTAAGGTTAGAATTAGGTCGTCTACAAATTTCTTCAAAAATGTTAAAGGGTAAGATAATTTTGGTATAGAAGTTTCAAGAAGGTCATCCATAATATATTGTGACAATATCGGACTTAATTTTGAACCCATGGCACAACCAAATACTTGGGTATAGTATTCATTGTTATATGTGAAGTAGTTATTATCCAAGACAAATGCAACCATTTCCATAAATAAATTTTTATTTATCAAACAATGTTCTTTTATTGTTTCCCATTTTAAGTTCAAAACATTCATAACAAGTTGTTTTGAAATATTACCAAAAAGATTTACCACATCCAATGAAATTACAACATGACTATCCGGAATTGGTAAGTTGTTAGCAAAGTCAGCAAAATGAAATGAATCTCTCACATAGAAAGGATTGTCTTGATTGTATGCGTTTGAAAGTATGGTACTTAATAATTTAGCTATATTATTAGTTGGACTGTGTATACCAGATACTATTGGTCTAAGAGGAACATCTTGTTTATGAAGTTTAGGATTTCCATATATTTTAGGACATATTGTAACGTTGCAAAAGTAAACACCTTGATTAATCAAAATTGATTAGTGTTTACTTTGGACGTTCTGACGTCACGCCTTGATCCAGAAGGAAAATGGATGGGAAAAGCAAGCGCGTGCCAGTTGAGATTTAAAACAAGCGATAGCGAAGGTTTGCACGCGTCCCATGTATAACGGAAGGATCAACGTCACAATTGGTGCGGACGGCACCAATGCCCCCGCTGGAAAATCTCGGAAGAAGACCGCAGAATCCACCCCCCCCCCCCTGAGTCTTATAAAATTGGATGCTCCAGAAGGCAGAAGGCAGTACTTGGTCGTCCGGCCATCAGCTGGGACCAGGGCTCCCAGCATCCGAGATGATGCTGGCCGCCGACTTTCTCCGACTTCGAAGTAAGAATCCTTCAGATTCAGAATTCATTTACCGCCGCCAATTCTCAATACTGACTTTATTTTAACCGCAACGCACTGAGTAACGTTCTCGTTTCGCCGTTCGATCGGCAGATATATCCTCCGCTACCGTTTTCATGTAAGTGCCTATATGTTTATTTATTGCTAGCTTGTCTAGCAATATTTAATCATTATCCAACCAACGTGGTTGGAGCTGACTGGTTGTACGGCAACGGGTCTGCCGAAATCGGAGCTCTCTGGTAGGGGTAGGAACCACTTAATTACGTTTTCTCCGCTGGTTATTTATAGCCACCTGGGATTTCTTTGTGGTGACCGGTTTCCACCCAAACCTAGAGGCAGCCGGTGTATGGTAGTACGTATCCATTACATATTGGTTAGCGGCCTCCCCGAAGGGATTGCACTCTGGAGTGCGACACCGAAGATCCCGTACCTAAACCCCCGACTGGAGTGTATTTCAATACTGCTACGTAACGTCCAGAAAACCAGACCTATATTGTGCAGATCGCACGCCGGACGTTCGACGTGTATCAGGACACCAGAATTCAATGAGAGGTTCGCCCGCGGCGAACAACTCATTTAATTATTAACTTGTACCGTACAGACCGTTTGACAGACCGACTTGAGAATCTGAATTACCGCGAACTGCTATATTAATTGTCACTGTAAATATTTTGTATATATCTGATTTAGTCAACTGTAGTGTAAATAGTTAAAGTAATAGAGTTGATTTTAAGTTGTTCCTGTGTTCTGTTTATCATCGTTTAGCAATAATAACCCTACCCTTTCTTCGACAAAGAGCTCAAGGGTATTGTCGACGATTACATGTCCAACCGACCGTATTCCAGGTTTAGTTGGTACCGAAAGTAAGATAAAAACTACCGTTGCACAACAAAAGACATAAGTAGCGTTGCAATATTGAATTGTATATTCTCAGTGATTTGGCATCTTCTTTAGTGATGTATGTTTTTTTCTCTAGTTGACTAATAAATTTATTACTTTTATGTTGGATTGTTAATGTTGGATCTCTATTAATTAAGCAGTGATAAAGGAGGAGTAACAGTAGTTATGGATAAATCAGAGTATGATATAAAAATGAATAATTTACTATCAGACAACAGTGTTTTCAAAAAAATTAATAGAGATCCAACATTAACAATCCAAAATAAAAGTAATAAATTTATTAGTCAACTAGAGAAAAAAACATACATCACTAAAGAAGATGCCAAATCACTGAGAATATACAATTCAATATGTCCTAAAATATATGGAAATCCTAAACTTCATAAACAAGATGTTCCTCTTAGACCAATAGTATCTGGTATACAAAGTCCAACTAATAATATAGCTAAATTATTAAGTACCATACTTTCAAATGCATACAATCAAGACAATCCTTTCTATGTGAGAGATTCATTTCATTTTGCTGACTTTGCTAACAACTTACCAATTCCGGATAGTCATGTTGTAATTTCATTGGATGTGGTAAATCTTTTTGGTAATATTTCAAAACAACTTGTTATGAATGTTTTGAACTTAAAATGGGAAACAATAAAAGAACATTGTTTGATAACTAAAAATTTATTTATGGAAATGGTTGCATTTGTCTTGGATAATAACTACTTCACATATAACAATGAATACTATATGCAAGTATTTGGTTGTGCCATGGGTTCAAAATTAAGTCGGATATTGTCACAATATATAATGGATGACCTTCTTGAAACTTCTATACCAAAATTATCTTACCCTTTAACATTTTTGAAGAAATTTGTAGACGAACTAATTCTAACCTTACCAGAAGATGGAATTGAAGAAATCATTCAGACATTTAATTCTTATGATCCCTATATCAAGTTCACATTAGAAAAAGAAGTGAACGGAGCAGTACCCTTTTTGGACACGAAAGTTATCAGAAAAGATAATACAATATTTTTGGACTGGTATCAAAAACCAACAGCATCAAGAAGATACATACACTATCTTTCGGAACATACTATGAAGATTAAAATCAACTTCATCAAACAAATGAAACAAAGAATAAGACGAATATGTCATCCGAATTACTTACAAAAGAATCTTAAAATCTTGCAAGAAATTCTTATTCAAAATTCCTATCCGAAAGCCTTGGTTAACAAAATTTTGTATAGAACAGAAGAGAACCAGAGGAACAATACGATTTCACAATCATCTGAGTCAGTGGTATTCTATGGATCTTTACCAAATATAACAAATTTAACACATAAGTTAATAAAAGTCTTCAGTGATGAAGAAATTAAAATTGCAATAAAAAGTACAAAAACAGTATCATTGTTAAATAGCAAATTGAAAGATGAAACTCCTAAATTACTTCAATCAAATTTAGTGTATGCAGTAACTTGTGGTAATTGTCTTCAAAAATACATAGGTCAAACTTGTCAATGGTTGAAAAGTCGTATGTCATTACATAAAAGTGACATAACTCATGAACAAAAAAGGTGTGCTTTGGCCATACATGCCAACGAATTTCAACATGACATTGACTGGGGAAGTTTAGAAATCAAAGCCAAAGAATGTAATTATAAGAGATTAATTTTAGAAATGTACCACATAAAGAAAGAAAAAAATACAATTAATAAAAAATCAGATACCCAAGAGCTAAGTAACATTTATGCAATTTATTAGAATTTCCATTTCCTACACAAATTTATGATGGGGCACTAGACGAATAAATATTAAATAATACGATTAAAAATTGTTATCGATTTCGCAATAATTTTTATATCTGAGTTTTCCAAAACAAATTTAGAACAAGTTTTTTTTTTCTTTGATGGCAATTCTATAGAGATATTGTCAAAATTATAAATAAACAAAAAAAATGTTTACAACTTTTTAACAATTTTACATTCGAATCTATATTTCCAATTTGAAAGACTATTTTATATAAAAAATTATGTTCAAGATATATTTTATACTGTTTACTGTGATGCTAACATTTTAATCTCACTTTCTGTAAGTTTTAACAATTATTTTTATGTTACTTCTTTAACTAATTTATATTGTAGTCTCCCTGACGAAGACGTCAATACACGTCGAAAGCTTGGATATTTGAAAAAAGAGTTTCCTTTATAATACTCCCAAAGGTCTAATTCTCCCTTAAACGTTATAAATATATATACAGGGTGAGTTGTAAGTCACGCTCCACCCGAAAAAAGAAGTTTATCACGCTAAAATAAGTTGAAATTAAATAATAAAAAAATTTCGATTTTGCCTTCGTTAACAAGTTATTGACAAATGTGCTGAAACTACTAATCGGTTTTTCTAGGTCAAATTAAAGTTAAATAATAACACTTGGAACATTAGTTTATTTAATTAATTAATACTGATAAGTACAATTAGAGATGTTCAAACAATTCACCATTGTCTTCAATGCACAAGGCAGTACGCCGTAAAAGAGAATTTCTAACTCTCTGCAGCATTTCCCCATCTATTAAAGCTATTGCTTGTAGTATTCTGGAAAGTATGTCTGCCTGATTTTCAACAGGTACGTGGTAATTTTTTTCCTTGAGGTAACCCCAATAAAACAAGTCAACCAGTGTCAGGTGAGGTGACCGAGGGGGCCAACGAATTGGTCCGCCCCTTCCAATCCACCGTCGTGGAAAACGTTGATTTAAAAAATTTCTCACTTCAATTCCAAAATGTGCAGGCGCCCCATCATGCTGGTACCACATAAATATTTTCCCTAACGTTGGAAGGAACCTCTTCAAAGTTAAAAATTCTTTCTCGTGGGGTACTAGCTTGTGCACTTAAGTTGATGGTGGATTATTTGAACATCTTTCCAAATTGTTTAACTTATGTTTCAATGTAAATGAATAAAATTTATGTTTCAATGTAAATGAATAAAATTTCAAAAGTTATAACTCGTTAACGAAGGCGAAATCGATTTTTTTTATTCCTTCATTTCAACTTACTTTACCATTATAAACTCATATTTTGCAGATGGGGCGTGACTTACGACTCACCCTGTATATATATACAAATATTAATTTATTTTATCGACTGAGATATGAATATACATAAGTAATGAGTTTTTAACGGCAAGCAGTCAAGAGAACTACACAGGAGGCCTCTCTCACGAAAAATGTGAAGTAGGCGCCGACCGGGATTCGAACCCAGATCTTTCGCTTTCCGGGCGACTGCTCTAACCGAAAGCGAAAGCGAAAGATCTGGGTTCGAATCCCTGTCGGCGCCTACTTCACATTTTTCGTGAGAGAAGCCTCCTGTGTAGTTCTCTTGACTGCTTGCCGTTAAAAACTCATTACTTATGTATATTCATATCTCACATCTCAGTCGATAAAATAAATTAATATTTGTATAATTACCTGGCTTGGTTTCTCAGTACTGACAATTTATCCTTCTGGGATCAGTTGTCTTTACGAAGCACTCAAATAAGTGCGACTACTGCATCAGATCCAAAAGTGGGTTGTTGTTGGTGAATTGAGAAATTCATAATTGTTACTACCATCTTCCTTCGCTACCGATATATGGCCTTTCTCTCACGTTTGATGTGTCGTGGTGCGGATAGCTCAATTGGTTAGAGCAGTCGCCCGGAAAGCGAAAGATCTGGGTTCGAATCCCGGTCGGCGCCTACTTCACATTTTTCGTGGGGGAGGCATGTGTGTAAGTTTTCATTGACTGCTATGCCTGTAACCTACTCATTACTTTAGATTTATCTACGTACAGGACAGGAACAAAAATGACCTATGTGGATGCCCTGAGTCGCGCTCCAATGCAAGAAGACGAGTATCAGGGGCAGCTTTCCGAGCGACTATCAGTGCTGAGTGTTTCGGGAACAGAAGAACCGTGTGCCTCTGTGTTCATAGTGATACCTGAAGAAGATCGCGTGCTAATGATTCAAGGATCCGATGAACGTTTGCGAAATATAATAACAATCTTAAAGAAAAGTGAAGAAGACCGCACAGCGGACGAAAAAGCCAGTATTGTGCAATACATTTTAGAACGAGGAAGACTCTACAAGGAGGTGAAAGTTAATAACGAACTCAGAAAATTATATGTTATTCCAGACAGTATGCGCAAAAGTTTGGTGGTTCAGTGCCATGATTTAAATGGACATTTCTCGGTAGATAGGACAGTTTCGGCTCTTTTGAGGCACTATTGGTTTAAGGGAATGAGGCAATATGTTAAACGTCATATTCGAGGTTGTTTCGAATGTTTATTTGCAAAAATTCCTGGAGGTAAGCAGCCAGGAGAGCTACATCCTATACCCCCACCAAGCCGACCTATGGAAAGATTACACCTAGATCATTTAGGACCCTTTGTACGGAGTAGGAAGGGAAATCAGTACATACTGGTAGTAATATGTGCGTTCTCGAAATTTGTGCGATTGAACTGCGTAAAAGACACGAGTGCAAAATTTGTGATCAAGGCGTTGACAAAATTTGTGGACGATTTCGGACTACCCCGTATAATAGTAACTGATCGTGGTACTTGTTTCACGAGTGACAAAATGAAACAGTTTTGTAAATCAAATGGTGTTCATCATACATTAAACAGTTCTCGACACCCTCAAGCAAACGGGCAGTGCGAAGAAGTTTGTTTTAAAACTGCGAAAGAAAATGATCCACAGAAAAACCAGGAAGTGAATTTAATGGAGCGTCAAGATCCGCTGAACGAAGAAAGCGCGGTTGTGGTAAACGACTTTGCTGTGAATGCAAATGTGAATCAGCCGCGAATCCGAAAACCGCCCCGATATCTCCAAGAGTATGAGTGCGAGGTGGTGGGAAGAGGGAACAGCCGATCTGACACCGCGCAGAGACGCGTCGGCGCGTCAGGATGGTCGAGTGTTGTCGATTTAGCTTATAATTAACAACGGGGCCATGGAACTACAAAAGCCAAAAAACGCCATCGTTTTATGAAATGTGTTGAGACAGTGTTTGAGAAAGAAGAGCAACAATTTCGTAAAGAAGCCCAGATATGAATCCTTTCGAAAATTTATGAGATGAATTGGGACAATGTGTTGGCGGCCGCAATCCAGAAAATCTTCATAAATTGAGGGTCGCTCTTATAAAAGAATGGGAAAATATTCCTCAAATCAACATCACAAGTTTGACTAGCCAGGGGAGGAAATACTCGATATTAGCCAGCTTGTTTATCAATTTATTTTTCAGTTTATTTTTCATGTTGTTATTTGTTGTTTTCTTTATTAATTACAGTTGTTTACGAAATTGTTGCTCTTCTTTCTCAAACACTTCCTCAATGCATTTCATAAATCCATGTTCTTTGACTCATGTAATTCCATGGCCTCCTTGTTAATTACAAGCTAAATTGCACTACTTCGTCTAAAGTGTGGAATTTTCGGTGGCACAAGGACTAAAAAGGTGAAATAAAAGGAAATTTATTGAAAAGGAAATGGGGTATCACGTGACTAATGTAAGAATTCAATAGACTTACGATTTAATTCCATAGCGTCAATCAAAGTTTGCGTAAGAAACATACTCGACTTCTAAAGGCACTATAGAAGAAGTAAAAATTTTTAGTGGAAAGCAAAATACCTCATAATTATCTAGAAAAGTCGCGCTTTTCAGAAAAAAAAGAATTATTAAAATCGACTGCCTCATTCAAAAGTTACTAAACTTAAAACTTACGGCAAAATCTTGGTGCGCCACTTTTTTTGTCCGTCAGTGTAACTCTGTATAACCTCAAAATCAACAACAATTATTCCTAAATCTCACCAACTCCAGCCACAATTCACACCTCAGCCACTCTGTCCCCCCAACTATAACAACAATTATCGGTTCCTCAACCTGCGACACGGGCCTAGCCACTCGACACGATTCAATTTGAATTTTGTTATCGGAGCACAATGATCGTAACAGTTGGTTTCATCCAAACAATCATTTATCTTGTGGTGATATAATAGCACTATATTTTAAGTCTTCAAAGCTTCTACCAGTTGCTAAAAATCTCAGTGTACCTACTCGACAATCTTTCGTGTGGTGTTATAGCTTTTCTCATTCTTGTGTCTTGACGTTCTATTAGTGGCGTTACTAAATGTAACAAATCCAGATAGCTATTTTCGTCCATTCTTAAATAATTTCTGTAATCTTCAGGTTCCAGTTTCAATTCATTTATTAAATTAACTTGCGAATATGTATCGCGTTTGGCTAACCATAACTTCACCCATTTCCGTCTTTTTCTTTTCTTCTTTTCTCTAGTTCTCATTGCAAGTACGACAGCTATCGCAATCAAACACATTTCCTCGACGTTCATTTTGCACAGCACTTTCACAACTGACAGCAAACCTTAGCACTTACTTGAATAGTGTGTAGTCAAAATTCGCTTCGCGCTTGCTCGCGTACTTACCTGCACGCACTTGCTCGCGGATTTGCCTGTATGTGTATGGGCCGCTTTAGATTTGAATTTGTTTCTCTTGCTGCAGACGCCAAAGAGTACCTTGCAACTGTAAAAAAATTGAAAACTCGCGTATATCTTGGAAATTTTGACATTTTGAGGTTATTTATGTTACATAAAGTCCATCTAAAATTTTATGCAGAACCGGAAAGTGTAAAAAAATTAGGTACTAGTTCTATTTAAAATAAGTGCCACTTCTGGTATAAGCGGAAGTTGGATTAAGTTGCCATTATTTTCATTAAATAGACAATTGAAAACGTGATATTACAAATTTTCAGAATTCTATTGTGAGCGCTTCTCTACAAACGTCTAACAGGAACTCGTCGTGACACACCCTGTATGTAGGTATAGTTATCTTCAAAAACAAGTTGTCGACATGTTAAATAAAAAGAGAAACGAAAAATTAAATTTCTATAATGCCCTCAGTTCGTCCATCCATATCCAACAGGGTATAGGTACTGCAAATAAATTTTATATACTTTTGAAATTTTGGGGAGACCAAAAAATATCATTAGAACAGGTTAAAAGCCTGCAATTTAAATAAAAATGTTATATATTTTACAATTTTTTTAATATTAGCGAATTTAACAAAATTTTTAATTCAAATTGGAAATTTGGCCGCCAACTACAACAATGAAGTCAGACGCAAACGGGAGTATCGACTGTTACTAAATCTTGACAAAAAAATAGATATTACTATAAAGTCAAAATGGAATTTACAAACAGCAAAATTATTGAAGTGACTATAAACAAAATGAACCAAAATTATTAAGTACTGACTAAATGAATTTTAAACAATAATAAACTACTTAACTACGTGAGCAAAAGAAACAAAGTTAATAAATGAATGAATTTTACAAAAGTCCAAAAGAACAAACAGGGTGACCACAACAAGCCGTGGCCAGGCATCTACATATGAAACTAGCCGAACGGAGACGAAAGTTCGATCGGACGGGCGACGCGAAATCACAAAAAACGAACACAAAATTGGCACAAAAAGCTGTGCCGGGCGCAACTTACAAGCCAGCCGCTGGACACGGTGTTCCAAACGGACTGGGGACAAAACTATCTGACCTTACAGAGATGATCGATGGTCAGCTGGGCCGCCGGGTAACTTGCGACTCTCAACGCCCTGGTAACAATGGTCGATTTTACAGATGGACGGGCTACTCAGAAAATGTCCAAAAGCACGTGGTCCAAAACGCTGTACCAAAAAACGACGGAGGTACCAAAAAAAGCGTTCCCCCCCAAAAAAAACCCTAAAATGTCGTAAGGACAAAAATTAGAATAAAGGAAAAGAGAAATGAAGAAGGCAACACAATACTAATAATAAGAATTAAACAAATGAAGGAAAGAAAAAGAAAGAAAACGTGCTCACCTCGAGAGGGTTTTTTTCCAACAAACTTCCAACTAAAATCGACAGTATATTGGCCCAAAATCCCCAAATCGGGAGTAGACGACGCTGCCTACAAACCAAAACTAGGGCTGAAACGACGTCTGGAATATGTCCGGAGAAAATCCCAATTTCTTGGCTATGAAAAAATAACTTCACTACTCTCCGGAACACACTAAACCAAATACCTTCGAAATCGAACTAGAAGTGAGTATGGCTAGCGGAAATTGCAAATTTTGAAAAAAACTCGCACGTGAAGAATACGCGGCGATCAACCTATGAAAATCCAAATCCAAACTCCCTAAACCAACATCAAAAAGCATAGGCGTCGCCGGGTGCAGAATAATAAACAGATGGAAAGAAACGCTCTGAAGACTTGCAACTCCGAGCATAAATATAATAAGGATGATAGAAACCTTAAAGAAACCTCTCGAGTTGAAAGAAAAGAGAATAAAGGACATAAAGAAATGAAAGCATCAATTTAGAAAGTTGAAATAGATGAGTACACCACTGGCCTGCTGAAAAGCAAATACAATCGAGGTGATCTTCACACATGACAGCTGGGGAAATCGCAAAATCAAAACATAACCCCAAAAGGTGTCCTAAAGTCTGACAGATTACCTCAATGATTTCCGTAAACTAAATGAAACACAAAAGTCCGAAAGATGAACAATAAGGCGCACAGAATTGATCAGAAAGAGGGTAAATATCAAATAATGACGAGAACAAAATAAACAACCAGCAGATACAGGCAATATCCAGAATCCAGCTAGGTGACAAAGATACAAGAAAACAGGGTAATACAAAAGGTAAATCTCAACAAATCTCATTCAACCTGATAAACTAATAAAGGTAACTCGAACTAGAAGTGAAACAAAATCTACAGTGACCTAAGAAGATAGGGCCGAGGGCTGGGACGGAGGCACTGCGAAAGACAACTGCGATAGCAGCTAAGGAGAGAAACTAATCATTAAATGGAATAAATAAGTTAGAGATAGCATAACAAACATTCCTAGCACGTTGTAAGTACCATAACCTTATATGAATTTAAATAAAATAAGTATTAAAATCCGAAAAATGTTTTAGTGTAAAATTTCACCGTTACAATCCAAACATGAAAGAATTAATGCATAGAAATAATGTACGTACAACTCGAAGGCATAACAACTTTCCTCTTATTTTTGTTTGTGGTTATGTGGTTTTGTTTTGACTTTAATTGCTAAATAACTGCAACATCGATAATACAGTGACCGATATTATTTCTGCTTTGCGTTCCTAGATGGCAGTTTTAAATTCTTGGAGTTGCTGCGGATACAGCGCAATCTCCCTCTATTGACAGTATTAGTAAATACTTCCGAGATTCTCGATAAGAGCCAAACCTTGTCTTACTATTAATATTCAAATACAATGATAACACTGTGAGTTTAAATAAAGTCTCACGTCAGTTAAATTTACGTTGTCAAAGTAACCTATATCTCCTTTCGGATTATCTTTTCTGCCCGTTTGAAATGCCACAATGACATATCTGGGCCGGTCAACGTTTGTTGTAGTTTTAACAGCCCACACATCTCGGTTTGTTTCCTGCAATGCAGGTAACTCGTAAAACTCCCATAGTCTGAACGGAATCAGTATAGGTGAATCTCTCGATTTTTCAATTAACTGTCGCAATTTCACTGCGTCATTTGGGTATACATGTTTCACTCGTAATTCGATGTTAGTAATTTCAATCGATGCAGTCTTACCACTGGCGGGTGGAATTTGAAAACAATTATCATCAGTTCCTGCCCTTATCAAGCGCAGCGTATGCTTTCCGCTAATGACCTGTCTGTAATCTTGAAAGACCCCCAACGAATAATCCAAGGGTATTCCAACTGCATAGGTCTTATTGCAACGATACTTATGTCTTTTGTTGTGCAACGGTAGTTTTTTTATTTTACTTTCGGTACCAACTAAACCTGGATACGGTCGGTTGGACATGTAATCGTCGACAATACCCTTGAGCTCTTTGTCGAAGAAAGGGTAGGGTTCTCTATTGCTAAACGATGATAAACACAGGAACAACTTAAAATCAACTCTATTACTTTAACTATTTATACTACAGTTGACTAAATTATATATACAAAATATTTACAGTGACAATTAATACAGGACTTCGCGGTAATTTAGATTCTCAAGTCGGTCTGTCAAACGGTCTGTACGGTACGAGTTAATAATTGAATGAGTTGTTCGCCGGGCGAACCTCTCATTGAATTCTGGTGTCCTGATACACGTCGAACGTCCGGCGTTCGATCTGTACAATAGGTCTGGTTTTCTGGACGTTACGTAGCAGTATTGAAATACACTCCAGTCGGGGGTTTAGGTACGGGATCTTCGGTGTCGCACTCCAGAGTGCAATCCCTTCGGGGAGGCCGCTAACCAATATGTAATGGATACGTCCTACCATACACCGGCTGCCTCTAGGTTTGGGTGGAAACCGGTCACCACAAAGAAATCCCAGGTGGCTATAAATAACCAGCGGAGAAAACGTAATTAAGTGGTTCCTACCCCTGCCAGAGAGCTCCGATTTCGGTAGACCCGTTGCCGTACCACCAGTCAGCTGCAACCACGTTGGTTGGATAATGTTTAAATATTGCTAGGCAAGCTAGCAATAAATAACCATATAGGCACTTACATGAAAACGGTAGCGGAGGATATATCTGCAGATCGAACGGTGAAACGAGAACGTCACTCAGTACGTTGCGGTTAAATAAAGTCAGTATTGAGAATCGGCGGCGGTGAATGAATTCTGAATCTGAAGGGTTCTTAATTCGAAGTCGGATTGAAAGTCGGCGGCCAGCATCACCTCGGATGCTGGGAGCCCTGGTCCCAGCTGATGGCCGGACGACCAAGTACTGCCTTCTGCCTTCTGGAGCATCCACTTTTATAAGATCGAGGGGGGGGTGGATTCTGCGGTCTTCTTCCGAGATTTTTCAGCGGGGGCATTGGTGAAGTCTGCACCAATTGTAACGTTGATCCTTCGCGTCATACATGGGACGTGTGCAAACCTTCGCTATCGCATGTTTTCCATCTCAAGCGGTGCGCGCTTGCTTCTCCCATTCATTTTCCTTCTGGATCACGGCGTGACGTCAGAACGTCCAAAGTAAACACTAATCAATTTTGATTAATCAAGGTGTTTACTTTTGCAACGTTACACACCACCTCCACCTGGGTGAGACGAGTGCTTGGTACTCTTCGGTCTTCTAGCTTTTCTACAGGCTGAAAGAATAAAACCACATGTCGGGTACAAGTAACTTACTTACGGCGGAACGGATTTCCTCCATCTTGCGGTAGCCTGAATCGGGGTTCTAAGGCCTGAGACGGTTTCTCTGGAACGTACAGTTCCCTTAGAACTGGTATGCAGACGGTGCCGGCTGATTAAGCCGGTACCGGATTTTGAGTCGGTGGCGAAATTCATACAGAAACGCCCTGGTATCTTCTTTCTAGCTGGTAACGGTTTCTGAATCGGCGGCGAAATTCATACAGAAACGCCCTGGTGTCTTATTTCGGTTCGGTTGCTTTGAGCGCGGCATGCGCTACATAAGCCGGTTTCGGTTTAGGAGTTGACGGCGAATTCCATTCTAAAATGCTCTCATATCATCCTACGGTTCGGTTGCTTTACGCGCGGCATGCGCTACGTAAGCCGGTTTCGGGTTCAGAGATGATGGAGAATTTCATTCCAACATTCCTTCGTATCATCCTTCGGTCGGTTGCTTTATGCGCGGCATGCGCTACATAAGCCGGTTTCGGATCAGCAGATGATTGCGAATTCCATTCCAAAATTCCCTCGTATCATCCTTCGGTCGGGTAGCTCCATTGTTACCATTTTGTTTGCTTGCGATGTCAGCTTTTTAGCTTGGTTCAGATACGGAGACGGCGGCAACATTTCTACGAAAACGCCCTGGTATTCTCCTAAAATCTAAACAAGCACGGGAGGCTATTGAACTTATTTCTTTCAAGTACCTACATTCTGTACTTCGGTTTTTAAATTCAAATGCGCTCGGTTTTGCTGGCTTATTGCGAAAATAATTTATATGTTCGCTAAATAAAATCGAGTTTATTTCTCGTTTCAAAATACATACATCGCATCGGGCAGTAATAAAATATACAATCTTTGCGAGAAACTTTAATATTTCTCAAAGAGTTTTTTGTATCACGGTACCTTAACAAACATTTGATCTGGTCGGAGCTCCGATCAGGATTCCAATAAATCCTTGCGGTCGGTATTATAGCATCGCTGTAACTCGTCAAGCTTCTCCAGCGAGTACTATCGGATCAGAGTTTTTGTCGAACTTCACGTTCCACTCTCTGGCGGTGTCACACGGAGATTTTTTCTCTAACTGTGAACATAGAAATAAAATACACACAACTTACTCGGGTTTCAAATTTTCAGACGGAGTTTGAAAATTAAATTTTCACGGTGCTTCACGGGACTGGTCCTAGTTCTGGATTTCCGGGTGCAATAGTGACGAACACTTGTCCCTGAGCTCGGGCGCCATTTTGTGCAACGATACTTATGTCTTTTGTTGTGCAACGGTAGTTTTTTTATCTTACTTTCGGTACCAACTAAACCTGGATACGGTCGGTTGGACATGTAATCGTCGACAATACCCTTGAGCTCTTTATCGAAGAAAGGGTAGGGTTCTCTATTGCTAAACGATGATAAACAGAACACAGGAACAACTTAAAATCAACTCTATTACTTTAACTATTTACACTACAGTTGACTAAATTATATATACAAAATATTTACAGTGACAATTAATACAGGACTTCGCGATAATTTAGATTCTCAAGTCGGTCTGTCAAACGGTCTGTACGGTACGAGTTAATCATTAAATGAGTTGTTCGCCGGGCGAACCTCTCATTGAATTCTGGTGTCCTGATACACGTCGAACGTCCGGCGTTCGATCTGTACAATAGGTCTGGTTTTCTGGACGTTACGTAGCAGTATTGAAATACACTCCAGTCGGGGTTTAGGTACGGAATCTTCGGTGTCGCACTCCAGAGTGCAATCCCTTTGGGGAGGCCGCTAACCAATATGTAATGGATACGTTCTACCATACATCGGCTGCCTCCAGGTTTGGGTGGAAACCGGGAGAGCTCCGATTTCGGTAGACCCGTTGCCGTACCACCAGTCAGCTCCAACCACGTTGGTTGGATAATGTTTAAATATTGCTCGACAAGAAAGCAATAAATAACCATATAGGCACTTACATGAAAACGGTAGCGGAGGATATATCTGCAGATCGAACGGCGAAACGAGAACGTTACTCAGTACGTTGCGGTTAAATAAAGTCAGTATTGAGAATCGGCGGCGGTGAATGAATTCTGAATCTGAAGGGTTCTTAATTCGAAGTCGGATTGAAAGTCGGCGGCCAGCATCATCTCGGATGCTGGGAGCCCTGGTCCCAGCTGATGGCCGGACGACCAAGTACTGCCTTCTGCCTTCTGGAGCATCCACTTTTATAAGACTCAGAGGGGGTGGATTCTGCGGTCTTCTTCCGAGATTTTTCAGCGGGGGCATTGGTGCCGTCTGCACCAATTGTAACGTTGATCCTTCGCGTCATACATGGGACGTGTGCAAACCTTCGCTATCGCATGTTTTCCATCTCAAGCGGTGCGCGCTTGCTTCTCCCATCCATTTTCCTTCTGGATCACGGCGTGACGTCAGAACGTCCAAAGTAAACACTAATTAATTTTGATTAATCCAGGTGTTTACTTTTGCAACGTTACATTATCAGTGTGGAATGATGGAATTGAAGTATCGTCGCGGGGTTAGTTCCACCCCAACACGTCGTAGGGGACGCATTCGCTGGGACTGTAAGTTATGTAGGTACGCAGAGAGCTAGTTGTTCCGGGGTCTCTAATTTTATCCACTTCTTTTCCATTCAATTAGTAGGATAGAGATTCAAATAGATAAGCCCCCGAATTATTTGAAAGCTTCGCCCGCACCTTCCCCGGCAATTTTTAATTTTGCTTCTATATATAAAACTGCTTCATGCAATGCCACAAACACATCCTGTTGGTTGATTGATATTAAAATTTCATCCGAATTGCCGAAAGATGCATGTATTTCTTCCCGATCGATAGAGTCATCAAAATTTGGATCGTTGAATATTTCTAGTTTGCTTGACATGGTGCCCCAGAGACCGAAGAAACCTGATGTTTTCTAAAGTTAGAGCTGCTCTGTTGGGTCGTTGTTGTTCTTGAACTGTGTCTGCTAAGACTGAATCTTTCCGAAACGGTCCTGCTTTAATATACTCTGCGAAGGTTAGGCCCACGATGGCTGCCTCTTCAGTTCCAATCTGATTACGATTTCTTCTCCCCGAAAATTGATTGGTTGATTATCCTTATCGAGCAGTGTAAGCGTAATATTGCCTATACTGGTTTTGTTCACGAGCGGTAAATAAATGTGATTGGTCGGCTCAATATTTATACTATATCCTGGAGCGACTGACGGGTTGAATTCGTATATGGTGTGAGCCTGGGTGCCACCGTAGTAGGCACCACTAGTAATATTGCACTCTACTCTGATGGTTACAACCTTGATTATGTTCACGGGCAAGTCGGATTCGTGCAGAACATCGGGCTTTAGTTTTCGTTTGGAGTATCCCAATATAGGTGCGATGCTATCTTCACGGTCGAAATTAACGGGAAAAGCGCTTTTCAGCTGACACTTCAACGTATTGTTGTTCGCGGTCAGAGACAGAATTTTCAGATTTTCCTCGTATGTGGTGTGTTCGTCGGTGAGAATGACTGAATGCAAATATTTTTCGATGTCGATTATTTCATAGGACCCCGTCAGAATTTTAACAGACACTTCTGCGTTTTCGTGTTTTTAATTGTGTAATAGAATTTATTACACTCCACATCAATGTTAGGTATAGAGTTGTAGGTATGAAATCCTATGAGCCAACGAATATTCAAATCTGGGGATAAGTTCAATCGGTGGATAGAAATTTGCAGACAACTGATTGCTTAGTCCCTTGAGGGTGAACGTCTGAGACATGACTGACAGAAAAACTCTTTGATACACAATTTTATTTATTTATTTACCAAAAATTCTAAGCACAAATGACCGCAGTTAACGCTTCCATAGTTTTGATATCTGTTGTAATTGTATAATATTTTACATCCACGAAAATAATTAAGTGACTCGAGAGGGGGTTTGAGATCTCCAAAACTGTCAAAGTACTGCAGAACTCCGGCCCGCTTCTTGTAAGCCACCCAGTGTGTCCCTCTTCCAGATTCGCTGTCCAAATTAACTACTTCAGACTCGTTGCGCTTGAAGGTAGCCGGCATACCGTCACGCATAAACACACCTCTGAAATGGGGAATTTTAATTTGTTTTGCGTACTTTACGATATCTGAGTCCGTCAGAGGTTGGCGGCGATTATTGATTCCTACCGGCATTTTGATTAGTTTTTTCGCTCTTGAGAAAGAGGCCCATACCTCTTCGGTACGGTTTTAAGTGTAGGCCGCTCCCGTTTTTACCCAACGCAATTGTTTCCATAGTTTTGTTGTGCCGAGATAATTCGTCGAATTTCTTGGTTGCTTGTTTCGAGTCGTTAACAACCTTCGCAATGCCTGCAGCGCCTCCAGATAGAGCTCCCAATGCTGAAAGTCCCGCGACGATGGCCGTCAAGAGAGGTAAAAAGCCACCAGATTTCGGAATAGATATAACTCGAGGTGTTCGGACTTTCTTCTTACCTCCAGCTTTACGTACTGCTTTCCGCGCCGCTTCTAAAGCTAATTTAACGGCATCATTAACATTTGGCGCTCTAGCATCCTTTATCGCTTGCTTAGATGCTTCTATGATTCGTCTTAAAGCGACTTTCAGTTTCTTTGCCTTTAATCGTTGTTGTTGTTGTTGTCTTCGTTGTTTCAAACCCATTCCTAGTTTACGTTTAACTTTCATCGCGTTCGTGACTGTCCAAGCTGCAGCCTTTTCACCGAATTTTGAATCTTTCGCATTCACTCGGTCCCACGCTTTATACTCGAGAATTCTGTCGGCTTTGTGGCGTTCCCCAAGATTCTCACTTTTGGAATAAGCTACGTCGTGGTCTTTACACGCTGCTGCGTCTAAGGGATTAATACCAGGATCCCCACGTTGAAGTCTTTTTCTCAATTTAGTACCGGGACCACAATACTGATAACCGGGCACGTGAAGTTCAAACGGGAGCTTATTTATAAGAGTGTTTAAAACACCCCCACCTTGATAGGTTAACATAGATACTGAGCCGACCACGAAGAGTTATGCTCTATAAATAGGCGCGTACGTGTAATGTTCGATAAGTTCATAGAAATGCGTATAATTAAGCAAACCGCTTCGCTACCAATAAGAAATCTCGATGATGTTGCCGGATCTGTTAAATCGAAACTATCAAAGCACGGATGTCTGCTACCAAACAGCATACGTGCTCTAATTTGCGGAAAAACGAACGTCCTCATAAGCCTCATTTTCGATCCTAATGGACTGCGTTTTGAGAATGTTTACGTGTACTCGAAATCATTGAAGCAATGGAAGTATGAAATTTTGCAGAAAGTTATGTCACGTGTCAACGAAGTGAACTATTACCCCTACGAGGATAATGATGAGGTATTAGATCCATCAGAAGAGAAACCATATTCTCTGATGATATTTGATGACATCGCGTTTGTTAACCAAGCCAAAGTTTATCCATATTTTACGACAGGAAGACATTGGGAAATAGATTCCTTTTATTTATCTCAAACCTATACTAAGATCCCGAAGCGTCTCATACGAGATAATGCAAACTGTATAGTTTTGTTTAAGACGCTCTGAACTTGAGACATGCCTACGATGAACATGTGACGACAGACATGACATTTGACCGGTTCAAAATATCTGTTCCGAATGCTGGAATGATAAGTACGGTATGCTAGTCATAGTAAAAGATAATGCGATTAACGAGGGAAGATACAGAAAAGGGTTCGATGGGTACATTGTAATATAAATACAAGCGGTTCATTGATTATCGGTTCATATCAACCGATGGCTCAGACCTGATCAGTTCATTAGAAGTGACCGCTCAAGAGACCAAAGAGACCGATCACAGAGACCAAAGAGACCGCTCAAGAGGTCAAAGAGGTCAAAGAGACCGATCAAAGAGACCGTTCTAAGGAGTCGCATCAAGTGATCACTTGAAAAGCTCTAGATCGCATCAAGGGTTCGCATGAAAAAGTACTTGTTTCTGTTCAACAACCTGCCTGTTGACATGAGGCGAAAACATAATAAAGTAGAACGCTCGAATCGTCACCGTCGACGTAACATCAAACCGAGTTATATAACGCATTCCGCTTATGCCTGGTTTATAACGGATGTTACTTTAAACTTATGCTGTAACCTTAAAATATAAAACATGTACAAATAAATGGGCCTGTTCATAATACAAAAGAATATGACGTTAACTTATGCCGGTAACCCAGTAGTTCGCGATATTTTATATTAATGTGCTATCGGCAACTTCTGTTTTAACGACGGCCATTTATGTTTACGTTTTGTATGTGTTCTGCTGTAGGTTATGTTGTTTTACTTCGTTCTTGTTGAATGAGATTTAACAAACGAACAACATTCATGGGACATTCTTGTATAAACAAAAAATTTTTCGGGGATCAATATTTTTCGTATCTTATATCTTGAAAAAGATTAGGAACATGTCCTTTCTCATTCATTGGCGTTTTCTTCTCGGCTTTTTGTACGCTGCTGCTACTACTGCCGTAGTTAAGATAACCACAAACACACCTCAAACAAATCCATCAGTCTCAAATTCATCCATAGCAAGCTATTTTTCGGTTTTCGTGTCGTAATCAAATAAGGTTATGTTCTTATGTTTTGTTGACAATGGGGAAACCCGCAAATTTTGAAAATGATCATATTGAATAGTTTACTACCCAAAACAAATTCCGCTACATTCGATTTTTACATTTGAGTCTTATTTTCGTCATAATTAAATACGAAACATGCGTCACCCTCAAGACACAATATTTGAATGACGCTGGTGACGTACTTGACCACTGGGCCCGACAGATTAGGTAGGGACTTTTACATGCGCAAACCGATCCGTTTGCACCCTGAGCGCTCGTTTATTTCTCGACTCCTCCCACTTTTTCCAGGGAGACGCGTAAACACCGCGGCGCAACGGATAGGTCTCCTACGCCACAGAAAGCGCGCGTTTTAGCCATCCCGGTCATGCTGCTTTCTAAATTGCAAATTTTTCGTTCAGCACGGCACATAATCAAAATTTTTACGTGGTACGCGATACATATTCTATTTATGCTTGCTATTACAGTACTAAAAGTTATAAATTCGATTAAGCGGGTCTTCCCCATTTATGGCGACGCCCAGAATAACCGTAAAATACGCCTGCATTGTGAACCATGTCCCTTAAGTTAA
Source organism: Xestobium rufovillosum (assembly GCA_963966045.1). NCBI lineage: Eukaryota > Metazoa > Arthropoda > Insecta > Coleoptera > Ptinidae > Xestobium > Xestobium rufovillosum. Next base: position 24,420,823 of record OZ014504.1, read on the forward strand.
CGGCATAAGTTACCAGACCCTAAGTTAGCGGAATAAGTTAACATCCATTATAAACCAACCATTACGCTTCAGCAAAGACGCTGACTTAGAATAGATAATAAAGTTTATATATAGCTTGAACGCTTTGTTTCTTCAACATTATTATTCATACAGTTCGATCATGAAATTGTAATTTTGTTTAATAAAGTTCCGTTTCCAAATTAAAGTTTTTTAAAAAGCACTTTGCGACGTGTGAACCCGTTTTTGGTAGTCGGTAGGATTAGCTAAACAAATTCGACAAAAATAGCGAAATTGTTCTGTTTCAACAGTTAATTAGCTAATTTAAATGGAAAACGCGTTGCGTTAGTGCCAAAGAAAAAACCAAGTTGGAAACGTTTGAAGACGAGGACAACATTGCAGAAACCTTCCAAACACCCAAGCAGAGGACAAGAATTGCCAATACTTCGAGAACCGGACGAAAATCGCCGAAAAGAAAAATCAAGTCCAGGGACTGGTGACAACATTGCTCCTTCCCATTGGCATCTAGATTTAAGAAACGAAGAAAGAAAAACGAAACCAGAATGAAAATCATCCTGTAAGCCAATTTTCCTTATTAATATAGTAACAATAATTTTCTTTTGCATTTAATAAGTGTACTTTCATTATATGTCAGAAGGTGACGATCTACTCAATATTTTATTAGAGAAAATAGAAAAACTTTGCGTATCCGAAAATAAAGAATCTGTTTCACAAAATACAGCCAAAATGACAACACCAGTTAACTATCAATTGCTTAGACTTTATGTAGACTCAATACCAAACTACGAGGGCAATCCTCATACTTTGGGAATATTTTTAGATAGTTGTGAAAATCTAATTTCTACATTTGGTGATCCAGCAAATAATGCAATAAATACCTATTTGTTGAGAGACATTATTGGTAAATTAATCGGTAGAGCATTAAGTTTAATTGGTTCGAGAATAGCGAATTACGAACATGGGATGACATTAAAGCTGCTTTAAATTTAAGCTTTGGTGACCAGCGTAATATAGACTGTCTCATCCAAGATCTTATAAATTTGCATCCACATAAAACTGAAACACCATATAATTTGGTATGAGGTGTCAAGATGGTAGAAGCCTCATCATCATAAGGTTCTCAGTCCGAAGACTGGTTGGACGCGTACCTCCATTCTTTTCTATCCTGAGCTAGCCTACGCATTTCCCTAACAGTAGAACATCCTACATCCCTAACTATTTGAGAGCAGTAGTCTAATCTAGGCCTACCCCTACCTCTTTTTATTCCTATCTCTGACTCTAGTATGTCACGAACTATTCCTTCGTGTCTTAGAAGGTGTCCTACCATCCTATCTCTCCTACTCTTTATTGTTTTCCATACCTTTCGCTTTTCCCAAACTCTTTCTAATACTTCCCTATTGCTAACCTTATCTATCCACGGTATCTTCATCATGCGTCTGTAGCACCACATTTCAAACGCTTCTACTCTTTTTCTATCCGCTTCTCCTATTGTCCAAGTTTCGCACCCGTATAATGCCGTACTCCATACATACGACGTTAAGAGTCTCTTCCTAGTCTCTATATTAACCGTTCTCGAGCATAACAGTTGTTTCTTTTTGTTAAACGCAACTCGGCCCTGCGCCATTCTTTGTTTTATATCTTTAGTGCTCCTACCGTCTTGAGTTATTTTACTTCCTAAGTAGCAGAAATCCGCGACCTCCTCTATCTTCTCATTTCCAATTTGTATTTCCATTTTAGTTCTATTTTCACATCCCCTACATACCAAAATTTTAGTTTTCTTTTTATTGATTTTCATGCCGAAGCCCTGTGTCAAAACTGCTTCCATTTCATTCAGAGCCGCTCCTAATTCTTCTTTGCTAGATGCTAACACTGCTATATCATCCGCAAATCTGAGCATGTTAATAGTTTGGCCCTGTACATTGATCCCTGAGGCTGTTCTTTCCTTAACAATATTAATCGCATCTTCGATATATAAGTTGAAAACTAGAGGTGACAATGCACATCCCTGTCTCACTCCCTTCCGGATATCTACTTCCCTTTGTTCCTGCTCACATTCTATAACTGCCTTTTGCTCTTTGTAGAGATTATGTATTATTCTTCTGTCCCTGTATTTCATCCCTACCTTTCTCAGCACTTCGAACATCTTCCCCCATTTTACGTTGTCGAAGGCTTTTTCTAAATCTAAATCTACAAATCCTATATAGACGCTCTTTCTCTTTTCTATCGTTTTTTCTATAATTACTCGTAAAGCTAGAATGGCCTCGCGCGTTCCTCTATTTCGTCTAAATCCGAACTGATCTTCTCCTAATATTTCTTCCGCCTTTTTCTCCATCCTTCTTTGCACAATTCTAGTTAAAATTTTTGACGCATGGGAAGTTAAACTGATAGTTCTAAAATTTTCGCATCTATCCGCGCCTTTTCTTTTTGGCAAAGCTACTATGATGTTCCGTTTGTAATCTTCTGGAATCTCGCCTGTCAGGTATATGCGACTAACTAGTTTAAATAAGCCTCATCATTTCAAAATTAAATTCATGCCTATGCCTAACAACGAAAAGGTAATAAATTTAAGAAACTATGATAATCTTGCTTTAAAACATTTATACGAGGACTGTCAGGGCAAATTCAAAACAATATTCGTTTGAAGATAGTTTAGAAAAAGCTATGTCGCTAGTAATAGAAGAAGAAAACTTCTTATATTGCCAAAATCGAGGTAATTCTCTCAATTTTCAAAATTCTTTTAGGCCAACACAAAGATTAACACCTACTAATTTCCAGAAATAAACTCCAAAACCTTTTAATTCACAACCTAATAATAACACCCCTTTCAGATTTCAACAACAACCAAGATTCTACAATCCAAATCAGTCAATGACACGCCCTAATTTTCAGTCACATTTCCAACCAAATGTTCAACCAAATTTTCAATCAAATTTCCAGCCAAATTTTCAGTCGAATGCTCAATCGAATTTCCCAAATACATTCGCACAGAGATCGCAATTCCAATTTAAACCTACTAATTTTCCAGCCCAGAAACGCCCATATTTCTTACAAAGACTTAGTCAAATTAGTCGAAATGATCAACAGTTCCAAAATCAACAACCTTATCGTAACTTTCAATCACAAAAACCCGAATTTAAACCAGAACCAATGGATACATCCTCTGGTAATACCCATTTAAAACCACGAAAACAATTTGTGTCTCAAGAACTATTTCAACAAGAAGTAGGTCAATTCGAAAATTTCCCAGAAAATTCTTATCCCGAATTTAGTGAGAATCCTTATAAGTATGTAAATTACAATGTCGAATACCCGACTAATGAACAAAACTACCAAGAAAATGAATACAATTTTGAACAAAAAGCAATTTGTTCCCCAGACAAATGAAACAGCAGAATACAGAGAAGAAGATCAAAATGAAAATTTTCATTTAACCAGCGAATCAAACAACCAACCGTAATTAATCTGACCTTAGTAAAATCAAATTTACCGTATATATTTATTCCAACATTAAACGCAAATTTTCTGATAGATACTGGAAGTACTTGAAGCTTAATAAATCCAGAATTAGCACATAAATTTTATAAGAAATTCATTTATAAAGAAAATTTCCATGTACAAACTGCACATGCTATTAGTTATCATGACACAGTTGCTGTTATTCCAATTTTCAAAATTTTTAATTTAAAAGATACTCATAAATTTAATTTATTCAAATTCAGTGATAAATACGATGGATTAATAGGAATAAATTTGTTAGAACAACTTAAAGGTATTATAAATTTAGATTCCAAATTATTGATAACTCCCAATTCTCAAATACCACTAATTTATGAACCAGAGAATTTTACAGAACTTAAAGTATCATCTAAAATTTTAAACTATTCGTTAATTATACCTCCTAGAACACAAAAAGTAGTAAAAATTCCAGTAAATCACGAATCAGGTACAGCAGTTTTAGACTACGTAAAATTTCAACCACAGGTAGAAACACCTAGAGCAGTAGTTAATATTCAAAATCATTTTGCTATTACGACAATCACAAATTCAAGTGAAGATCCCGTAGATATCCAATTTAATGAACCTTTAGATGTCGAAATTTTAAATATTAATAATGTGAATTTTCACGAAAGAATGGAAGTAGATGAAGAAGAACTCGATCAAAATCAAGTAATTTATTAAAGGCTAATTTAAAAAATATTCGTTTACAACATTGCAACAGCGAAGAAAAGGAAGCTCTCAGAAAACTTTGTTTTGAATATCGGGATATCTTTTATACAGACAAAATTCCTTTGACATTTACTAATCGAATTCAACACAAAATTAATTTAACAGATGAAATATTTACAAAAACCTATCGATATCCTGAAATCCATAAAAAAAGAAGAAAATCTCAAATTAATAAAATGTTAGATCGAGGTATTATTAAAAATTCTGTATCACCGTGGTCAAGTCCAATTTGGATTGTTCCTAAAAAGCTCGATGCTTCAGGTAAAAAGAAATGGAGACTCGTGATAGACTATAGAAAGTTGAATGAACGGACAATAGATGACAAATATCCTCTTCCAAACATAAATGATATTTTAGATAAGTTAGGGAGAAGTCAATATTTCTCTACACTCGATCTTGCTAACGGTTTTCACCAAAGTCAGATGAACAAAGATGATATTCCAAAAACTGCTTTTTTAACGGAAAACGGTCATTATGAATTTAAACGCATGCCTTTCGGATTAAAAAATGCCCCGTCCACTTTTCAGCGAGTGATGGACAATATTTTACGTGGCATTCAAAATGAAACTTGTTTAGTCTATTTAGACGACATCTTTATTTTTAGTACATCTCTTCAAGAACACATTGGCAGATTAAAAAATGTATTTGAAAAATTAAGAAGTTCAAATTTTAAAGTACAACTTGACAAATCTGAATTTTTAAGAAAGGAAGTAGCTTATTTAGGTCATGTTATATCACCCGACGGAGTCAAGCCAAATCCTGATAAAATCAAAACAATTAAAAAATTTCCTATCCCCAAAACAGCCAGAGAAATAAAAAGTTTTTTAGGTCTTATTGGTTATTATAGAAAATTCGTAAAAGATCTTGCCAAAATTACAAAACCTATAAGTCAATGTCTCAAGAAAAATCGAAAAATTGTGCATGATCAAAATTTCATTTCTGCTTTTAATGATTATAAAAATTTATTAACAAATTCTCCGATATAATTGCAATACCCGGATTATTCTAAACAATTCATTTTAACCACTGATGCATCAAACGTTGCTTTGGGCGCAGTATGATCACAAGGACCCATCGGATCTGATAAACCAGACGCATATGCCTCACGAACACTAAACGATGCAGAACAACGATATAGTACAATAGAGAAGGAACTACTAGCAATAGTTTGGGCCTGTAAATATTTTAGACCATACATATTTGGCAGAAAATTCACTATTTACACGGACCATAGACCACTAGTTTGGCTATTTAAATTACGAGAACCAAATTCAAAATTAGTGAGATGGCGTCTTAGGTTAGAAGAGTATGATTATGATATTGAATATAAAAAGGTAAATTAAATTCTGTCGCGGATGCACTTTCCCGAATAACTATAAACGCGATGGAGAATGAGTCAATAATTAATAATCCAGGAGACACAGACAAAGAAATTTTTGAATATTTGAAAGAACTTTCTGAAAATCCTGTCCAAAATGATCCAGAACCACCCACAAGCCGTAATAATCCAAAAATTAAAATTCTATCTAATATTCAACTAAAACCCCCTAACAAACCTAATAAAGACTGACAATTTAACACAACATACCACTTTCAACGCAACTACAAATGATGGAATCAGAATATGTGATGAAATTATTAACAATAAAATAAATCAAATTTTAGTTTACCCTAATTTGCATCACAAATTAGATGTTAAACAGGAAACTTACGAAAACCAAAAAATTATAACTGTCAGAATTCCGCCAGCAAACAACGAAGACTTAATTTTTTAGTTCCTACGAGACTACACAATTTATGAAAAAACCCACTGTATGTATTTCCATTTCGAACGCTTGTATCAAAGTTTCTGTAAAGTATATTTAGAGAAATTCTCAGAACGCGGTCCAAAATTAATTAGATTTCTAAAAATGGTTACTACACTCGCTGATCGCGAAGAACAAATTATTCAAGTTAAAAATCATCATGAAGGTAAATCAAATCATCGAGGAATAAACGAAACACTCGAATACTTACAAAAAAGATACTATTGGAAAAATATGAAAACAACAGTAACAAACTATATGAATTCTTGTAACATATGTCAAAGAGGAAAATATTCACCTACGATGCTCACTGAAACTTCATCAAAACCTTTCCAAATTATCCATATTGATGTATTTTCTTATGATAACAAAAATTATTTAACTATAGTGATGCTTTCACTAAATTTGCTCAGTCAAAGTATATTTTAAGTAAAACGGCTATTCATATTAGCAGTGCTTTAATTAAATATTTCACATCATTTGGAGTACCAGAAAAAATAGTTTTAGATCAAGGCACGGAATTTAACAACGAAACAGTCAAAGAAATCCTAAATTTACATAAAATAAACATTCATTTTACAACAACTGCACATCATGTTGTATCCAACAGCATAGTGGAACGATTTCATTCTACCCTCATAGAACACTTAAGAATTTTAAAAGAAATATACCCCCACGAAAACGAAAATTTAATGGAATATGCAATTTTAGGTTACAATAATTCAATACACAGTGCAACAAATTACACACCATTCGGACACACAAATTCTCGATGTCCAAATGAAATATTTATTCCTAATTCATTTTACACTGATTACGCAGAAAATCATAAAAATAAATTAAAACATATTTATCAAAATATTCATGAAAAATTAGAAGATCATAAAACTAAAATTGTTTCAAAAAAGAATTTACAAGGCGAAACTAATGAAGAGTTTCAATTAGGACTTACCGTATTTAAAAAGAATCCACAAAACAGAAATAAAAAATTTAATAAATTTATAGGACCTTACGAAATTACGGAAATTCTAGAAAGAAATAGAGTTGAAATTACTAGTAAACAAAACAAAAATAAGAAAGAAATTGTTCACATACAAGAACTTAAAAAAACACCTCTCATTTCAGATTAATCACTTGGTTCGTCCTAGGACACACAATCACATATCCAAAATTCCACAATTTAAACGAAAATCCAGGCTTACTACCTTTAAAACTTGGCAATGCACAAAACAAGGTAAACTCATGGGCATTTGTCCAAATTTTTGATTTACTTAACACATATTATTGAAGAATTTAGAATACTTGGAAACCAACTTTCGAAACTTAAAAATGCATTTATGAGTAATTCATCTATGTCAAACTATAAAGAAGAGTTTCACAATTCATACCTCATCCACACTCTAAAACAAAAAATCAACACTCAAATTATTCAGTTAAATCCAGCATTTACCAGAAAAAGTAAGAGGATTAATAAACGGATTGAGATCGATAATTAAAATTATTACAGCAAATTTAGATCAAAACGATGCTGAAAAATGACAATGCGATAAAATCACTTTCGGAAAATCAAACAAAAATGAAAACACTGGTGAAAGATCTAATCACGCTTTTGGAAAAATCAATTCAAACCTTTAACAAATCTAGTCAAACATTAGCACATAATCAAATAGTTCTGCAATCCAGAATTCTATAAATTGAGAATATCTTGAAAACAGTAAAATTACAAGATATCAAAGGAATACAATACTTGATGATAGAAACAGTTGCTAGACAAGTTTTCTCGTCCTTTCAAATAATTTATAATATTTTGGATAAAATAGAAATCGCAGTCACGTTTTCAAAATTAAATACTTTCCATAATTCCATGATTGAACCAAATGAGCTGCTACAGGAAGTAAAACAAATTGTAGAATATTTAAAAGGAACAAAATTACCATTTGAACCTGTATTGGAAAACATTTTGTTGTTTGAAAAATTTTTGGAAATAAAATGCTTCAGTAAAGGAAACCAGATAACTTTTATAATCGAAGTATGTACCAATTGTGGAGATTGAAAATTATAACTACTAACATCTCTATCCTATAACAACTCCAAAAGAAAACATTTTCAAGACCATTTTACCTCAGTCAAAATTTCTGATCCTAAATCAACAAAATTATATGTCGCTCGATAAAAACAATCAAGAATCAACTCCAGGAGAAATCATTTGTAATCAAGCAAACCCATTCAAAATTAAAAAAGAAAATATAACATGCGAAGTCCAATTGTTACAATTTTCTAAAAATATGACAAATTGCCGACAAATACCAGTTCAAATTCAATACCTGAAAATACAACAACTTGAGAAGAACCGATGGATAATCATCACACCTGAAACAATATTGGCAAATCAAAAGTGCGGTACTAATTCCGAAAATATTCCGTTAAAAGGAACTTTCGTGATTGAACTTAGTCCCGAATGTGATATCTGGATAAAAGACATTTCAATCGGATTAAACCATAAAACGAATAATTATCTTACAAAAGTGGAAATTCCAAATTTAAATTTTAATGACTATTCGCATTCAGTTCGAACTACAACCCGTAAAATTAGATACAGTGAACTTGGACGAAATTAAAAACATTAAAAGCGCGTTGGACATACAATTAAATAAAGTTAATAATATTTCGGATATTCCAGTGCACTTTAATAATATAAGTGTTTGGACACTTCTTTTATATTTACTAATTTTTACTATTTTTATTCTTTTCATGTGCTACGTTATACGTCGGCACAAGAAACGTCGTCCAGCAGTACCACTACTGGAACTTCAAGAAGTCCCTTCCATTCGGATGTCAAATCATGTGGTTAACCCCAAGATTTCTCTCTAAGGGTGGAACAGTTATAGAACGCATTCCGCTTACGCTTCAGCAAAGAAGACGCTGACTTAGAATAGATAATAAAGTTTATATATAGCTTGAACGCTTTGTTTCTTCAACATTATTATTCATACAGTGCGATCATGAAATTGTAATTTTGTTTAATAAAGTTCCGTTTCCAAATTAAAGTTTTTTAAAAAGCACTTTGCGACGTGCGAACCAGTTTTTACTGTCCAAGTCTACGCAAATAACAGAAGAGCTTATTAAAGCCTCCGATAACATACGAAAAAATATATGGCTTTAAGGTTGGGAAGAGCCGAAGAGGATGAATCAATCGGCAGACTTATGAAATCCGTATCAAAACCTTTGAGCCACATAAGTGAAACTGCTAAAGCAATCGCCCAGGATGTAATACAACTAAAAGAGGAACGTAATGTTAAAGCGGAACCGAATGAACATCATCACCATTATCATCAGTTCGGTAGTTCCACTCCTAAACTAAGGAAGCGAAAATTATCCTTTGTGCCGTTAGAGAAGATTGCTGAAAGTTCAGATCCCGAAGAAGAAGAAGAAGAAGCAGCAGAGGGGTTTTCAGAAGAAGATGATGATGATGATCCAGATTCTGTGTTTGAAAGTATGCGAACTGAATACGAAAGTACACCGGAACAACTTCAACAAGAGTTTCTCAATCAATATCCTCCGATAGCGAGAAATTACATAGAAGGTTACAAATTGGACAAAACTCGTGAATACGATTCAGCTTACGGCATTTATTTCGACGGGAATAAGTGCAGATTGGGAGGTAAAATAGTTGAAATAGACGATATTGGTAATTTTATAATTGAAGGGGAAAAGTTTAATGCGACCCGTGGCTTGTACGAATTACTTTTCAAACGAGAACCGAAAGAAACCCTTTACAGCAAAGAAGATCAACGGAGGTATAAAGAGATGTTGGAATTGACGAGCGTACACAAACGGAATTTCAATCCTCTGGGACAAATCCAAGGCACCAAGTCTCTAAAGTACACGAAAATAGTGAAACAGCTGTTTCCCAAGCAACGATCAAAGTCTTATGGAGGGGAGCGATTATTATATAAACAAAAAATCTGTACAGACAAACCAGTTGACTATGTTTACTGAAACGACGTCAACGAGATTGTTGACCGCTTAAAGTTATTAATTGCTTCGCAACAAGCAGGTCATACCAATCATCAAAACGAAATTCTGTCGATCGAAGAAGAACTGAGGGAAGCCGGCGTAATAGCATGCGTATCAATAAGTTCGGGAGAAGCGCCCAACATAACGCATCAGCGGTTCGAGGACCTCGAGGTATCGGTTTCCATCTGACCGCAGAAGGTGACTTTAACATTCAAAATCGTAAATTGTGCAACGTTAAATTACTTACCGGCGAGAATGATGGTGCGACAAAGATCTATATCGATTCAATCAAAAATATTCTGGAGACAAAGATCGATACTGTTGATCTAGGGTTGAAAAATCACATAACTGTAGCAAATCAAAACATACAATCTGCGAATAGTGTTATTAAAGGAATGGGAAAGTGGCAAGGGGTTAAGGCAAAAGAAATTCAATCGATGCAACAGAACAAAGCGGATAAACAATATGTGGACGATAAGATAGAAGAAGAAATCGGCGCTGATGTGAATAAAATGGGGCAGTTTATAACAACTAATTTGCAAACGTTCTTTACTAAGGAGCGCGAGCAGGATCTCGATAAATGGGAGAAATTATTCTAAGATAACAATCGTATATTAACCGATAGAATTAATAAATTGGAACAGAATATTAAAAGCTCTTCACCGAAACAATCTAAGATATGACATCGAATATTAAACCTTCAACGGGAAAATTGCAAGTTGGTCGAGAATTGCATAAGCCTGCTAGAAGGAATTTTTCGCGTAGGCGTACAATTATAAAGGGATACGATGATTTGTGTCAAGCGGATCTGGCGGAATTCGGTCAATATTCATCAACAAATCGAGGTCATAAATATCTTTTAGTGGTAACTGATTGTTTTTCAAAATATGTGTGGGGAAAACCGCTAAAATCAAAGACGGCTCAAGAGGTTACGAACGCTTTGGCGGCGATTTTGAAACATGGCCAACGTAAACCGAAGAATCTGCAAACAGATCAGGGCAAAGAGTTTTTCAATGGGCATTTTAAGAAGTTGACGGATAAGTACAAAATAAATCACTACAACACGTACAGCGTTAAGAAAGCGGCGATCGTTGAACGGGTTATTAGAACTCTAAAAGAGAAACTTTATAAATTGTTCAGTTTAAACGGGACATATAAATGGATAGATCTAATTGATGATGTAATACTAGAGTACAATAATACCAAACACCGAACCACAAACAGGAAACCTACAGATATAACGAAAAAGATGGAAAATGCGGTGTTGAATTCCTCGTTTAACCACACAAAAATCGCGGGAAAGTCGAAATTTAAAGAAGGGGACATCGTACGAATAAGTAAGACAAAATTTCAATTTGAAAAAGGCTATAAATACACCCAACTGGTCAATGGAATTATTTAAAATGGTGAAAATACAAATTACCAATTCGTGTACGAATCTGTTGGAAGGTATGGAAGGGCAACCAATCAGCGGGGGATTTTACTCTGAAGAATTACAGAAAACTACGCAACCAGATGTTTACTCGGTGGAAAAGGTTCTGCGCAAAAACAAGAGGGGGGATTTGTACGTTTCCTGGCTTGGTTTCCCGGCAAGTCACAACTCGTGGGTGAAATCTTCAGACGTAGTTTAGTCGAGGTGAAACAATTGCCGTGTAAAGATGTCCTCCGAAATCAGTAGCAACGATAGCTTCCTTGCCAGCAGTTTTATGGAACATCATTTGTCGAAATACGAGGAAGCAATTAAGAATGAAATTCGCTTCATCTACGAGACACGTTACAAGTGCGCGAATGACTTTTCTTTGACCTGTAGACTTAGTCACGCGAGAAATTTCGAGCCCGCAGTGAAAATTTTCAATAAATTCACCGTAAGTGGTGTACATAGTGTCTCCTTCTTAGCCGACGATTGGTATCAAGTAATTAAATTTCTACAAGAATCGTTGGAACAGTACTTTTAAAGCCTAAAGAAGAAGCCGTCAAGTACCGCAGGGAAAGTGGTTCGTGTACCGCTGATGGAGACTCGCTTTTAGGGTGCAGACTGCTTAGAATTCAAGAAAAAACACCAATCTCAATTCTGTGCTGTATCTGGGCGAAGATCCTGTTCGTCAAATTGTCGAGTTGGAAACAGTAATAGATGGTCGGTTAGATCTCTTGTATTCCTTACATTTTCCCGAACTTTACACGGTCGTGCTCTTACCCACTGTGATTGAGGAACTTAAAAAATATGAAAAAGAATGTGTTAAAGATATAATTTTAAATTATCATTTCATAACCCGCGCCAGTGTACATTATGAAGATGTGCGGTACTGTTTAAAAGAATGTTTGGTATATTGTATGGACAAATTATATTATGATTTAGGCGTAGTAGTACCTATTTATATAGAAAACTAAATAAATCTAATCACTTTCAATCCAAATGTCTTTTAATGCAGACCTCTGCCTCCCACCTGAAAATTTAACGAAAGAATTTATCGAGAAATATTTAACCTCTACACAATTGGAAAAGATATGGATTCTGTTGCCCACTACTTTACAAAACGATATCGATTTGCTATTAAAACGCCCCTGCTTCGCTCATTATAACAGACCTGGCGATAGCGATCATATAGACGGGCCTCCTGGGCCTAAATCCCAGTGTTATTTGTGCCAAAAGTCTGCAAGTAAGACGTAAGAAGAAGAAGATGCCAATTTTGGCAAGTTCATTTGTCATTCTGACAGCTTTGGTCAACCAGATATTTTACGTTAATCAAGCGCCCGGTGTAACGGAAATATTTGCGTGCTTCGATGCCAAAAATGACAGTTGACCTGACTCATGGTACAGATTAGAACAACACACTGTATATGGAATTTCAGTTTTTTCTCGAAATATCTCTGACGTCATCAAAGAACAACAGAATAAACCGCCACTGCTGGTCTACAAGTTAAGACTTGTCTTTTTTGATAGAACCTATGGAGATGCTCCTGATTGGAAAAGAATTCTCATGTCCGGATATGATGCCGACTACGATGATTCATCAATACACAGTTTACTTATCTACTATATTTTCATATTTATCACCTGTTTTACGGCATTCATTTATTCTCTTTATAAAACGTACAAGTTTATAAGAACAAATACTGTTAATAATGATAATGAACCAATTTGACCTTGAATAATACATATTATTATTTCTTATCTGATATTTTAATATTGTGCACATTGAAGGAAACCGCAGATACCAGATGTTTATTTCCGGTTAAGATGTTTGATGCTGATAAGAGTATAACAAGTTAGAACACGACAATTAATTTTGTTTGAAGGAAGCCGCCAAGTACCGGATGTTTATTTCCGGTTAAGATGTTTGATACTGATAAGAACGTGACACATCAATTCTTATCGCTTTTCTCCCTCTCTATTGTATATCTAATATTCTTACTCATTCAGTTAACTGCGCGTGATCAGTAAACTACCTACACCGTCTTAATACTACTATTCTTTGCTATTATATTTAAATGTCTTACGCCACATCTTTAGTGAACAAACATAAGGCGGCTCTGCTAAATGCTAATGATAACCCCGGCAATATTCGCGAGAGTATACAAAGTTGCGGTTGAGCTATTAAACAATTAAATGAGTTGTTAAAAAAATCATCCAACATCGGCGAGAAACAACATATCACCGCATCAATCGGTCAAATAAAGGGATTCGGCAGCTCCTTCAAGGATTGGAAGTTATTGGAGGATCATATGCATCATCATCATCAGCTGCTAAGTCTTCATCCAGTGGAGTGAAATGGGAAGATGTCGAATCGGCGTTTAAAAGTCGCATGAGAACCGGGGTTATTATTAATCTAATTCATAAAGATCCCGCCCATTTTTTGGGGGATTGTGAAAAGCTATTTAACAGAAAAGTCGCCCAGTTACTCCAACAACATATCCATCTTAAAGTAAATACGGTCTTTTGCGGGGAATTTAAAATAGTTACAGCTGAACAGGAAACTTTTGAATTTAAATATTTAAATACTAAAAATGTTGCAATTTACCACGATACTGATTTGACGCTATGGTTCTCTGAGAACGTCGAACAGCCTATTCTGCAGGAGCTGGAAGAATTTCAGGAAAGAGATTCAGGTAAGTTCTTTCTCTATAATAGTAGATCAGGCGCAGTTAACAGAATGATAAAGAATATTAGTTTTATTTATATACTTTCGTTGTTTTAGGTTGGGCGTTGTCGGCGATCGTTAACCTTCAAGTTAACGTGAATAAGTTTACCCCGCAAGTTGGCTCATCATACATTGAGTTGCCGCCTCAAATTATTAAAAGGAAGGAGGCCTGCGTTAATGTGAAGAACTTTGGCGATGATCTTTGTATAGGCTGGATTAACTTTCGTGTCTTTATACACGTGATATACATATACTGACAGAAAATCGTCATATCCGCACCCTTCATCTGTTTTAAATTTAACAGGAATTCAATTCCCCATGACGGTCAAGCAAATACCACGTTTGGAAGCACAAAATCACCTTTCAATTAACGTCTATATTTTGGAAAAGAAGAAGAAAAATTATGAAACTCTCCCCGTCTATTTAACCAAGGAGAAACGGGACAGACATGTTAATCTATTGATGATTCAAGATGAGTATTTTAATGCCGACGATTATAATGATAATAGTAATTATTTAGAAATAAAATATCATTTTGTCTGGATAAAAAATCTGTCACGCTTAGTTTCCACACAGTTAAACAAACATGCTCATAAAAACTATTTTTGCGATCGTTGCCTTCATTATTTTTATTCTCAAACTATATTAAATAAGCACTACGAGGACTGCAAAAGTATGAACGAGTGTAAAATTCGTCTACCAACTACCGAACAGAAATATTTTTCATTTAAAAATTGGGTGAATAAAGGCGCCGTTCATTATTTATGCGGACTGGGAGTGCATTTTAGAGCCGAGTAGTAAGAGAAATGAATTTCAAAAACATGTGCCCTGCAGTATCGCTTATGTTAAATGTTCATATGATGATTCGCTCTCTTTCTTCAGATTTTACCGTGGTGAGGACTCAATCCAATGGTTTGTCCGAGATCTGGAAACTTTTGCTGAGGATTTAGAGACCATATTTCTTTGTCCTTTACCTATGGACCCGCTGACCTCAAACCAACAAATTCAGTTTGATAATGCCCCAGTTTGCCACATTTGTGAGCGACCTTTTACACAAGAAGAGAAGAAACATCGAGACCATTGTCACTTGAGTGGTACATACAGAGGCCCAGCTCATGAAAATTGCAACCTAAACTTCCAGGATAGTCACGTGGTTCCAGTAGTTTTTCACAATTTATCCGGTTACGATTCTCATTTCATCATATAAAATTTGGGTACGGATTTGGAAGGTCGTGTTGATTTGTTACCTATAAATAAAGAATGTACCGTTCTTTCTTTACTAAACATCTAGCTGAAAATCTTATTAAATTTCGTTTCATAGATTCACTTAGATTTTTGGCTTCCGGTTTAGATCTGCTCGCGTCATATTTAATTAAGTATCCAGCACTAGACTCAGAATTTCCTAATTTAAACGCGGGGCAGCTTCGTTTGCTGCAAAGAAAGGGCATTTACCCCTATGATTATTTCAACGATTTTTCTAAATTTACCGAAACCTCATTACCACCTAAATCAAAATTTTATAATAAATTAAATAATTCCAATATTACTGACGTCGAGTATGCACATGCGCAACGGGTTTGGCGCGACTTTAAAATTCAAAATTTGGGAGAATATTCTGACCTTTATTTAAAAACGGACGTGTTACTCTTGGCCGATGTGTTCGAAGAATTCAGAATTAGCTGTTTAGAAACTTATGGTTTAGATCCCGCCCACTATTATACCCTCCCCGGCTGCATATTTACAGATGCTAATGTACGTTGACACCAGAGTGTTGAAATCACTAAGCTTTTGCAGAAACAGCTGACGCGCAAACCCTCAAGCATCTTGACACTCGTACATTACCGTAGTACCTATGCGAAAGAAGTTTAATTAATTTATATGCCAATAAACAATAAAACGTTGCTGTGATATCAGAAAGAAGTTTAAATTATTAATACTAATAAACAAAATAACAACCATAAAATATTTTAAGCATAATTTACAAATTAGAACATTTAATGAGCAGATCCATGCCCTTTAGCGTTAGGTTGGCTTTGTTCAATATTTCTAGTCAGGTTTCTAGTTCGTTTTATCCTTTTAGGCACCTCTGTTTGAATTCTGCGAGATCCGCAAGATAATCCTTCGCGAAGCTTTCTTCTGCTGATGGCAGTTGGTTGGACCTTAATTTTTCTGCCTCTAAATAGAGGCTGTTTATTGACTGACATACAAAAATCAAAAAAATCCGATGGAGCTTCAATTTGGTTTAGTTTATTGTTAAATATTCCTAGCATTTTCTTCATATGACTGCTGTGATTGGAAGTAATTATATGCGTTAGGTTCTTTATATTATTTCTGAATTCTTCTACCTCGTCTTCACAATTTTCGCTAACAGGAGGATCGTTTGGAACATGTGTAACAGAAAAGTCCATTTTCTCATTCAAGGAACTTTCGTTAGATATTAGCACTTCAGACATATTTTTGTCTGTCTGACTGTTATTTAAGTGGGTCATGCTTTCAAAAAAAGACTCGTCAATGTCTTGCCCTTCCGCTAGTTTCGCCAGTGAGATTCTATCAACAAACGTTAATGCAGGGGCGTTTTTTAAATAGATGTTTTCCTTCATTTCAACTGCACACAGGTGCTTACAAAATGCGCCCCCTTGTCCTTGTGGACAGTCACACATCTCAATATCGGTATGAACTACGTATAAATAAAAATCATTTGAGGAAGTGACGTTATAAGTATTATCACTTAACTTTCTTACTTGTAATTCCTTTGCTTTCAAACAAAATTTGTTGTGCAACAATTCTGGTTTTGTGACACGGCTGAGAGCATATTTTCATGTACGCCTCACATAATGTTGTTCTAATTGATTCGATATACAGGCATAGCAGTCAATGAAAACTTACACACACATGCCTCCCACACGAAAAATGTGAAAAGGCGCTGGCCGGGATTCGAACCCAGATCTTTCGCTTTCATGGCGACTGCTCTAACCAATTGAGCTATCTGCATCCCAACACATTAAACGTGAGAAAGGCCATATAAGGTGACGTAGTAAGAACAATAGTAAATCTCAACAAACCAACAACAACAACCGAACTTTAGGTCCAAGGCAGTAGTCGCACTATTTAAGTGCTTCGTAAAGACAAATGACCAGCGAAGGAAAATTGTCAGTATGCCTGTATACCTACTCATTACTTTAGATTTATCTACGTACAGTCGTTTAACTTTTAATATTAAATATTATACAAATTTTGTATATTTCACTTGGACCCGTGTCACATCTTCTGACAATTTTCCTTCGCTGGTCATTTGTCTTTACGAAGCACTTAAATAGTGCGACTACTGCCTTGGACCTAAAGTTTGGTTGTTGTTGTTGGTTTGTTGAGATTTACTATTGTTCTTACTACGTCACCTTATATGGCCTTTCTCACGTTTAATGTGTTGGGGTGCAGATAGCTCAATTGGTTAGAGCAGTCGCCATGAAAGCGAAAGATCTGGGTTCGAATCCCGGTCAGCACCTTTTCACATTTTTCGTGGGGGAGGCATGTGTGTAAGTTTTCATTGACTGCTATGCCTGTATACCTATTCATTACTTCAGATTTATCTACGTACAGTCGTTTAACTTTTAATATTTCTAATTGATTCGACACAAAGTCAATGGTAGCTACAGCGTTGCATCGTTGTAAAATATTATCTTTGAATATCCTAATTGATACTTCCACCATATTGTTAGTATTATGCCCTCGCGTCAAGTAAGATCTGTAGCATACGCACCATTCAGTCTTTCGTTCCCAAAATCCAACAATATGCTCCTTAAATAAAGGATATTTTATGAGAAGATCGTGGTTCAAAAAATCGTTGATTAATTCTTCGGCGTTAGTCACATCCTTTTCAAAAACAATTTGGCGGAACGCCAACATAAGAGGTTTACGGTCAGATTTTTCAATGGCGTGTTTTGAGTCCCAAAGCCATCTCCACATGGCTTGGCATACATGAAATGAGCACAGCAATAATTTTGACTGAGGAAATGTTGCAGCTAAAGCGTTCCGCTCGGCAGCACTGTCATCGGTCATTATAACTGATGGAAATTTTCCACTAAACCCCGTGTCTCCAATAGTCTGTTTTAAAGCCTTAAATGCTCGAGTGTAACATTCCTCGTTTTGAGATTGATGAATGACACAACCAAGTGGTATAGCACCTATTTTGCTAGCTCCAAAGATAAATGTTATGCAGGATCCTGCTTGATCGCAAGAACCTGTGGAGTCGACAAAAATTATTTCAGAACTAAATATTTCTTGATGTGCTATTTTCATAAGTGGCGTTAACACGCATACAATAAATGGCTCTTCTCTAACAGTCAGTTGCACATTATTGTTAGCATAATATTCTTTTTTGCTTTTAATTATTTCAATCATGCTTTCCTTGGTGCGGCCACCAAAATGGTTGAATCTGGAAAAAGTTTTGTTGCTTGAAAACCAATCACGTACTTTATTAATTAATACTACGTACCTCCATATATCGTGAAGATGATGGATACTTCGATCTAATGGATTAATGTGCCCATCTGCCAACATTTTTAGAACATCTTCTTCCTCTGATGCCGATGCGATCAGGCAGGTTTCGTGATAAATTTTTGCTGCTGCAGAAGTAAGTCCTTGGTGAAAATATGTCAAAAACGCGGTTTTAGTCTGTTCACTCATCCTAAGATAACTGTACGCTTCGGCAACATGTACGGCATGATCATGATGTGCCTCAATCTAAAAGCAGTCATTCAGTTTTGTCAACATCGCATTTTTAGAACACTGTATACATATATAGTTTATCCAATTCGCCAGAGGAGTAGTGTGGTCTTTATTCAACCTTAGGTTCGTATCTATTGCTTTTTAGTCGGCTGCATGGGAACTTCAACAATTAACAATTAATTATTTGTAATAAATAATTATTGTTGAAGTTCTCATGATTTCGATTAATAAACGTTAAATAAAGACCAAACTACACTCCGGGGTATTGGGTACACTATAGCACTCCACTTATTTATTGTTGTCTTTCAAAGAATCTAAATTTATAATTATTTTACCTTTATTGTTGCGTTATAGCCTTCTTTCATTAAAACATCTCTTTTCCTCGTATCAACGGTGTTCTTTCGGACTCGGACAACTAAAGTTGCAGAACAATTGAAGTTTCTGTTTCGTAAGCGGCTGCTTTCAACCGATTTGTTTTTTTTTGCATGTTGACAAGCAAAGTCTTTACGGAAGGCCATTTTTGTCAAGTTCGGATATGTTTAAGAAACAATCCAATCTGTATGGGTTTCGATCGAATATTTTTTCACCCAGTCATTACAAGCCAATGTATAGTCGCCGGAAAATTTTGTTCTAACTCCACACTATATTTGCTGTCATTTACAACTGTAGATAACATTATTTTGCATAAAGGATCAATACCTTTAAAAACACACTAACACTTTGTCCATGGTTCTCCATTTTAAATTATTTTCTTTGAAATCGTGCGTAAGACAAAAATTACTAACTTATTAACTCATTGTAGGTTAGGAATGCGAACGACAACAAACGCTGCATCGTCCACCACATGCGGGATCGAGTTTCGAGTGTCAAGATGCTTGAGGGTTTGCGCGTCAGCTGTTTCTGCAAACGCTTAGTGATTTCAGCACTCTGGTGTCAACGTACATTAGCATCTGCAAATATGCTCCCCGGCTATACGTGGGATTGCATGCTTAAACACACCAACAGCGATAACTTAGAGTTCCCTCTAATTTGTTTGTCAGCAGCACCATCTACCGTTCAGACTTACTCCGTTACAGTTTCCTCTAATTTTGATAACAACGCCATCTGTCAATTTTTAAATTTGGAAATTTTTACCTGTCAATTTTTAAATTGTTAATTGTTAAAGACTTCCAAATACTGGGAGTATTCTTTCGTGTCTTAACCAGTGAACGGCCTCTTGGTGAATTAAAACGCAATCAATTATTTATGTTGAAGACGTTGATACCTGGTGTTTAGGTATTTTGTGGCGAACTGTTGCTACTCTTATTTGTCCAACTTTTATTAAATATTCCAGCTTGTTAAGATCCACTTTACGAGGAACTAATACAAGATTTTGCTGGCCGTGTGGTTATTATTATTATTATTATATAAGTCCTTTGAAAACTTCGAAGAACTACAGACTCTTACTATGAATGTCACTTTCCGGTGTGGAGCAATTCACCCGGTGGAGCATTTTACCATAGGTTCTTATGGAAAGTCGGCTGGCACGTTAGTGGTAATATCTACAATAATTATTGTAGAACATAAATTACTGCATTCTGAAATATACACTTATGGTACTCTTTTCCTTCTGCTTCCGGAGGAAAAAATTAAAACTGACTTAAATGAGTGCAACTTTTGATAGTGCTGTAAATAGCTTCATTTTCGTCTGAATTTAAATTAATTAATATCGACACAATGAACTCGTGGGTAATATCACAAAATAACATCCCTTGGCCTAGAAGATAAGTGTACAAATAAAGTATCCCTTGAAATAATGTTGCTATGGAAACGTACAACACACCCAGTTTTTTGATAAATAATATAAATCTGACGTTTTCCATGCCACGGCAACCTTAATTTGCTGCAATAGGAATTTATTGATTGGCTACAGTCCATTGAATAATGAAACTTAATATGCGCTCAGAAACGTAGAAGCAATGAGCGGTCACAGATAAAAGAACTGTAAAAATGAACAGACTTCGTTCAACATCTGCGAAATTTTCTGACCAAACGGATCTGTTCAATGGACGTCTAAAGTTGCTCACCTTTATACTACAATAACTTCACTGGTAACCCAATAAGCAACTGTTTGGCTGTAATTTATTTAATTATGAAATGCCGTTTTCATGACAAGGAATTTCAAATATTGCAGACAGTTTTTAAAAATATTTATTTTAAAAAAGCCTCCTTTGAACAATATAGACAACACAGGCCAGAAAAAAAATAAACGCAAAAAACATTAGTATTTTATCAGTAAAATCTCTTCGTCCGTATTTCGCCAGAAGTTTTCCACTCTGACTTATTGTTCCAGATGTAGATCGCAATTCCTCCTGTGTACCAGAAACGTTGTCAGATGAAACTGTAAGAACGTTTAATGTTTCTGCACTCTGAACTGTTGTATTTGCTAATTGACGACTTATGGACAAAAGTTGATCTGTAATACTTGAGTTTAATTTAATTAGGCTGTCTTTATCTCGTTTCTGTCGTTGCCTCAGTGCTGATTCTTCAGTAACAGTTTTTGTTAACTCTTGTTTCGCATTTTTCTCAATATTTAACATTGATTTTATATTTGCCATCTTAAACGAATCCATTGTTCTAGAAATTCGAGTAACACGGATTACTAAACTGTATTTCAAACTGTCTAATTTGATAAAAGTAACGGTATCTCAAATTATTTCTAATAGGTATACAGGGTGGGCCAATAGTGTGTAGTCGGCCCATAACTCTGGTTCTATTCAAGGTATCAAAATAAAACTTTACACGTATGTTGAGAACCCCACGAAGCATATAATAAAATTATTTTGGTGTATACATGGTGTTCACACTCTGAGTATCAAACCAAAGTTATGTCTTTTTAAATGGAACGCCCCACATTTCTTTACACATTTGAATTCCCAATAAAATTTTATGAAAGATGATGTTACTACACGATGGGGTTTAGAGTGAGCGATTTTAAAATATTTCCATTTTAGTGCCAGTGAGGACCTAACTTTGAGGAGCTGCTGACATCTGCTGGTCGAAGTTATTTAAGACTTCTTTATTGGACTAGGTTCACAGACTGCTCTATTTGTAAAATTCTTGAGCACTTTTGTCACAAAACTTAATATCATACAGGGTGGACAACTTACGCAAAATGCTTTAATTTCAAATGGAAAACCCAATATATTTTTCCTATATTTGATAAACAGTTAACTAAGTTTTTGATTGATGTAGGTATTGTTAGATCTGCGACTGACGGTTCGGTAGAATTGAAAACTGAATTTTAAAATGTAGTAATTTGACCGATAGTTCATTCGTTTCTTTCATATTTTAGCGCCTAAAACACAAAATATGATTTCCATTTTATTTCTGGAAGTTGATTTCACATCGAGACAAAAGATTTCATCGCCAGATTGCTTCTTCATGGTCATGTTCTTAAATAAATGGTAACTTATTAAACCTAGGTATAAATTGAAACAAGGAGTGCCTTGGAAGAAAACCGTCCTTTCATGAAGTAATCTTGCAATGAGATTTCTTGTGCCGGTGTAAACTCTGTTCGCTAAATTTTCTGTAAAAACAAAGTGTAGGCATTTTTCTGAGTTTTGGGTGGCAAAATTGGGGAAATTCCCCAAAAATGGTTCAAAATTACGGCAAAAATCTCAATTTTTAAGATTCAATCTTTATTTCTGCCTAAATTATCAGTCGCAGACCTGCCAATATCTGCATCAGTCAAAAGCTTACTAAACTGGCTATCAAACCTGCAAATAATATACGGGGTGTTCCATTTAACTTTTTTGAGAAAAGCTCCATTTTGCGCACATTGGTCACTCTGTACAATATGAACTAATTTGAAAAAAGTGTTATTGGATTTTACAAATAGAGTATCCTCTGAACCTAGTTCAATAAAAAAAATCAAAGTTAGTTTTGACCAGCAGACGTCAATAGCACCACAAATTTGGGTTCACACTGGTACTAAAATGGCCATATCGTAACATCGCTTTCTCTAACCCTACCGTGTGGCATATCAACTTTCAAGAAATTTTATAGGGAATCCAAAATGCAAACAAATGTAGGGCATTCCATTTAAAAAAACATAACTTTCGTTTGGTACGTAGCACGTGAACATCCTGTATACATCAAAATAATTTTAACAGAAGCTTCGTGGGGTTCTCCACACACACGTAAAATTGTTAGGATTTTATATTTTATGAATTGTTTGGGAGTGTATGGATAATTCTGGGTGGTATTTTGAAGTATATGCGTGTGTGTGGCCGTCTGCAAGGGATGTTTTGCATTGTGAGAGGGTCGAGTGTCTGGTCTGTGGCGTCGCTGAGTCGCAGTATTTCTTCGAGTTGTCAGGTCTATAATGTGACAGCTACAAGCCCAAGTTGTGACAAATTGTTGTTTTAATTAGTGTATCATTTCGTACAAGGGTTTGTTTTGTAACTGTCGCTTAAGATAATCATTCCTCTGATTGGACGAATGAAATTGGAATGTTTAGCATGATTGGTCGAATGAATCTATTTAGGGAGTATTTTTATAAATAAGGGTGTGTCTGTAGTTTTCCTAGTTTTAAGAAACTGTAAATAGAGTTAGTTACCTTATAGCATCCGCGGCGTAAACTGTAATAACTATTGTAAATAAAGTGTTGAAATAGACAACAAAGGTCCTTTTGCTTGGTGTTCCTGGCAAGACACATATTATCAGCGGTTGTTATCAAGTAGAGATACAACAACTTAAGGTCAGAAGCGGGATAATTAATCCATCATTTAATTTATTCCCACATTTTGATTTCGGGTTTTCGGGTTTTATTTTGTGTAGTTTTTTGTTTAACCGGACAAATTGTAGAGTGGACTTGTGGTAAGTCGGGGACGTGACTGGTAAAGCAAGTTGGGACTTTTGCAATTTTGTGCTTATAATTATCTGGGATAATTATACCGGGAGAATATGGCGACTAGAACCAGTGACAACGATATCGGCAGTGAAGGTGGAAGTAATGCAGGCTTCCCGTGCTGTGAGGTTTCTCGGGGGAATTGAAGAAGTGATTCCAAATTTTGATCCGGTAAAGGGAGACATAGAAGTCTCGGACTGGACTGAGGTAGTAGATCGAACTAGGTAAATCTACGGTTGGAGTAACCTGGAGGTGAGGCATTACGCTTTATTCCGATTGGTAGGTGTTGCCAGAAAATGGAGAGATAGCTTGAGTCCACAACCTAGGGACTGGGAGTAATGGAAGGAGATATTACGTAAAAATTTTCCTGGAGGGAAATCGATAGTGGAAATACGTAGAGAGGCAGAATATTACAGAAGAAGGCCTAACCAAGAGATAATGGAGTACGTATATGAGAAAATTGCTTTGTGCAACAAGACAAAGATGGAGGATGTAGAAATCCGCGAGTGGCTGGTAAGCGGACTAAATAATTCAAGATTTCTAGATTATTTAGGACTACTTGCTAGATATCGCGACACCCAAGAGGTGATAGCTGCCATACGCGCAGTCGGAAATGGACTGGATAGACAGGTAGATTTCGAGAAGGAGCAACGTACTGTAGGAAGCGAAGTAACATGCTTCAAATGTAGGAAGACGGGACATATATCTCGCGATTGCAATGTGAGAAAAGTCCAGAATTTTCCAGTTAATAATCCGGTGCCTCGCGTAAATCGAGAAATTGTGTTGAAACAAATAATATTATTTGTTTCATCATGAACTTCTACCAAAAAGTAATTGAAGATAATATTAACTACATGATAAATTGTGTGTTACAGGTGTAATGAACGGGGACATTTCTCGCGCGAATGTCAAAATCCTGTAAATCGTGTCGCGAAGGACTTGATGGTGGTAGACGACGATAATACAAATTTAAAATTTTTCAAAGATGCGTTTGTGAACGGACATGCAGTAAAGAGTTACATAGACTTAGGCAGCCAAAGTTGTGCCATAAAAGAGGACGTCGTCAACGAAATTGGTTTGAAATACTGTGAAGAGCAAGTAAATCCTTTGAACGGGTACGGTGGTGGAAGTGTTAAACCATTGGGGGTTGCCGTAGGCGAACTAGAGGTCGATGGTGTATCGGCAATGGTACGATTTCACGTAGTGCCACGGGAGGCATAGAAAATCGGGTTAATTGTAGGGCACCCATTCACGGAACAATCACATATTACAGTGATAAAAATCGTGTCGGAATTACGCGTTACGGAAAATGTGTCGGATTTGACGAAGTGTAAAGATAGTGAAGATAACGCGAAGAAAAATGAAGATCAGTGCACGAATAGTATAAATCTGATAACGTCGACAGTTGTAGTGAAAGAAGAAGCAAATGAGAATGAAAAAATTAAAGAGCACGTAGAAGAAAATAATGAAGTTTTGGATGTCGAGAAAAAAGGGTTAAAACGAAAGGGTGATGCATGTAAGAAAGAAATTTATGAAGAAACTGTTGAAGGTGAAGTAA
Organism: Xestobium rufovillosum; assembly: GCA_963966045.1. NCBI lineage: Eukaryota > Metazoa > Arthropoda > Insecta > Coleoptera > Ptinidae > Xestobium > Xestobium rufovillosum. The sequence goes on from OZ014504.1 coordinate 24,446,203, forward strand.
ATTTGGAAGAATGCGAAGAGAGTGAATTTATTGTGGAAAGGGTAAGCGAGAATGAAAACGATAATGAGAAAATAGAACAGGAAAATTGTGAAAAATTCGATATTGAGGAAGGGTTAACGGAAACAGAACAGTTTTAAAATAAAGTAATTCAGACTGAAGAAAGTGGAATTGCCATAAAAGATCGAAGTGTAGAAAATAAACAAACTGATTTAATAAAGCAGCCCGAGAATAATGCGGAAGGGGAGATTATGGGCGAAACTCAAAATGAAAGGGTTGATAATGACAATGCGGTTAACAAAACATTAAAAGAATTTTCGGTTTCGGATGAAATTAAAGAGTGTGCGGTTTTGAAGGTTGAAGATTCGGGTGAAATAAACAGTTGTAAAGGGACAATCAGTGAGGTTGTTAAAAGTGTGTCAAAACCAAACAGATGTGGGAGTTCGTCAACCGTCCTGCAGGTATTGGAAGGGTTGTTTAGGACTGATGTTTTACCAAATAACGGATCTGCAATTTTACGAGGAGCGGCAGATAGTTTTAAGAAAAGTGCATATGGTAATTTGGCCTTTTCTAGAGACTCTACTTAAAAATAAGGACTTAGTGAGTTTACGAGGTGGTATGAATAAGTTTAGGAAATGTGCGTGCTATAGGTTGGACTTCTTTAAAGACTATTTTTGTACAAAATTTATACAACTGAAAAAAGTACCATAACACAAAATTAAAACTAATAATAAAACTAACAAAATATCACGCCTAATTACCATAACACAAAATTAAAACTAATAATAAAACTAACAAAATATCAAGCCTATTTAACCTCCGCAATACCTAATTACACCATCTATTGTCTCTAAAACGCAGTCCTTATTAAATAAGGACGCAGTGCCGGAAGCTCACGCAGAAACCAAATTTCATACACTTCCGGAAAACTTCCATGACGTTCTTCACTCTCCTCGGCTCCAAATCCCACTTCTGACCCCAAATTGTTACGTATTTCGCTTTGAAACACAACTTCATTTACAGTGCCTATTTACAAGAACTATTTCACAATTATTACTAGCGATTAAGAACATTAATCAACGGCTACAATTTATCACCAACGAACAAACACAATCTAATCAATTCAAGAATTCTAGCACAAACTATACACAACTCTTTGAATATTCCTCGTAATCGCATTTATTTGTTGCCTGAATTTATGCCTTGCGAATTTCCTTAGTATATAAAAGACCATCGAAACATCTGGAATGGACGAGATTTATTCTAAAACACTCTTCGTCGTTTCATTTTAACTGGGAATATTGACTAGAGGAGGCATAACAATAAAACAGTCAATCGTACATAGTAAACAACTGATGTCTTCGAACAGCGGCGTCCGTAATAAACTTCATTCATAACAATGTTCTCTTCAGCCACATACTACTGCGCTGGTCATCCATACTGAATGCCAACGCTAGGAAATGACCTCAATTCTCAAAGAGTACTGAAGGTTCCTTTAAATGCTTCCGGAGATGGGACACGACGATTTGGATAACGCTGCAGCCACAGTGGCATTTACGTGGCACGCATTCAAAACGAACGCCAAATCAGCCATACTGAGTAAGTAGTTGTAAATAAATAATCTTATAATAACTAGCTTTACGAGTAAGAATAGAAAAAACAATAGAAAAGGGAAAGAGCGCTTATATGTATATGATTTGTAGATTTGGAAAAAGCCTTCGACAATGTAAAATGGATTCTCAGAAATGTAGGGATGAAGTATAGGGATAGAAGAATAATTCATAATCTATACAAAGAGCAAACTGAAATTATAGAATTTGAGCAGGAACGTGAAGAAGTAGATATTCGAAAGGAAGTGAGACAGGGATGTGCGTTGTCGCTTCTAATTTTCAATTTATATTTATGTATATGTATATATGCGATTAATATTGTCAAAGACCGAATAGCCGCTGGAATTAATATACAGAGCCAAAATGCTCAGATTCGCGGATGATATAGCATTACCAGCATCCAGCAAAGAATTATGAAGGGCTCTGAACGAAATGGAAGTAGTTTTGACGGAGGGCTATGGAATGAAGATCAATAAAAAGAAAACCAAAATTTTGGTTTGTAGGGGGGCGTGAAAATAGGACTAAAACTAAAATACAAATCAGAAACGAAAAGACAGAGGAAGTTTCAGGCAAGAGAAGCGGATTTGAAAAATTAGAAGCGTTTCTAATGTGGTGCTATAGACGCATGTTGAAGATACCGTTAGTAGATAAGGTTAGCAACAGAGGCGTATTAGAAAGAGTTGGAGAAAAGCGAAATTTATGGAAGACAGTAAAGAATAGTAGAGACAGGATGGTGGGACACCTTATGAGGCACGAAGGCTTAGTTCGCGACGTGCTAGAGTCAGAGATAGGAATAAAAAGGGATAGAGGTAGGCCCAGATAGACTACTGCTCTCAAATAGTTTGTGATGTAGGATGTTCAACTTTTGGGGAAATGCGCAGGTTAGCTCAGGATAGGAAAGGATGGAGGTATTCATCCAACCAGTCTTTGGACTGAAAACTTTATGATGATGATAATTCGACAAAAATATGAACCTCTCTTGTTTCGTCATGGCAAATCTATGAAATTGGGAATCACAGCACCTTTGATTTGACTAAGATTTATTTAAGATTAACTACATAGGTTTAAAATTCGAATAGCACAATAAATAGGATGGATCGAACTCATGTTTATAAGAACTCGTTTGCTTAAAATAACCCCAGGAACATGCTCAGTGAACTCTAACGTGAATCACCATGAAGAACTAGACATAGTATTACAGTTAATGTAATTTACCACTATAACAGCGGCACGCATTTTGTTGAAATTCTCTTAGTGAGTAGATATACTCAAATTCAGTGAGCACCGGGTTCTGACTACATAAATAATTTCTATTCAATACAGTACATTACTTTACCTGGCTAATTGTTCTCTAAATAATACAATCTCCTTCAACAATTCAGCATCTTTACTTTCCTTGGCAACGTCGCTAAATCGATCAATTAACTTTCGTAACGTGGAAATCTTCGACCTTCCAGTGGCATTTAGAACATTCAAATCACCAACTGAAGCGGAACATTCGTTAATATCCTGCAAATAATGTTAAAATATTGAGCTATACAATGTTGAGACATGAAAATTAACAATTTATCAACTGCGGAGAAGAATAAAAGACAGAAACAAACAAACAAACAAACAAACAAAGAAAGCAAGAAAGAAAGAAGGAAAGAAAGAAAGAAGGAAAGAAAGAAAGAAAAACAAACAGAAAGAAAGAAAGAAAGAATAAAAGAAAATTTTTGATTATTACGTATTTAAAGAAGAGATTGTATGACTAATTCTGATAGCTATACTGTCTCGTTCATAATGATTATCAAGATTAACTAAAACTTCCACATTTCTATAGCAGTTTCATTGCTAAAACTCTTTATTTTAAGTGAAATATGTGATGGTCAGTATAAATGACGGAAAATCACTGTATATGACAAGCATTCAAAAAAATACATAATCTAGGATCTCAGTATCACCGGGAGAAACTAAGAACAAAGCAAAATAGGTTCCTGAGCCAGTAACACCCAACGGTGCGAAAAAAATAGTTTAAATAAAAAACTTCGAGCTCTCCATGACTGATTCTTTCTAACTCTGACGAATCGGATTATGTCTATTCAATGGTCGTACCTTCTTCATTTTTAAAACACTAGGTCATCTCGCGCGCTACGCGCGCTCACTGATTCTTTCTAACTCTGACGGATCGGATTATGTCTATTCAATGGTCGTACCTTCTTCATTTTTAAAACACTAGGTCATCTCGCGCGCTATCTCCAAGAGGGTGCACTTTACGCATATGATGTTTTGCATAAAGTGACCTTAAAATTCGACCAAAAATCTAAATCCGTAATAAAAATGTGGGCATTCCATTTAAAATAAGGAAGTTGGTGTCTATTTCCGGTATAACCGGAAGTCGCAGAAAGTCAAAAATCTTTTGGTCGAATTGAGCATTCTCGATTACCTATTTGTGCAAATTTGTGTAATTCTACTATACAGGGTCCTGCATCTCACCTCCCGTCTTCTACTACACCTAAACGATTTATTTTAGAAAAATGATTGAAACGGGGCATTAGACTGTTTGTTAGAGAGCACATTTTAAAAATATTTTTGAATATACAGGGTGTCCCGAAAATTGGTGTTGCATCAAAGTTGTATTTTTTTAAATGAAATGCCCTGTAGTCTTATTGATTTTTGAGACTCTTTCGAGCTACTGTACATATCCCTAGAATATTATTAAATTTGATTTGATAGTTCCAGAGGAATAAATTAAAATCGAGAAAAAAAAATTTTTCGTCATGTTTTAAAAAAATTATAAAAAATAGAAGAAACATCTTCAAACCAAAACTAAGCAGCAGGTTGATTATAAGAAAAGGTCAGTTTATCCTACTATGAATGTCGTAAAAAGAACTTATACAGGATGTTCAAAATTCAATGCCAAACTTTTAAAAATGTAATGCTATTTTTCTCCATTTTTTCAAATGGGACGCCCTGTATATTTTTATCCCGTCGGATGCAGAATTAAAAAATGAACATGTTTTCTAATTACAATTATTTCAACATTCCCAAAGGTTTCACAGATATTCGTAAAATCGTAAAATTATTATCTAATAAATAATAATTGTACTTGGCAGTTTTCAAATCAACGACTAGAACATTATGTTCAATATGTCTTCCGTTCTCTTGGAGGCACAAACGGAGGCGGGTACGAAATGACCTTGCTACTCTTCCTAATAGCTCGGGTGCAATGTTTTGAAATGCATTTCTGATTCTTTGCTGCATTTTTTCTGGTGTGGTTGGAGGTTGGTGATAAACGATTTCCTTAACGTAGCCCCACAAAAAGAAATCTAATTTAGTTAAGTCGGGTGATCGGGGTGGCCAATTACATGGCCCTCCTCTTCCAATCCACCGGTTTGAAAAGGTTGTATTGAGATTGTCCCCGACTCGTAATGAATAATGTGCTGGGGCTCCGTCGTGCTGCAGCCACATTGCATCACTCAGAGCTATTGGTAAATTTTGGCATAAATTTGGTAATTGATTTTATAAAAAATCAAAATACATAGCACCGTTCAAATGTCCGTTAGAAAAGTGAGAACCAATAATATGTTCACCAATAATTCCCCCCTCCCCCCTGATTAAATAGTAATGAACATACTATTGATTTAAAAACTGCAAAGTAAAATTATTATTTATTAGATAATAATTTTAAGATTTTACGAATATCTGTGAAACCTTTGAGAATGTCGAAATAATTGTAATTAGAAAACATGTTCATTTTTTAATTCTGCATCCGACGGGATAAAAATACAGGGCGCCCCATTTGAAAAAATGGAGAAAAATAGCATTACATTTTGAAAAGTTTGGCATTGAATTTTGAACATCCTGTATAAGTTATTTTTACGACATTCATAGTAGGATAAACTGACCTTTTCTTATAAGCAACCTGCTGCTTAGTTTTGGTTTGAAGATGTTTCTTCTATTTTTTATAATTTTTTTAAAACATGACGAAAAATTTTTCTTTCTCGATTTTAATTTATTCCTCTGGAACTATCAAATCAAATTTAATAATATTCTAGGGATATGTACAGTATCTCGAAAGAGTCCCAAAAATCAATAAGACTACAGGGCATTCCATTTAAAAAAATACAACTTTGATGCACCACCAATTTTCGGGACACCCTGTATATTCAAAAATATTTTTAAAATGTGCTCTCTAACAAACAGTCTAATGCCCCTTTGCAATCATTTTTCTAAAATAAATCGTTTAGGTGTAGTAGAAGACGGGAGGTGAGATGCAGGACCCTGTATATACTTTTCTATATACAGATCGTGTAAGGTCGTCGTGGGATACCCTGTATAGGTACTATCCAATTATCCATGTACTTGCATATTTGATTAATACTTTCTGAATAATCTATATCTATAAAACACAAAAAATGTTTCTATCTACCTACCTACCTACCTACCTACCTACCTACCTATGTCCGTTATAGACTCCGAAACGGCTTGACCGACGTTGATGAAATTTTCAGGCAATCTTCAGATTAGCCCATCGGGTGTTCCCGTGAAGTTTGGTAGCGATCGGATCAACAGAATTTTTTTATACGTTTGTGTGAAGCCGTGGCGGGTCGCTATAATTTATAAAGTGACAATTGACAGCAAACGTCAAACGGCATATGTCATTCGCAGTTTATCAAATTTCAAACGATTTTACCACAATTATTTCTTCTGAGGCAGCAACGCGGGGTACCAGCTAGTTTTTAATATAATTCATTCACATCCAATGAGGAGATTGATTCGCTTACATCTGGCGACAATACAGTGTGAGTAAGCAAAATACGGTTTTTACTTGGGTATGGGTACCTTTTTATTTGGTGAACGAAAGGAACATACCGTGCCTCTTAGGTTAGGTACAGAACGATACTGGTGCAGCGTTACCAACTCGCAATAAACACCATATACACCAGAAGCCACTTAAAAATAATACACTGTGACGCCAAATTTATTAACTCACAAAATATCACTAAAATAACAAACACCGACTCAAAATAGATAGGCCCTGTCCCAGCCAGGCTCAGTCGAAGACGGCCGTGCGGTAATAATCGGGATAAAAATATCTTAAAAATGGGCGCCACGTAATTTACGGGACCTACCTTTCAAACTTTATTCTGGTTTCTGGGTGAATGCCAGGTGTAAATTAATAAAACGTACCCCAGGAGAAAAACCCTCGGGAAAAACACTAAAAATCAAATGAAATAAGAACACACAAAGGAAAATCAGGGAAGAAAGAAAATAGAATATGAAACGTGGCCTACCTTCAGAAAAGGGGTTTTTTTGTCCTTCTCTCAAACGCAAATGCTTCAAACGCAGCACGGCGAAAATCCCAATTCAATGGACAGACAGCGGATCCAAAATCACTACCAATTGCAACAATCCAAACTGTCTTAATAGTTTTCCAAGAGAAAAATCCCACAAACGTGGCTTGAAAATATTTCAATAGACTCTAGAAAACTACCGTCGCTTTGTAGAGCACTAGCGAGAGAAGAATGGCCAAAATCGACCGATGGCAAGATTTTACGAATTTTCAAAAAAAAGGTAACGTAGGTAGCAGAAGATAGCCAATGAAATTTGTTCAGAACGAGAAATTCAGAAATCGACAAAGGCGTCGCTTCCGTCAAGATGGAAGTGAGACAAAAGATGACCTGGGAACGTCTAACCGAGAAAAATACAATCTAAACTCATTTACAATGAAGATTCGACGATAACCCAAGCAGAAAGTAAGAAAAGAAAGAAAAGGAAAACAAAAGAAACACACTAGAAAAGGGGCAAATCAACCTGGACGCCACTGGAGCATCAATCAAATGAGAGTGCAATGACCTCAACCGGGTGACAATTGAAACCTATCGGTAAGGAAGTTACCAACAGTAACAGATGACAGATAACCTCAAACAACAAACCGACTCATGGAAGAAAACAACAAATGATGGTGAAGAATTTAACAATAAGGTAAGCACAAATAATACAACAAATGCAACCTGAGATATTAACTATTCCAATACTTTAAGGTACAAATGGTAAACATCAGAAAGAGTTGAAATGAAAAGGGGACGAAGAACTAATTGAAGAAATGCTAGAAGACCAATAAAATAGAGCAATAAACAAATTAACTGTAAGTACCTAATATCTATGTATTTATACTCAATAAAAGAAATGTTTTAATCTTTTAGCTATGCGTATTTTGTCTAAGCATTTCTATACCTACCATAAATGCTCTAAAATAAAATTTGCCCGTAACAAATCCAGATTCTAAATTCAAGGCGGACTACTTCATTTTTAATTATACAACAGGTACCTCCATTACACATAAGTACCTACCTACCTATTAGGCATCGCGTTTGTAACGGAAATATGGACAATAGGTTTGGGTAGGTACCTGCCTATTTGTTTAAAATGCAAATATGAAAAATCATCCCAAAACACCCTCAAAAACGCCCCTAAATACCACCCCTAAAATCACCCCCAAAAACACCAAAGAAAACCTCCCCTAAAACCACCCCCAAAACAATTCCTAAAAACCACTCCTAGCAACCACCCCTAAAATCACCCCCAAAAACCACCCCAAAACCGCCCATCAAAATCACCCCCGAAACCATTCCTAAAATCCACCCCCTAAACCGCCCCCTACAAACCACCTCTAAAAACCACCCCCAAAACCACCCCTGAAAACCACCCCCGAAAACCACATCTCAAAACCACCCCCAAAACTATTCCTATAAACCACCCCCAAAACCACTTCTAAAAATATCCCCTAACATCAACCTCAAATACCACCCCCATAAACAACCCCTAAAAACCACCCCTAAATCCACCAATAAAATCCACCCCTAACAACTGCCCCTAACACCACCCCTACAAACCACCCCCAAACCCACCCCTACAACCACCTCTACAAACCACCCCTGTCGCGCCTCTTTTTAAATCTAATAAGTTCAGAGCCGCCAGGCTCTCGCATTTAGCCGCTAGCGCTCGGGTCTGTTTCGTATAAATGCTGCAAATGAAACACGAAATCGAACTCCATACTACGAAAATAAAAACATTTTCATTGTTAATAAAGATGCAGTTCAGGCTCTTAATTGTATTATTAATTGACCTTTGACTTTCCAATTCTTCACCCATCATTTGATATGTTCACGCATCAAATTCTCATTTACTTTCATAAGTTCTAAATCACACTGTGAATTTTGCTGTAAACGAAATTCTACTACTTCATGAGGATCCACAATATACATAGTTGACCATAACTTGGAATCTCATTGAAAGCTAGGTACAGTGCTGTATTTATTTGATAATATATTTGTCCTTGTATTTTAAAACAAAATGGACCTCTACGTGTTGAATTATAATTTTCCAGATTAGCATTAAAAAGAAAATGTACTGTTATAATTTCGGATATGATTAAAAAAGTTATACTATTTTGCATGAGAACCATTATCATAGTCACGACTTACTATTTAGCATTTTACATAAACGCGCCCTTGCATAATTAGTTGCCTATAAATACTCCACTGGTTGATGCTAGGCAGTAGGAACGTTACCTGTTACCTGTAATATACTTTTACAACGACAACAAACATGACAGTTCAGACGTACGCACTTTCGGCGATCGGCTCCCGTACGTATTAAAAAGAGACGGAAACGAAAAATCTGACCTCGCTAGATCGAAACGGTACGTTTGTATTGCGCATTTGCGACGAGCCATGTGAATTTTATGTTGGGATGATACTTTCGTGACAAAGTGTGGTCAAAAGTAAAATCGGCATTGTCTGTTTGTCTAAAGCATTTAAGCATTTAAAAGTCAGTCATTGTCATCTATATTTATATACAATTACACAATTTTATCTAATAAATCTTTACAAAGGCACTGAAGAGGGCCGAAACGTCAACAATTCAATTTTAGGTATCATTTTTCTGCTACGCGAACTTTCCCACTTCAAATTTCCGACACAACGTTATTTTATAATTACGATACTTTCGTAACAAAATGTGTCCAAAAGTAAAAGACTTTGCCATAAAATAATCAATCGGCATGCGGCATCGTCTGTTTGTCTAAAGCATTTCTAATTTCCAATATTGACGCTTCAGACATGCGCATGTAGATTTGTGTTGATATTCTCTTCTGGTCTGAGCGAATCTAGTGTAATTTTTCGTAAAATCTTATAGACCTTTTTGTATTTCTAAATTGCTCTCTTTGTCTGTATCTGTCTATGGTCTTTAGATCTGTATCTTTGTGTCCTGTATCTGTTGTCTCTGTGTCTATAAAATCTCTACAATATGCAAAAATAACTCGCCTCGCACTTGTCTAAGCAGTCATGTACTCATTACTTATCGGCAATAATGCTGCTTTTTACGTAAACAATAAAAGCAATTTGCAGCAAATAAACCTAAAATATGACTAACCTAACCACGTTTAGATTGTGTTGATCGAAGAATCACTTCACTGGCAAATAACACGAACACGAACTTGACATAATGAAATACTTGATTGCAAGAGCCGTCATGCATCACCAATGCAGCGGCATTCGCCTCGAAAACAAAAGGTGATGCAAAGCGCCTAAATGTGCGGAACCTTTCATACAAAAACTCTACTGCGCATTCTCGATGCATCAACATTTTATTCCTGCGTGGATCTATGCAAATATCACGTTAAAAATTCATTTCATTTCAAGATCCTGAACAGTTTTCAGAATGCTGGCAGGGATCTCTTCCAATTTAAAAGGATACCCTTCAGGCTCGCCAACTCTTCGACGACATTTGAGTGTCTAGTCGACCGTCTCCTGGGACCAGAACTAAAGCCCAACGTATCTGTATACATGAAGGACGTCATTGTAGTTTCCGAGTTTCGAGAAACATCTGTGAAATATTTGGCCGGTTGAAGGGAGCAGGTTTAACCTTTTCCAGTGATAAATGTCAGACTCATGGTAGACCACCGTAGACTCCATAAGTTGATCCATCATCATAAGGTTCTCAGTCCGAAGACTGGTTGGACGCGTACATCCATCCTTATCTATCCTGAGCTAACTTACGCATTTCCCTAAAAGTAGAACATCCTACATCCCTAACTATTTGAGAGCAGTATTCTAATCTAGGCCAACCCCTACTTCTTTTTATTCCTATCCCTGACTCTAGTATGTCGCGAAGTATTCCTTCGTGACTTATAAGGTGTCCTACCATCTTATCTGCCCTATTCTTTATTGTCTTCCATACCTTTCGCTTTTCCCCAACTCTGCCTCATACCTCCCAATTGTTAACCTTATCTATCCACGATATCTTCATCATGAATCTGTAGCACTACATTTCAAACGCTTCTACACTTGTTCGATCCGCTTCCCCTATTGTCCAAGTTTCGCACCCGTATAATACCGTTCCAGAGCATTACAGCTGTTCCTTTTTGTTAAACGTAACTCGACCCTGCGCTATTCTTTGTTTTATATCTTTAGTGCTCCTACCATCTCGAGTTATTTTACTTCCTAAATAGCAGAAATCCGAGACTTCCTCTATCTTCTCATTTCCTATTTGTGTTTCAGTTTTAATTCTATTTTCACACCATCTACATACCAAAAATTTTTGTTTTCTTTTTATTGATTTTCATGCCGTAGCTCTCTGTCAAAACTGCTTCCATTTCATTCGAAGCCGTTCCTAATTCCTCTAGATGCTGACACTGCTATATCATCCGAAAATCTGGGCATGTTAATCCCTGAGGCTGTTCTGTCCTTAACAATATTAAGATGACACTGCTATATCATCCGCAAATCTGAGCATGTTAATCCCTGAGGCTGTTCTGTCCTTAACAATATTAATCGCATCTTCAATATATAAGTTAAAAACTAGAGGTGACAATGCACGTCCCTGTCTCACTCCCTTCGGGATATCTACTTCTCTTCGTTCCTGCTCAAATTCTATAACTGCCTCTTGCTCTTTGTAGAGACTATTGTCCCTATATTTCATCCCTACCTTTCTGAGCACTTCGAACATCTTCCCCCATTTTACGATGTCCAAGGCTTTTTGTAAATCTACAAATCCTACAGAGACGCTCTTTCCCTTTTCTATTGTTTTTTATATGATTACTCGTAAAGCTATAATGGTCTCGCGAGTACCTCTATTTCGTCTAAATCCGTACTGATCTCCTATTTCTTCCGCCCTTTTCTCCATCCTTCATTTCACAATTCTAGTTACAATTTTTGACGCGTGGGAAGTTAAACATAGTTCTAACATTTTCGCACCTATCCGCGCGTTTCTGTTTTGGGAGAGCGACTATGATGTTCCTTTTGTAATCTTCTGGAATCTCACCTGTCTCGTATAAACGGTTAACTAGTTTAAATAAATGCTCTCTTACCTCTTGACCTGCACACTTTAAAATTTCTGTCTGCAATCCGTCTCACCTGGAGCTTGTTTTTTAACTTTCTAATGCTAGCTCAAACTCTTCCCTTATTATGGGACAGCCTAGGTTATCCCTCTCTACACTGATTTCATTTTCTAATATAACTCCTAGTTCTTGTCCTGCATATAAGATTCCCAAATATTCCTTCCACCTATCGGCCTTTTCCTCTCTTCCGATTAGGATGTCACCTGCCTCGTTTCTAATGTACTTGCTGTTAGATTCAATTTCTCTGAAATTTCTCCTAATTATTTTATACGCTTCGTCAATATTTCCTTCTTCGAACTTATCTTCCACTTTTTTGCATTTGCTATCAATCCACTGTTCTTTCGCTTTCCTACATTTCGGGATAATTTCCCACTTGACCGCTTTATACCTTTGTTTCCCTCCTTCATCTAGCCTATTTTTATATTTTCGTCTCTCATCTATTAGAGTCACAATATCACTTGTTAACCAGGTTTTCTACGTTCACTCTGTTTGTGACTCAATATACATATCTCTAGCTGCAGAACCTAAACCATTTTTAATGTAATTCCATTCTGCTTCTACGTCCCTAACAGAATTTTCATCCGCGCCATTTAGTACATCATTCGTTTGTTTCTCGAACACATTGCGCGAATCACAGTCTCTCAGTTTCTCGAGGTCAAGGTGTTTCCTACCATTTCGTTTTTTCAAAATCTTAAATTTAAGATTAGCCTTCATAACATCAAAACCACTATGTTGTGATCACTATCTATATCTGGTCCTGTTGATCCAGATAAAGTAAAGGCAATCCTCGATATTCCGTCGCCTAAAGGCGTGGCTGAAGTCTGTCGTCTCTTGGGTGTCGCACCTTGTTATCGGCGTTTTATTCCTTCATTTTCTTGCGATGTCTCACCAATGACCTGATTATTGCAATCAGTCGGAAGAATGCGAGAAATCCAAGCAGACAATTAAAAGTCGTTTAGTTTCTGGTCCGATACTTACTTGCCCCGATTTTTCTTGCCCTTCCTCGTTCAGACAGATGCCCCACACGATACACTTCTTGGCGAGTAGAAACTGGGAAACTTTATAAATACACCATGTCCAAGATAACGAGGGCCAGTATGGGGATATAGGAAATGACAAGAGATACGGATTTGGTTAAATCAGAAAAAAGTTTCGTAGAGGACGCCTGAAAACCGTTGATATAATTTTTCAGTTTTGAGCTCTTTTGAAAAACTGAATTTTAATTTTTTAATTTTTTTCTGGCGTTAATATTAAAGTTAGAGTGAAACTGATAAAACTTCTTTGTATCAACTTTTGATGGACTTAAAGATTTCGGGATAAAACATCTTATCTTCAGAATAATTAGAAATTTTGAAATAATAAATAAACGGAAAGAAAAAGAATTCAAGTGACCAAATAACACGGAAGGTCCATTCTTGGAATAACAAATAAACTGCAACAAAGAAGACCTTGACCCTACTTATTTACCACTTTAATGGTTAAAGCCTAAAAAACAACGACATCTAATAATACGGAATCGGAAATTGGATCCAAATCTTAATTAATAAGTTTACCATCATATTCACGAATAAACAACTCTTGTATGCATCCAATTCACTATTGTCCGACACCCACCTAATAAGATCTTTCTCATGCACAGGGTAACACTTGACTTCTCAACCCTATTATATCTCTGAAATTAATACGCCAAATGTTCATTAAACCTAGTAAGGATTGTACGCCTTGTTTGCCCAATATACCTCACCACAAATACTACACTTTATTTCATAAATTCCCGACCTCTGCTTGTCCTCTACTTTATACTTGGGATTTCCCAATAGCAGCAGTGTATGCTAAACATTAATTTTCTTACTTAAATAGAGTCCAAGTCTCTAGTACATAATGTGTGAAACTATACGGAACCTTATCATATTTTACTTCCATGTTCTGTATAAGGAAATGGAAGTATTGTATTACCGACAAAAATTCGTGTCCGAGATAAGGTCAGATTCGTATTGTACTAACTTCAAAACTTCGAGAAAAAGTTTTTTTAGCTTCGTGTCTGTGTGTTTGTGTGTGTATGGGTGTGGGTGTGTGTGTGTGTGTGTGTGTGTGCGTGGGTGTGTGTGTGTGTGTGTGTGTGTCCGGATTTCTTTGGCGTTCGATAACTGCCGTAAAAACTGACCGATTTTAATGATTTTTTTGAAAAGTGCGTCTCGGCGAGGACTCCAGACCTATTGATTTTGGTGATAATTAAGTTAGGCGTTCATTTGTTATTAACATTTTAAATCTTCAAATAAATATTGCGGCTTAACTATTAGAAAATATGAAATAAAAGTGCGGATAAAAATGTTGCTTATTTTAAGGCAAAGAAATTTTGTTACTACCAATTTTGCTATAACTCAATTATTTATTAAGTTATTTGTTAAGTTATTAACCATTGCAGTAGCTTATCCAACGAGCGAGTTATAAACGTTGTCATAGAAACATATAGGTAATATATTAATACGCTCTCTTGAATTTCTGGGACAAATAAAATATAAATTTGACACTTCTGTGTCATAGCAACCTTGATGCTATAACCTAAATTTTCTGATTTACCTTTGAATAATGAACATTCTTGGGCTTCAGGAAATGCAGGACGCACATGTAATGAAGATGTTATTTGATCAGAGCAAATAAAATTTATTTACTTAAGTATTTTCGAATTTTAGGAAATTTTGCAAAAATGTTTCTTCTTTAAGATATGTCGATAGGGTTTATAATTATTGCAGACAGTTGGCAGTAACCTACGATAGTGTCAATTTGATAGATACTCGTGATTACTAAAATAATTTTTCGTAAAATTGCCGATAATAAAAATAGATTATTGATTGATGAGTCTTCTGAATTGCTCCATATTATCGAGGTTATTATTGAATTAGGGAAGAAATTTTATCCGTTTATAATCCTCGACACTTAGATAATTGTTTTAAGTGTTCTTTTGTTATATACGTTACCGGTAAAACCCGAATTCCGTGAAAACCCGTTTTAACTAGTTAGAACAAGAAATAACAAAGGGCCTTTGTGAAAACTAGTTTTAACTAGTCAAAACGCGAACGTATTTGTAAAAACCCGAATAAATAATAATTTTTAATGGACTTCGGGTTCTAACTGTGATTTTTAGTCAAAACTAGTTTTACCGAGTAGTTCGTTTGAGGGAACTAGTTTCAACTCATAGAATCAGTGAAAACCCGAAATTTGTATTCTTTTGCATAACATTAAGAAACTCAATTGAATTTAGGTTTTATTAAACTCTAAAAACGCAAAATATATTCATAACCGTTTTTCCCGGGAATTCTGAAGCATCATGTTTAACATGGTAAATTTGAAAATTGCGATTTCCAAGCCCCTAAACTGTTTTAAGCATATTTCGAGTATCAGAACACATACAATGTGCACCAAATAACGTTAGTAGAGTAAAGTGGACAGGTCTGGATGCACCCCCACCACTCGCCCAAGGTCAAAGTCAAGGTCGAGTGGTGGGGGTGCATCCAGACCTGTCCACTATACAGTTCCAAGGTCAAGGTCAAATCTGAATTAAAAGTGAAGGATTGTCGAAATTTTCAAGGTCAAGGTCAAGGAGTATTTGGGGGTGCATCCAGACCCATACATTGTACAGGTCCAAGGTCAAATCTGAATTCAAAGTGAAGGATTGTTGAAATTTTCAAGGTCAAGGCTATCCCTACTTCTTCCCCCACCACTACCCCCACTTTGTTCTTGATACTTCGCTCTTTCATCAGTCTGCTAATACCCAGCAACAATGGCAGACGTGCCATCCGATGTGGAAAGCGAAATGTTCGTGAGTGAAGGTGAGGACAGTGATATCGATAGCGAGCCGGAGCTGTCTTGGACTCCGGAGCCAAATTTTGTGGTGAGGGACAATTACACTCCTGAGAGTCCCTCACCAATAGATGTGCTGATGATGGATCCGGAATCACCACCAAAACCATCTTCATCCCATGAGGAGATGGAGTCGGATGTGTATTCCGAAGATGACACCATATCCCTCACCTTCACTGACGAAGATGACGTCGACTTCGAAATCGATAGAGAGGAGTAGTAAGTTACTTACAGCTTATTTTAAGAGTAAGCACCTAACTTTTCTTCTTCTTTTACAGAAATAGAAGATATAGAAATAGAATTAGTTTACGTGTAAATAAAATAGAAGTAGTTTTATGTAAATAAAAATAAGCTAATGTTAATGTAAATAATAATAAATAAATGTTTGTAATATAAGGTTTATAATAAACTTCAATAATAAAACACCGCATGGTTACAAGTTATAAAGTGTTATTACTGGGAATAAAATGTAGGGAAGGAAGCAAACCGCGGTGCAGTTGATATATGAATTATAGCAATAAAGCAGAGTTGGGGGGTGCAGGGGGGCGAAGCCCCCCGCCGGCGCTGGGGGGTCCGGGGGTTTTACAAGAACATTACTGTGAATAATAATTTTTGGTATTTTCGTACCTTTTTTCTTCAGAGAGAGTAATTTGCGATGATTGATACCGGTAACATCACCATTTTTCACACAATACTGCGTAGGTTTCTGTCCATATTCCAAATACCTACGCAATATATTACCGACAGGTTTCAGAGGTGCACTATCCGAAGCCAAATTTTGCACTCTCGAAACCACTGACTCACACTTTTCACAGTTACTACACCCCGAACAATCGAATATTGTATTCATTTTAGCGACGAATGACGGACTGAATTTTTGATGTTGGGTGTAGCGTTTATATAGCTTATCCCCACTATTTAGTATTAGTAGGGGGGCGGGAGTGGGGATAGGAGTGGGGGTCAAGGTCAAAAATTTCAAGGTTTGGGGAAAAACCCAAAAAATTAAAAATGCAGTGTTGCAAGGAATGTTGCCGTGTTTAGAACATTATAATACAGCCAACCAAGAAACCCATATAGACGGACCAGCTCCAATGAAGAAAAACTGCAGTGTATGTAATTTTAAAATCTATAACTAATTCAATTCTGCGCGAATAATTTGTTAATGTTCAACCTTTGAAAGTCCTACAAAAATATTTACCGGGGTGAATACCCTAAGAACCTTGAACGTTCAACCTCTCCATCAAATAATAATCTCCTCCCACCATATTTCCTTTGGATATACATATAAATACAACAAACTAACTACACGTTCAGTTTCAACACTTCCACAATGTTAGAAGATTTTGAACCGCTATTATGGGTGAAACCTACAGACTTAAGCAGCGCCGTTGAAAGTTTATATGATATTAGCAAATCCATTTGTACAATTATACAGTACGTGTTATTAAATAATTGTGAAATTGGTCACCGGAGAGTGCAAGAATTGCAACGTAAAATGGTAAAATACCATAAACTGCAATTACTATCCGAATTGTAATTGGAACATTCATTTTGTATACATTGCTACTGTGAAGAGGTTGCGCTTATTGGTTGTAAGGATTCGTTAAGATTGGTAATGAAATTTTTACCAGACGAAATAATCAAGCAATATGAATTACAACGGTCGATGTGAAGAAAAGAAGAAAGTTACTTTCTATCAAGAGAGGAATAGGGTATACAATATGATAGCGTGGGAATTTGCTTACAGACCAGCACGGCGGTTAAATTGGGAAGAAATTGGAAGAGATCGCAGCAGATTCAAAAGAAGAATAGAACTTTTGGAACCGATGTTTGAGAAAATATTTACAGAAAATTACAGATTACTTCATAATCAGAAGTTTTGTCAGTGAATTATTAACCATATTTTATATTGTGTACTTTATTCTCATATTTTTAAATAAAAAATGCCTCTAGTTTATTTTTTTTGTTTCAATGAAATACCTATTCAGTTTAACATTTTATTAAAAAATAAAAAATTACATCATAAAGTCGTTATAATATTGATATACATTAGACAGAGCACAAATACAAATAGACTTGGAATGGTAAAAGCAGGTTGGTTCGGACTTTTTCGTTGCTGGTTTATCATCGAATTCTTCTACAACTTTCTTGGTGTTCATTCTTACAAACTGAGCCTTTTCTAAGCCTCTGACGTATATGGTATCGTAAGATTCTGTCAACCGCTCTATAATATGTTTAACTTGAAAGCAAGGTGTGAAGCAGTCATCCCATTTTATACAATGGTGGTTTTCCATCAACCATTCAGCTTGTTTCCGATATTCTGATGAAAGACAGCGCAACGGGAATGGAGGTCGAAAAATATAATGTGTCACGTGTGTTCCATCATATGCTGCCAATTCTTTCGGTATAATTTTTTTTGAAGATATTTTATATCCTTGGACATCTACAATGAGACTCTTCATGTGATAACTTTAATTTTGATAGAATTTCGATGTTTTTTCTCCATGTTTCATGCAGGTAGATTCTACGGCGTTTGCAATATGTTTATTTAATCTTCTTCTCAAGTTTTTACGTGTAATACTCATTGGTAGAAGTAAGTTGCAAACACGCAAGCAAGCTCTTAAGAGAGCTTTCAATTTAGTTGCGCTTGCGCAAAAGGTCTTTCGTTATTAGTTAATTGAAGGGTTCACATCATTTACACTTGTTTAACTATCTTCGTGAGGGGGTTATAACTGAACAACTTATCGTGTATAATAAAACAATATGCTGAAGTATTAGGGGGAATGTTCTTAGTAGTTTCAAATTCAACTCTAATTTCCACTGTGCTAGCTTGAAGTGTGGCTTTTTGATTTGAACAATCAATGACAATAGGTGCATATTTTAAAAATTCGCTACGATTGAACAGCGGTTCGCTTTCTTTACCATAATAAGAAGCTTGAAAGTTCGCATAGTTTTCATACAGAGTCGCGAAATGATTATTATCCTAATTAATATTTAAATTATCGAGGGGTACCTCTCAGAATTTAGGTATACCCTGACATTTGTTAAATCACAAGCATCAAACCGACTCATATCTTTTGATTTTGCATTTTTTCGATCAGTATGTAATCCTAAAATTATATATCTCGGAGTCTCCAATTGCGGTGATGCCCTCACAGCCCATGTGTGCCGTGTTGTTTCAGGTAATTTTGGATACTCGTGCAATTCGCCACTTCTAAATGGTAACTGCATTTCTATATTTTTATCCATGTATTTGGTCAATGTTAGTTGATTGGCAATATTAACTGAGATGTGAGGAACTTTCCAGTAAATTTTCTCTAGGTGGATTTTGACATTTTCATTTACGTCGGACGTTACAAAAGCATCGATGCCATCATTGCTTCGTATAAATACTAATTCTTGCTTAATGTTTAAAATAATTTTCCGATAATCTTCTGCAAAACCGAGTAGCATTTTCAATGGAATGCACGCACTGAAATTTCCCTTAGCATCAACATCCATGTGTCCACCTTACGGAAACCAACCAGCATTTTGCAACTTTTCACTCTCATTAAGTATTATAGGACAAGTAACCCTTAAGAGTTGAGGATAATCCGATGTTTCTTGCGGAATCGATAACAACGTTCAATTCATATCTTACTTCGCTGAACAAATGGGCTAGGCCGTTGTTAATAAACTGCGTTTTCTTCGGTATTGTTTGATCTGCTAGAAGCATTTTCCCCTCAATATACAAATAACTCAAACATGGTAGCGTGTACATGTCTTGTTGTTGAATGGGTATTCGAATTTCATCATTGTTATTGAAACTTGTAGAAGCGTACGGTTGGTGTGTATGAATTTCGGAATTCACAATTGAATTATCAATCAAAACTTTTTCGTTGGCGTTGAGTATACCCATTGCTTACTTGATATCCCAAACTTTGCAGAAAATAAATATTTTGCGGTGTTAACTGATCAACGGTAATTGAATTAATGTTTCTTGGTGGCGTTGCTGCCGTTTTATAAGATCGTGAAAGGGCAGCGGTTTTTCTTTTTAAATTGTAGTTATATTTAGTAACCATATTAAGAGAACTTCTTTAAATGAAGTCTAACCGTGATAGTTTCTCCTCTGAAATTGATCAGTTTACCATCTTGATCAAGTACTTTAAGCGTTAATTTTTCTATTACGCTAACGTGGATTGGTAGATAAATCAGGTGATCTGGAGATTCTATTAGTTTGTATCCTGGCGGTGCAGTTGGAAAGAATTGGTGAATGATGTGGCTAGGTTCACCATTTGAATAAGAATCTGTTATTATATTACAAGCAATACATATTGAATTGACCGATAAAATATCTGCAGGAAATTCAGACGTATGTATTATATCAGGATTGAGCACTTGAGGTTTAAATCCCAACAGTTTACCAATGGAGTCACTTGGTACAAAATTAATTAATTTCGCGCACTTAATATCTGTTCTCAGCGCATTGTTATTTGGAGTTATCTTGAGAAATAACCATTTCGCCGAAGACGCCGTTTGTAAGTAATTCTCTATATCGCTAATTTCGTACGAACCTACGGGAATTTCTATTATTTTGTTTTCTTTAGTTTTCTTGTCTTCGTCCAAATAAAACTTTTTATTTGATTAATCAATGTTTGGTATACTATTGAACCCTTCGAAATTGGTTAAACCTAATAAATATTCGACGTTATTTTCAAAAAAAATTGGAGGATTAAAATGTGCAGTCAGAATGGATGTATTTCCACTCAGTGTGAATGTGTATGACATGTTAAAGTTTCAACCATGAATGAGGCGACATTATGTGAGTGTGTAATCATATAGGAATGCGAGGGTTAGATGTCCGCAATTTTCTGAATTAAAGTGTTGGTATCGATTATAGTTATAAAATATTTTTGGCTTGTTACCGTCACTGCGAAAGTACTTCAACAATTCCTTAGGTGGTCGCAAATTACCATAACTGTCAAAATAAAAAATAGCGTGCAGTTTTTAACATAGCCGATTCAATGTGTACCGGGGCCAGTTTCATCATCAAAATTTATTATGGCACATTCTATGGGGTGCACTTTGGTAGGTAGAGCATTTCCCATGTAAACTCCGCGAAATTTCGGTATTCTTAACAACTTGGCGTATTTTATTAAGTCGACGTTGGTTAATGGTCGGATCGGTAGTTTCACTGGCAGTTTTTTGAATTCTGATTTAAATATAATCCTAACCCACTTTTATACGGGTTCAAGAACAAACCCTTTCCCATAGCGATACCCTCCATGGTTTTGTTATGACGCTGACTTTCTTCTAATTGTTGTTTAGCACTTTTAGCATCATTTACAGCCTTTGCTATACCGGCTGCACCTCCACCTAGTGCACCAAGGGCTCTAAGAGCGGCGAAAACTGGAATCAGAGGTAAAAAACCTCCAGTTTTTGGAACGGATATAATTCTGCTTCTCGGTGTTCCTATCCTTCTGTTTTTTAATGCGTTCAATGCGACTTTAATAATAGCGTAAAAACTTGATTTCGGCTTCCTACTAATACTTTTTCTTACTTGTCTGAAGGTTTCATTAAAGTTTAATCCTTTTCCAGTAACCTTGCGTCTTTTCACACCCATACCCAACTTCTTCTTAGCTTTCATTATATTCGCTACGCCTAGCGCGACCATCTTTTCACCTACAGTTGCGTTCTTTGAATGAACGCGTGCTGAAGCGTTTTGTGCTAAAATACGATCTGCTTCGTGGCGGTCAGAGAGATTTTCATTTTTAGAGTATGCAATATCGTGTTCTCTACAAGCGTCGTCCAGTGGATTTATACCTTTATCACCTCTAGCAAGTCTTTTGGATAGTTTCGTTCCCGGCCCACAAAATTTATATCCAGGTACATGTAACCCAAAAGGTAATTTATTGATCAATGTATTCACAACACCTTTACCACTATGGGTATCAGCATTCTTTTTAAAAATAATTGGCATTATGTATTCTCACGACAGCCAATTCTCAACTAAACTACATGTACATAACTCGTACTTAAGTACACAGAATATATAGAAGAAGTATTAGTTTCCTTCAGTATGCGCATAGAACAACAGCAGTACACGTTACCAATCGTAAATTACGATACACCCATGTCCATTGATGAACCTCGAAAACATGGTTTTTTGTTTAGAAATGGTTGCAAACGCGCCTTAATCGTGGGCGGTTCTGGTTCTGGAAAAACAAATCTTGTCTTATCTTTACTGTTACAACCAAACGGTTTAAGATTTGAAAATGTGTATATATATTCTAAAACATTACAACAACCCGAATATAAATATTTAAGAGAAGTACTGACACCTATTAAAGGAATAGGTTATTATGAGATTTCGGATGAGGAGCATATGTTTTCCCCGAATGACGTAAAAGCAAATTCCGTGTTGATTTTTGATGATGTGATTTGCGGTAATCAAAGTCCAATGAAGGAATATTTTAGCTATGGGCGACACAATAATATTGACTGTTTGTATTTGAGTCAATCATACTCTAAAGTGCCAAGGCAACTTATACGAGGAAATTGTAATATGCTAATCTTGTTCGAACAAGATAATAGAAGTATGAAACATATTTATGATCATGTAGGAATAGACATGAATTACTCCCAGTTTAAGGATATGTGTTTTTATTGTTGGAGAGATAAATATGGTTTCTTGGTTATTGACAAGGATAGTGGTTTAGGCTCGGGAAGTTATCGAAAAGGTTTTGACTCTTTTCTTAGCATATCGAAAACTATATAACTTACCAGAGTATCATTTACATCATCAGTCATTACTTGAACATGAACAACAAATTAGCTAAAGAATTGCTTAAAACGAGAAAGGCTGTGAAGCAAAAACTTCAGAGTCTTAAGCAGGATACATATCAATCACAGTTAAATTTAGAAACCTCATACAAACCGCTAACTAAACCACTTCAAGAGTTGTTTACAAGTTTCATCAACACTGCTAAATATGAATGTCCTATTAAGCCTGATATGAAATCAGAATATTGCGAAACAACACCTACGAAAACTCCTCAAACATCCGCTCGATTTCTGGAGGATGAAGAAGTGTTTGAAGCTGACACATCTTTTGATCTTAGTGATATGTATTTAGACGAGACAAGAAATCAACTACAAGAGTTCATAGCATCAGATGTTTTTGTTGATTATTTACAACAGTACGATCCTCTACCACGAACATACATAGAACATCTCGTTACAGATACTGAGGATTCGTTCGATTTCACATACGGCGTGCGGCACGATTCTCTTACCGAAAAATTTACCATAGGGGATTCTGAATTAACATTTGATGGTCCTGATATTTTAGTTCAGGATCTACGTTATGTAGGAACACCGGGACTGTATGAATTGATGTTTAAAAAGGAACCAATCGGTTATACTCAGAAAGATTTGGATAATTATATGGACATAATTAAGAGAACAAATGCAATTCGAAGGAATTACAATGCAAACAATCAAATTGCTGGAAATAAATCTGGAAAATATATCCAGATTATCGGACCTCAGTTATTTAAAAATCGCGAAGGGAAAAAGAAAGGAAGGGGTATATTCATGACAGTAAATAAAAAGCCTACCGAGTTTGTATACTGGGATGATCCGAATGAGTTGGTTGATCGTTTACGCATCCTCATTGCGTCGAAAGCAGCTGGACACACCGGTCACGACAACGAAATCATCTCCATACTTGAAGAACTGACTGAAGCAAAAATTATAAAATAGAAATTTACTGCAAAAATCAATCATTATCCAGCAATCCTCCCAATATGACTCTTGACAAATTTGGAAGACATCTTCACAAACCCAAGTTGTATTACAATGTTCAAATCTAGTTTCCTCTATCTGGAAGGCATCAGAACAATTATTATGTTTTCTCGACCTTAAGTAACCGCTTCCAAACACCCTACAAATCTCCAATTATCGACAGCGTAGTTATCTATGGTTTCTTTGCAGGCATCGTTGCAGAAAACCCAGCAGCCGTGGAGATAAAAATTAACAATAAAACATTTAATACAGAAAGCATTCGAGGATTACATTTACGAGAAAACGATTTCCTACAAATTCACTTAAACACCTCCACTATACCCATTCCAGATCATATAAATGTGAAGATAATGTTAAAATGTCCCACTATCAGAGAGTAAACTATGAGGTCTGCAGTAATGCAAACAGTTGTCGATGAATTACATAAACCAGCTCGCAAAAATTTAAAGACGACACGTGATAGTAAAAGGATTGAACGATTTATTTCAAGCTGATTTGGTAGAAATGATACCATATGCTAAAGTCAACAGAGGTGTGCGATATATCTTAGTCGTTATTGATGAATTTTCGAAGTATGTATGGGCTTATCCCGTCAAACGTAAAACCGGTAAAGATGTTTCTATAGCTATGACAAAAGTTCTATCTGAACGTGTACCGCTTAACCTGCAAACAGATATGGGGAAAGAATTCTACAATAAAGACTTTCAAAGCCTCATGAGTAAATATAATATTAATCACTACAGTACATACTCAAACTTAAAAGCCAGTGTAGTAGAACGTTGCAATCGTACGCTTAAATCAACCATGTGGAAGCGTTTTAGTCTCCAGGGAAACTACAAGTGGTTACAATTGTTACTTGAACTAGTTCGTGAGTATAAGTCGCGGAAGCACCGCACAATTGGAATGAAACCTAAGGACGTAACAAAGAAAATCGAAAGTTACAAGAAGTTTATAATCATCCAAAATTCGTTGATGTGAAGTCCAAGAAATACCATGTAGGAGACGTAGTTCGCATAAGTAAATATCGCGAAGCATTCTCCAAAGGCTATACACCTAATTGGTCAAACGAAATATTTACGATTTCGAAAGTTCAGTTAACTAATCCCACAAATTACCTTTTAAAATATGAACGAAACCAAGATATAAAAGGTGGTTTTTATACGCACGAACTGCAAAAAGTTACTTACCCAGACATTTATTTGGTAGAGAAGGTACTGCGAAGAAAGGGAGATCAAGTTTTTGTGAAATGGTTAGGATTAGATAAATCTCACAACACTTGGATTTCTAAAAACAATATTCAATAAATATTTTCTGTTTTATTCCCTTTTTATTATACTTAATACAAAAAATATAAATATTTTACTTAAGTAGATTTCTTATTATTTCACACCCTGTTTATAAAACACCTTTAAACGTATTTGGGAACAATGAAACAATTGTTACACTAACGTAATAACATTTATTATGACAAATATTTTTTGTGGTGAAAGATGTACAGTACAATACATTGTGATCGTGAGGACAAATAAAGTTTATGGTGAATATACAAAATCTCACTTATTCCTCCTCGGGTACTTGTCCTAACATTTCCGGTGATAAAAACGGTTCCAAGACGTATAAGTACCATTTCAGAGTCGTCCCATTAACTTTTTGCAGAAAGAAATCTAGTGTAATCGCGCCTTCTATATACTGATCACACAATTCCATTCAAAAACTATACTCTTCTTCCGCCTCCAATAATTGGTCTATTGTTTCTTCGCAGTCGCAAACATCGATACTGTAACATGTTTCAATAGCGTAGTAATTGAACATTGCTCGCAATCGAGCAACTGCCGATTTTAAGTTATACGCCTCAGGCCACGAATTAGCACAATACATCTTGAACGTTCTGAAGAATATTTCTACAAATTTCAAGGTAAATCGCACCAAGGTCAAACTTTAATTGCTTACTCGGAATGTAAATTCAGAACCTATCTTCCCTTGGTCAGATATTATATCTGGATAAAAATATATCATCTCCATCATGGAGCTTACATTTTCACTATTCTTATTCTCTTCTCGTTTAATAATTTCAGTAAGAGTCGAAATAAAGTTTCCGCTGCAGCGAGTTGCCCCTTTTACTGCACTCGTATAGAAAGAGTAAAAATCTTGCTTCCGCGCAATATCAACTCTGTACTTTATTAATGATAACAAGCCCAATAATTCAAATAGAGATTCTGAACCCAAGTATACAGTACGATTCGTGCAATTCTCACGTATAGCAATGACTTTCGTTAATTTTATTTTTTCGAAATTTATAGAAAAGTTTTCTGCTTCTAGAGGTTGCCACGAACTAGTTTCTTCCACGAAGAAATAGTTGACAATAATTCCTTGATTTTCTAAAAATTGTAACCACTGATCTTCTTCAAATGTTACAGTACCACTAACACCTTCAATCTGAATTACTGGTTTAAAATTCACAGAATGAGATAATCCAATATTTACCCATTTCGTTTTCGACTTGTTCAGAAAATAAGTTTTCTTGTTTACGATTGCTTGGTAGATTGCAGGATCTTTTTCCATAACTTGTATTTGCATTGTTAATGTTGTTGTACACCTTTCACCACAAACTCACGTTAAAGTAACGCTAACACTGCAGTATCTCTGACACTACAATCATGTTGAGATAATCAGTTACCCCGCTTATATATTTTTATAAATAACCTTGAAATATGATAAGAAGTGGGGGTACTTTTAACCTTCGCCTTGGCCTTGACCTTGAAAATTTCAACAATCCTTCACTTTGAATTCAGATTTGACCTTGGACCTGCACAGTGTATAGGTCTGGATGCACCCCCAAATACTCCTTGACCTTGACCTTGAAAATTTCGACAATCCTTCACTTTGAATTCAGATTTGACCTTGAACTTGGAACTGCACAGTGGACAGGTCTGGATGCACCCCCCACCACTCGACCTTGACCTTGGGCGAGGCGCGAGGCGCAGCCTTGACCAAGGTCAAGGTCGAGTGGTGGAGGGTGCATCCAGAACTGCCCACTTTACCCTACTAATGTTTTTGCACAATAATTTTCAAAGTTTAACAAAATATTTTAAAAAATGTATCGCTAGGAAATCATCTTAGTGTAAAGAGCGCGACAGCCATCTGCGCAATGGGTTAGTGAGTTCAATCGCAGAACGGTCGACATGGCATCTAGCATACGGAGGTTCGAATCCAACGGTGGTTATTTTTTTACTTGTATTGTTATTCTGAATGAACAGCGATTGATTTCTATCAGTAAAGATGCATAATTAAACGTTTTATAATTTTTAATTAAACTGGCAATGGATTTATTAGAAAATTATTCACGTCATTAAAGGCAGTAACATTGGAACAATACCTAGAAAATTATTTATTTACTTAAATGTATTAAAACTTTGTTTGTTCATTTTAATTTGTTGTGCTCTTTATACTGCTTGTATTTAAACTGAGTTGATTCCCAGGCGATACATTTTTGGAAATATTTTTGATATTTGTTTAAACTTTGAAAATTATTATGCAAAAACTTTCTCTGGTGCACATTGTATGTGTTCTGATACTCGAAATATCCTTAAAACACTCTGGGGACATAGGAATCGCAATTTTCAAATTTTCCATATGTTAAACAGGATGCTTCAGAATTCCCAGGACACACGGTAAGTATAACATAAGTCATAATTCAAACGCGTGTTTTACACTGTCTAATGCTTTTCAACTATCATTTAACTGTATCAGAATGTTTTGCTGTAAGGTGTTCAATATGAAATCAATAGAATGGAAAGAATTGTCTTTCCACAGATCCTTAACTGTAAAACACTGCTGCTTTAATTATGTCACCCAAACAGTTTTAGATTTTCTAAACTTAAGGGTGCGGAATTAGAGCACTAAAAACGGGACATGTAGACACATTTTTGTTCCAACACCATTCGGAAATTACAGTAGATAGGGCGTTAAGGTTCAGTGCATAAATTTACAATTTCAAGTCATATTCAAAAACGGTAAAAAGCACGATGTTCAAATTTTGCACAATTATTTGAAATGAATGTAGCTTGTGGAAGAGATTGTTTTCATAAAAAAATTGATTAAACAAAAAAAAAATAATTCATATATCAAAACATGTTGACTTCTGTTCATTAAAAATCTACTCTTCCTAAAGATGCGGTATTTCACTATATTTCTGCATAAGATCATATATTTAGTGTACACCGTTTTCGAGAAAGACTTGAAGTTCGATTTCATCATTTTTCTAGCGTTTTGAATAATGGTGCATAAAATCTACCAATGAAACACTGTAATTTATAAAGGTTGTAAAATTGCAAACTGCAAATTATAGTATGAATTCTTAATAAATTAACCCCACACGCCAAAAGACAGTGACACAGCAATTAAACTCGACAGGTGTTTCACTGTTCATCAATAACATTGATGAACAAACTGCCAAAGAATATATTAATTTAACCAATCTGTGTATGCAACAGAATTATTTCAAAGTCAGCGGATAATTTTTTCAACAAAGTGAAGGTATAACCATTGCCTTTCTCCTTCCATTGCAGAAATTTTCATGGGCAAATTTGAAATCCAACTGAAAGATGAGCTCCCGTATTTTCCAATGACACTAGTAAATGTGACATTGAAGTTTTTTTGAGCGACTTAAATAGTAGATTCAATTCAATCAAATTTACCCATGAAATAGAAAGGGAAGGACAGCTTCCATTTTTGGACATTTTGGTAATTAGGAAAGACAGTAAGTTAGAATGTGACATCTATAGGAAAGAAACCAGTACAGCTGGGTACATAACTGCAGATTCGAACCACTGCAGTCAGCACAAAGAGGCTAGTTTTGGTTTTTTAGTTAATAGACTGTTGAGTATACCGTTATCCGTTGAAAGATACCGCAAGGAAGTAAATACAATCAAAGATATAGCGAAATGTAACGGTTTCGATCTAGAGATTGTCAATAGGTTAATTAGGAAACGAAAATTTAAAATGCTATTGCGAAATTCCACCACTTTAAATTGGGATAATAAAATTACTAAATTTATAAAAATACCATACGTACCGCAAATAACTAGAGGTATGAATGCTATTTTCGGGAAAGCAGGCTTTAAAGTGGTTCACACTTCGAGCAACAATTTACAAAATCTACTAGGAAATGCGAAAGATAAAACGGAACCCATTCATAAAGCGGGAATTTACAAAATAGCATGCGGAAATTGCGACAAAAAATATATCGGGCAGTCAACTTGGTCTATTTTAACTCGCTTTAAGGAGCATCAAGCTCATTACAAATACGGCCACACTGATAAGTCTAGCATGGCATCACACGCGTTGGAAACGGGCCATAAATTCAATAGCAATAATCTCAAACTCTTAAAACCAGGAAATAATAAATTTGATTTAAACGCCTTGGAACGTATAGAGATACATATATAAAAATAAACGTAGTTGTCTGACCAGTAACTATAGTCCGATTCTGAACTCAACCCTGTAGGTATAGATTTATCAGGTAGGTAGAATTAAGACTAGCCATAAATATTTACCCTGCAGACCCTAATTTTATTGCTCAAAATAGCTTTAAGGAACCCAATAGATTTATGGATCCCTTTCACTTAAGAATACAATTTTATTGCTCTCATGTTCAAATTAGTTCTGAGAAACCCTATAGGTTTATCGATCCTTTTCACTTCAGTAGTGGAGGGTGGGTGAGTGGGGGTTGGATATTTATAGCAACGTAATTTAAGTTTAGAATTAGATTATCTTCTACTCCTGAAGATGCTGACGTTGTCAGCGAAACACGTGTCGAGTTTAATTACTGTGTCACTGTCTTTTGGCGTGTGGGGTTAACTTATTAAGAATTCATAGACAGATTATCCATGACAATTTAATTTATTCTAATCACGGACGTCTTTGATTTTTAGGGATTTTCTGAACTGTCAACATTTAAAAATGAACAAAAATATTTATTCAGTTCAAGAAAAGGTTTTCATTGTGAAAATATTTTACGGTGGCAATAGTTTGCGCGTAGTCCATGCCTTATTTTCTGTAAAATTCAATAACGGTCCTATTTCTTCGGTATAACAACAAATAATTTAGTAAGAAATTTGAAGGCTGGGAATCTTTCATCGAAAGAAGTTAATTTTTACTAATACATAATAGTATATTTTACAAGAAGAGATGAAAATACTGTTTACTGAAAAACGTATTTCATCTCGAGTAGGAAATGCTATTTTTTCTACACAACACATATATGTATATTTGGGGGTCTGCAGATTCACAGTATTCACTTTCTGAGTCCATTTAAAATGCTATTAAATTATAAGCGAACCCTCACAATGCAAATTATTAATTATTTATTTAGTCGTTGCTAAGTAACATACGCAGGCTACTAAATGAAAGTGTTTCTTTTATCCATTATTAAAACTAAAAATTTGACACTTTCATTTTCACTTCTAGAGATGAAAATATTTTCATCTCTAGAGTAAAAAAATGTCACTTTCATACAGAGTAGACAGTTGAAAAATTGCTATTTTCATACATATGTGTAGAAAAACTTGTTTTTTTATTTAGATAATTCTCATTCACATTATTATTGTCATTAGGTACCTATAGTTGACAATTAATTGATTACTGGTGTGGATGTTTCATTGGTGAATGCTGGTCCATAGTTTAGGGTAAATTGTAGGTGTCGTCTAACCTATTAAAAATTTTTTGGGAAAATGTTAAAGCAGTAAAATGAAATAATAAAAATTAAATTACTTTAATTTTACTGCAATTATGAAAAATTTAACAAGCGGCAACATTCGTTTATTTTGCTCTAATGAATTTTGTAATCTGGCAATTTAATACTTATTTATTTCATATCTAGGTAAGGACAAAAACTTATTAATATACAATGAAATTAAAGTATCTAACATAAAAAAAAGAAAAATAACGAAGGGGTCAGTGCAAAAAGTGGCTAAGTCACATTTCCATGTTTTCGAGTTATTGCATAATGAAAGTTTCAATATACTCCCACTTCTATTATGCACTGTTTAGGAGGTTTATTATTTTTTTAATGTAAAATAGTACCTGCAATGAATATAATAACCTAAATTATGTACTGAAAAACTTATTTAGTTTCACAGAAATTTGAGTTTTGAATTTGGACTTTTTGGGTGAAAAATGGTCATTAATTGAGAGAGTTTTAGAAAATTACGTTAAGTACGATGGAAATTCTACATTTTTGTTTAATTTTCTGAGGCAACTGCAGATTAAAAGATAAAATATCAGTTTTGCACTCAATAATGATAGGAAAAATAAAAAAACTGAAGCTGTAAAGAGAACTATATTTTGTTAAAGAAATAAAACATTTACGGCTCGCTTTATTGAATAAAAAACGCAGTGCAATAACCAAAATAGAGCAAAAACCGAGGCAAAAACATATAAAAAGAGATGACGAGCAAATCTACTCGTATACAAGCTGTCCCAAAATTCCTTGAACCTCAGGGTATTGGGGCCAAAATAAGTCGATTAGACCACACGTGTCTATATACCAAAGCGCTTCGTTTGAGCGTGATGAAACTTCAAAGTTTATTAAAAAACTTGTTTTCTTCAATTAACTCGGAAAAACTTCGTTCGATTTTAATACAATTTGGTATGTAGATATTTCCTTGAAAGTACTATTTTCTGATGGGCAAAGCAAATTAACTAAGGTTCTAGAAAGATGAAAACTACCCCTACCCCTAATCAAACTTTAACGTAAGTAATTATTGAGCAAAAGGGCCAAGAAACAAAAAAAAATGCGTTGCCGCTTTAATAACTACTTCGTATGTCTAGGCAAAAAGTCCATTGAATTAGCCACTTTTTGATACTTAGCAACTTCTTGCACTGAAATGACGATCAGCTCTGCATCACACATATGGGTTTTCATGCAGTTATCTACTTCTTACCGAGAATTTGACCTCACCAGTCGATAGTACAGACAAATTTGGGTAGATGGCTATACTTAACTCAGTTTCACAAAAATATGGACTTAGCCACTTTTTGCACTGACCCCTTCAACTATAACAAATATTCAAATAAACCCCCATTCTGTATCAGACAGTATCCCAGCCTATTATAGAAAGAATTTCTGACATTCGCAAGTTGCCGATCGTTTATTAAGTTGCAATCAGCAAAAATAGCATTCCTTACAGAATCAATATTTTTTAAATGACCCCAATCGGGAGATCTAGCTGGCCAGTTTATAGCACCACCTCGACCAATCCAGCTCTCTGGAAATATTTCATTTAATAATTCCCTCACTTGTGCTCCAAAATGTGCTGGGCATCCGTCATGTTGAAACCAGACCTCCCGATTCTGAATTTAAATTTCCCTGTATTTCAAATGGTCCTATAATGCGATTATTAAAAATGCCTGCCCAAATATTGATTTTTTGAGGGTATTGCGTTGTAGTGGCTAGATTTATTCTGGGATTTTCCTGGGCCCAATGCCTAACGTTTTGTGAATTTGGCTCTTGATTTAAAGTGAAGGTATACTCATCAGTAAAACAAATTGATGGGAGGAAGCTGCGATCCCGATTAGCCCGTTCTTGCATTTCTTCACAGAAAGTTTGCCTTGATTCTTCGTCAAAAGGAAGTAACTCTTGGTGACATCGGAATTTAAAGGGATGATATTTGTTTTTTTTTTTTAATACGTTACGGACAGTTTCTCTTGAAACATTACATTCTAGGGCAATAGACCTTAAACTAGATGTTGGACTAGCAGTTATCAGGCCTATTACCATTTCCTCTACCTCAACATTTAGATTTCTTGGAACCACTAAAAAAATAAATAATAAGATTAATTTTAGTTTTGTTTCACTCCACGTTATCACTTGTTAAATTTCTCATAATCCCAGTAAAATTGAAGTTAGCGAACAATAAGGAATTAGCAACTAGGTAATAATAATAAGCGAATCAGAATTATCTAAATAAAAACCAAGTAAATTTATTAGTAAAAATTACCTTCTTTCAATGAAAGATTCCCAGTATCTTCAAATTTATTAACTAAATTTTTTATTGTTGTTACCGAAGGAATAGGACTGTTATTGAATTTTACAGAAAATAAGTTACGGACTACCCGCAGACTATTGCCGCCGTAAAATGTTTTCACAATGAAAACCTTTTCTTCAACTGAATAAATATTTTGTTCATTTTGAAACCCAAATTTTAAATTGTCGATAAATAATGTTGACAGTTCAGACGAATTAGAAATTAGAATCAAGAGAGTCTTTGATTAGAATAAATTAAATTGTCATAGGTAATCTGATGAATATCCGTGTTTTAATTTGAAAATTATTAGTGTAATTTTTGCTTTTAATGCTTTAATAAATCGGAAAATTGCAGAGTTTTTGATATCCTCATACGCAGAAAAAAATAGTCTTTCGATTGCTACCTTTACCACCACTGTAACTACACATGGGGAGCAGGAATACCCAAAAATGTAATTGCGCATGTTATTTCCCCATATGTACACATGGAAGTTTGTCACACGGTACAATGAACATGGAAGTCAACTGTTCTCCATACCGATTTTTTTATTTTCTATAGGCGATATTGAGAAAGTCCTGGAATCCATAATAGTTATTTATATGCACACCGGGCGCAGCAAGCCACTTTAAATGATTTGTTTTAGGGCTTAAAGTGTCATTTTATTATTGACAGCTATATTGCGGGCTTTTTTGTACTTTACGGCCCGCCCTTATCTAGTTTTTACTCTATTTTGAAAAGATGACAAACTTTGTTAGCCGCTTCCACAACTTCCGATGGAGTACGAGAACCGAAATCTTCATCACTTTCCGTTGTGAAATAATTAAAACACTTCAAAAGTTATTTTGTATGTAACAGTACTTAGGTTAGCGTAGGTAAACGATTACATAAATTTACAATATGGCTGTCGTTGTTTACGGCGTCTCTATGGTTATTTGAATGAATTCTTAGTTGGGAATAAAGTCAAGTAGCTATCTGTAGTACGCCAGATAGTGACATCAATTTTCAAATGATTTTAGCGTGTGGCAGAGGTTGTAAATTTGGTAGTTTGTGTGATGGCAAACAGGAAAATTGTCCTCTGCCCACCCCGCGTCGGACATTTTACAATTGACATTTCTTCAAAAATTTAAAAGAAAGAATAAGTTAACCTAAATCTTTTCAACGTCTCTGCCTTATGATTCAACTTATTAATTACATAATAAAAAACGAGAAAATACCCGATGTAGAGCTTCTGAGCAGTTCCTGAGCAGAGGCAGAGGTTCTGAAAGTGTTTGGAAAGTAGGCCTACTTAGATTCAAACGAGCTGAAATGACTAAGTAGAGCTTCTTTTCTAAACATATTTAAAACGTCTTCCTCTGATCTGAAGCTGATCAGGACCTCGGCCTCGGGTAATTTATTGTTCTTTATGATTTAATTAATTAATGTAATCTAAAGACAGATTTAGGTTACCTTTTTTCTTTTACATTTTTGAAGACCTGCCAATTGTAAAATGTCCCAAGCTGGGGTCTCGCACATGGATATTCCTGATTTAAAACAGACAATTTACAATTTTATATGAATACGAAGTGCGCTGAAATGAGTTATAAAAAATGTCGCTATCCGGCGTACTACTGACAGTGTGACTTTTTTTTATGCAACGCAAAAATTTATCAAAAATAATTCTTATGTAGTATTTGCAAGAAGTAAGATGACCGGTTATGCTACGCCTCTGGCTCTAACACGAGTCGGGCCATAAACGCCTGTTTGTGCCCTCGGTGCATAAATTAATAACTATTATGCACCGAGGGCATAAACAGGCGTTTATGACCCGACACGCGTCTGGCCATAAACGCTAGTTGTGCCTGAAGTGCATAAATAACTATTATGGACCGAGGGCACAAACAGGCGTTTATGGCCCGACTCGTGTTAGAGCCTGAGGCGTAGCTAAAGGCTCTAACACGCGTCTGGCCATAAACGCTAGTTGTACCCGAGGTGCATACAAAATTTTATGCACAACCGGTCATCTTATTTCTTGCAAATACTACATAAGAATTATTTTTGATACATTTTTCGGTCGCATAAAAATAAAGTCACACTGACAGATAGCTACTTGACTTTATTCCCAACTAAGAATTCATTCTAATAACCATGGAGACGCCGTAAACAACGACAGCCATATTGTAAATTTATGTAATCGTTTACCTACGCTAACCCAAGTACTATTACATACAAAATAACTTTTGAAGTAATTGCTCCTCAATAAATGACTTTTCAGTCTCTTACACTTTTTTATATCATAGAACTATCTGCCATCCTATTATTTAAGAATTAAAACAAAGTTTGTCATCTTTTCAAAATAGAGTAAAAACTAGATCAGTACTTTACGGCCCGGCGGGCATAAAAGACTTTATTACGGACACGGCTGTCTAAAACTAAATTCCTAACAATACTCCAACGGTATACGCAATTGACTGTTTCAGAATGGCCTGATTTTTACAGGCCGCCATTTTCTGTTGGAGGGCTGAGCATGGATAAACAACGTTATGCACGTGAGTGTTACCAAAATTTGAACAGATTTTTTGCCAAACAAAGTGGTGATGTTTAGAGTTCATGTAATTTAACTCAAAGTAACGAAACAACGTTTGCAATAGTGCAACCAGTCGTATCATTTTAAGAATTTTCATTCAATTCTCGGCGTAAAGCGACTAAGTTTAAGTTACGCCCCTTCTTTGGTGCCAAATGGTAACACAAACATCTGCTTTGTTATTCATCCTCTTCTTTCCTCCAATAAGCTTTAAAACAAACAAATGTGTGCCCTCCAGCTGTCAATTGTGTGTCGCCATTCTAAAATAATCAATAGAAGGTTTAACGAGCCACTGGAGCTCTCTGGCCTCGGTTAGGCACCAGTCGAAAACGGGTAGTGGGTCAAACGACAAAAGACAAACGAGGTTCTTGAAAGCGAAGTCAAATCCTGGAAAATATTAGGGCGCCACCTAGCAAAATCTCTAAAGTACTTACCAACGAAGGTGCTAGGGCCAACGTAGGAAACTATTCGCAATGCGAGATCTTACGATGAGTGTAAATATCTAACGAGGGATTAAAAAACAATAACAACTGTATCATATACAAATATGTACCTTCAAATATGATGTAAAATATCGTACTGTCAAAGTCTTGATCAGCTCAAAGTTTCTGGAGCAATACACTAAGGTCCGGTTTTTCAAAGAATCTAACACCTGATTAAGTCTGACACCGGCTTTGTTGCTATGCTACAACCAATCAGAAAGCCGGTATCATAGCAACAAAGCCAGTGCCAGACTTAATCCGGTGTTGGATTCTTTGAAAAACTGGGCCTTAGTGGTCTGGAATTGTCGGAAATTTTACGAAAGCTGTTGCTTTACTTGGTAACCACGAGTGTAAATTTGACAGTTAAAAGATGCGCGAGTGATCTTCTGTCAAATTTACACGAGTGGTTAGTAAAAGCAACAGCTTGAGTAAAATTACCTAAACATTCCAGACCACGAATTGTATTTAACAAGATTATCTTTTGAATCGAAGCAACGTGGTTCAAAACGAATTTTATTTCAACTGATTCATATACAAAGAAAGGTGTTGGGAATATTTGACGTTTGGCAGGTACTAAAGTAACAAATTCGCAACTATGGCAACTTATCAACAAACAACATTATCGAGAAGAATTAACGAAATAATACACGCCACGGGACCCAAATGAAATGTTTCAATTGGCCAATTTGACGATGAAAAAAATAATCAAAATAATCTATGAACTGCGGAAATATGATAAACAACTATACTTTCGATAAACAAAATCAACTACGCACTAAAGTACGTATCGGCAGCTGTAGATCTACGTTACCTCACAGTTATCTTACAAAATTTATTGAAATTCTCTAGGTATAAAACACAAGATCTACTTTGAAAACTACTTGAGAAATAACCTTGCGAATCAAAATTTTGATAAGGCTGAATACTCAAAAAATAAACAAACTTACTGTCAACTGTTACGTCCAATAAGTCACTGTCGGGTGTCCTCTTCAGATTTCACAGCAAAGTTCTATTCTAAAAGAGTTCAATCCGGTCCAACTCGAAAATTAAGGAGATTCCGAAGCTAACTGGGCTTCCTACGTCCGAGGTTCAGGAGTAAACCACTATGTCCTAAAGCTAGTGTTTATACCAATGATGGTTAATGAATCTTGTGGACTGTATATTTTATTATATTTTAACTAATATTCAAATT
The DNA here is from genome assembly GCA_963966045.1 of Xestobium rufovillosum. Classification (NCBI taxonomy): domain Eukaryota; kingdom Metazoa; phylum Arthropoda; class Insecta; order Coleoptera; family Ptinidae; genus Xestobium; species Xestobium rufovillosum. Next base: position 24,483,100 of record OZ014504.1, read on the forward strand.
AAGGGACATTTTCTCTTTTTCTTATTAATTTTTTTATTGTCAATGTCAATCTCAAAGCTAACTCTCATCTATATCAAAAATGGCTGAACATACCGCCCACCTTGAAAGAACACACTTCTTTCAATGAAATCATAAGTACAAAGATAAATGAAAATGATACAATCAACTACACAAAAAATTCAATACATAACACAAAATCGTAAATAATAATTAACAATAAAAATAACTTGTAGAAACAACGACACTTATGTTTCAATCGGTAGTGCACACACACGATTAACCGATCGTCGTATTACTCCACCACGTACTTTAATGTCCACCACTCGCAAAACTCCGTCAGTGCCGGGATGCAACGCCGAAACACGACCTAGTTGCCAATCCAACGAAGGGGCCGAATCATTTTTTACCAGTACAAGTGTACCTATTTTCAACAACCTCTGTGAATTAACCTTCCATTTCACTCGCATTTGAAGTTCTGAAAGGTACTCCTTTTGCCACCTTTTCCAGTAATGTTGAGTTATGGATTGGAGTCGCTGAAATTTGCTCAAACGATTGTCTAGTACATCGGTGACATCAACTTCTGGTAATGCAGTCAGTGATTTTCCAATGCGAAAATGCCATAGCGTTAAAGCCGTAAGATCGTTGGGATCGGAAGTCAGTGGACATAAAGGTCGAGAATTGAGAATAGCCTCTATCTGGCACAAGACAGTATTGAAATCCTCAAAAGTCAAACTTGTGTTGCCTATAATTCTTTTAATATGAAATTTAGATGACTTAATCCCTGCTTCCCATAAACCACCGAAGTTTGGCGAACGAGCAGGAATGAAGTGCCACTGTATTCTATTGTTAGCAAGAGAATTTGATATTTCTGCGTGCTCTGAATTTAAAAAATCATAAATTTTTATTAACTCATTATTTGCACCAACGAAATTAAGACCGTTGTCTGAATAAATATTGGCAGGTTTTCCACGTCTATTAACAAAAAGACTCAATGTAGCTAAAAAAGCTTTAGCAGTGAGTTCAGACACTAATTCAATGTGAACTGCTTTAGTGCTCATGCAGACACATAAACAAATATAACTCTTTATGATTTTAGCACCTCTAGTAACTCGATCCTTTAATAAAACTGGACCAGCAAAATCTACTCCGACATTTAAAAATGGAGAATAGTTAGTTATTCGAACATGGGGAAGTTCGCCCATCAAATAATTTGAAATGAATGGCTTGACCTTAAAACAAATTACGCAGCTTCTGCAGATTTTTTTGCATAAATTTCTGCCTGATATGATCCAAAATTGTTCTCTCAAAGAGCAAAGCAGTAACTGAGCACCACAATGTCCCATTCTTTTATGTTCATACTCTGCAATTAATTCAGTCAATTTTTGTTTCGCGGGAAGAATAATTGGATGTTTATGACTAAAGGTTAGTTCTGAATTCGCCATTCGTCCGCCTACGCGAATTAAAGTTTCTTCTTGAATGAAAGGATTTAAAGGTAAAAGTTTGCTATTATTCTTGAGCGGGTCTTTATTTTTTAATTTAAAATAATCGGATTGGAAATACTCTAATTGAACACACTCTATCAACTTTTTCAAAGATCCTTCTATTTCTTTTGAAGTCAATGGCCCAGTCAATCTTTGATTTTTCACTGATTTTAAATTCTTTAAATATCTTAGTATGTATGAAAATACTCGCTGCAACCTTAAAAATGAAGAAAATTTATTAATTAATTCCGAAATGTCAGAAGTCACTATTGAAATATTGGCTATAGATCTTTGTTCTGGTATTTCATTATTAAGGTCACTATATTGTAGTATCCAACACGAACTGTCAATCTCAAGCCAACACGGACCATACCACCATAACCTTAAATCTTGAAGATACTTAGAGCTTACACCTCGCGACAAGAAATCTGCCGGATTTTCTTCTGACTTCACATGATGCCACTCATTAGCATTTGTTAATGTTTGAATCTCGCTTACCCTGTTGGCGACAAAGGTCTTCCATTTATTAGGTGCCCCCTGAATCCAAGCTAAAACGACTGTGGAATCAGTCCAGTAATATATATTTCTAAATTCAATATCTAACGAATCAACTGCCTTTTTTGTTAAATTTGCCAGCAACAAGGCTCCGCATAATTCCAAACGGGGTAAACTTAATTGTTTTAAAGGAGCAACGCGTGATTTTGCGCATAGTAAGTGTGATACAAAAGTTCCACTAGAATTTTTGCATCTGACATATAGACAAGCTCCATATGCTGCCTCTGAAGCATCAGGAAATCCGTGCAATTCAATTGTTACATATTCGGAAATTAATGCGTGCCTAGGTATACTATATGTATTGATTATAGGCATCTCTTTCTCATAATTACACCATCTATCACAAAATTCCTGTGGCAGTTCATCGTCCCAATTCTTTTTTAATTGCCACAATTCTTGGATGAATAATTTTGCTACAATTATTATTGGCCCTAAGAATCCGAAAGGGTCAAATATTTAACTAATGAAAGAAAGAATTGATCTTTTACTAATTTTAGTTGGGGACTTGTTCATATTAATAGAGTATTGAATAAAATCATTGTTTGAGTTCCAGTAAATTCCGAGTATTTTGTTGTTTTCATTTTCACCAATACGCAAAATACTAGCTTCTAATTCCTTGTTAACATTAAACATTTCTAAAATTTCTTTATCATTGCAAAGTCATTTCCTTAACTCAAACCCAGCCTTACTTAATATTTCTGTAACCTGTTGTTGAATTTGAAGCACTTCTTCCTTTGTATTGGCTCCTGTCAACAAGTCGTCAACATAAAAATAATTTTTTATTATCCCACTTGCAAGTGGTAACTGTGCCATATTGTCATTTGCTAATTGTATTAAACATCGAACAGCTAAGTACGGAGCAGATGCTGTCCCATACGTTACCGTGTTTAACTGATAACACTTCAATTTGTTTGTGGTATTCGGACGCCAAAATATTCTTTGGAATTTACGATGGTCTTCGTTAATTAAAACTTGCCGGTACATTTTTGAAATGTCCCCAGTAATAACATAATTGTGTTTTCGAAATCTGATTAAAATAGAAAATATGTCCTGTTGCAAAGTTGTACCGCTAAATTGTACATCATTAAGTGACAATACAGTACTAGTCCTTGCAGACGCATCAAATACTACACGACATTTTGTCGTAATGCTACTAGTTTTTATTACGGCATGGTGTGGTAAGTAATAGCCTGAAGAGACTTGTTCATCATCATCAATCTCGCTCATATGATTTAACAATGCGTATTCATTCATAAACTGTATGTAATCAGCCTTTAGCTCGGGATCTTTATTTAATTTACGTTCTAATGAATGAAATAGATTAATTGCTAAATCGCGAGAATTTCCTAACTTATTTATTGAATCCTTAAATGGAATTCTTACCACAAATCGCCCATCTAAGCTGTGTATTGTTGATTGCATAAAGTGTTCCTCACAATATTTTTCAGACTCTGATAATAATGAATTTTCCTTGGTAACTTCCTCAATTTGCCAAAATTTCTGAATATTATTATCAAGAGTATTTTCTAAATTCACCGCCAAATGGCTTACTGAATTTCTTGGATTTATAGCAGGCCATAAATTACCTGCAACAACCCAGCCAAATTGTGTTTCTTGTAGGAAAGGCATGTCCTTTCCTAATTGCATTCGTTCAGAACATAATACTGACCAAAATACATGTGAACCCAATAAAATATCAATGTCATCGCAAATATTAAATTGTGGATCTGCTAACCTTAGATCTGAGGAAATATTCAAAAACTCTTTACTGAAAGATGACATCGGCAAATTATTTATAATTTTAGGTAAAACTAGACATTCAATATTAATGTGAAATGAATTGTGCGTTGAAAACAAATTAATATTTACTTGTTTATTAATATTATTTAAGGCTTGTCATACACCTTGAACCACATGATTTATTCTAGTAACAGATAAATTTAAATCCTTACACACCTTCTCAGAAATGAAATTACTTTGGGAACCTGCATCTAATAGAGCCCTATAGTAACCGCTTACAATTTTAGTTTTAACAATGACTCTGGCTGTTGCCAAAAGTACCTGTGAACATATTGGTTTCAGATTAGTTTGTCTTAGGCTATGGGTACTGGTAGATACATTAGGTTCATTTGAACTCTGGAAAGCGTTATCAGACTTCCTAATTGGTGTCATCTGCTCTCCGCCCGTCACGGCAACCTTTTCTAAATGCAACACAGAATTATGCGGTAATTTACATTTCACACATTTTCTTGCTTTACATTGCCACGATAAATGATTACTTCGCAATCTGCAGTGCTTAAGTCTAGGAATGAAGAACATTTATAAATAGCGTGATTTTGGTTGCAATAATAACATTTAATATCGTTTGATACAAATGTGTTGAATTACTTAATACCTGCCTTTTATTAAACATGAATGAAGGCGGCTTTGCTTTTTCACTCCTTGCTCGCTCTAAGTTTTCTAAAACATCACATTTACTTTTTAAGAACAGGTTCATATCGATCATTCTGGGCAAATCTCCTTTATATCGATAAGACTCCCAATCTCTACTTGTAGTGTAATCAAATTTCTTTCGCATAATAAATATTATCAAACGATCCCATGACTCAATGTTTTCCCCTAAAGTTTTAAGAGCTCGTAAATGTTTTGTTGTATTGTCAAAAAGATTTCTTAATTCCGAACATGATTCCTTATGAATGGAGGGATAATCAATTATAGCACTTAGATGATTGTCTACCATTAATTCTTTATTTTCATATCTTTCAACCAAAAGTTGCCATGCAGATTCGTAATTGTCAGCAGATGTTTCAATTGATTTTAATAATTGTAATACATCGTTACTCAGTGCAGAACGTAAATATATAAATTTCTGTATATTTGACAATGAATTATTAGAGTCAACTAAAGCTTTAAATGAATCGCGAAACTCCAACCAGTTATCATATTTACCATTAAAAGTGGGTAATTTAATGGTAGGTAATTTCACAGCATTATTTAATGAGTTATATTGATCAGCATTGTGAACGAGCACTGAAGCAGCACCACTATTATCATTATTAACACTTCTTTGATTATTCGAAAATTTTTCGCGCAATGCCTTTGCTTCTCCTATTACACTAAAATCTAAAATATAAATTTTCAAATAATTCCCGCTCATTCTCATCCACAGCGGAACTAGATATAGCCTCAATTTCATTCTGAACATCATCATATTCATTTAAAATTGATTCTATATGACTCATCCTAACATCTAACTGTGAAATAATTCGTTAATTTACATTTTCAATATCAATTTTGTTAAAGAAGGTTTGGAAGCACGTTAATTTACGCTTAATATTACACCTTCTTTTTTTCAATTCTTCCATAGTTACTATAATCAACGCCTAAACAATCAATAAATAATTTAATAATTTATCAAACTTCAAATTTTTGGATAGAAAAATAGGCAACACAAATTAACTATGAAAATCACAAAACTCAACGAGTGCCTACCTTATGCACAGATGTCGGCTTGGTTATTATTCAAATTCTCACTCTTCACTTACACAAATGTGTAATTATTATTCAAATTCTTATTCTTCAATTATCTTCTTTTTCTGGAACCATCCGGCTCGCTTGGACCAATGTTTATACCAATTGGTTAATGAATCTTGTGGACTGTATATTTTATTATATTTTAACTAATATTCAAATTAAGAGACATTTTCTCTTTTTCTTATTAATTTTTTTATTGTCAATCTCAAAGCTAACTCTCATCTATATCAAAAATGGCTGAACAGCTAGATTCAACCAACTGGTTCCTAAATAACCAGATCTTTAAAGCCTAATCTTAAAACCTGTTTCTAAAACCCTAGATAAAGAGAAAAGTCACCAATAAAACATAAATCTAATAAGCTAACATTTGACAAGCTTACCCCTGTACTGAGGAAGGAATTCCTGAAGACTATCACTACGAGTGGTGTCGAACAAAATCTCAGTCTCTACTGGCCCAGCTGAATTTTACTACTAAACAATTAATATATCTATTTCTTCCACTAAGAAACCAGCTGCTATTTGGTCTTGATAAAAATCCGAACTGTCTTCGAAGCTATGCTATGCAATTACCAAGTACCAACAATTCAACACTACACTACTCGAAGATACTATCTAGTCTGATCTTCGATAATTAATTCTTCGAGGCAGAATTTTCCCTACATATAGGCTTAGACGCGAACATTCGAGTTTCGAGTTTCGGCTTTTTATGCATTTCCGACTTCTAGACTATACATATACTACCAGAGGCGGGGAAAATCAAAGAATTATGTGAGCCGCGAATTTCTACTGTAACAACTTTTTGTGTCCAATCCTATTTACCAATCTATCAACTAGACAGCTAAGTACCCATTATGAATCGCAACATCCTTTATATTCTTTAACTCCTTTTGTTACCTTACAGTTGACAAAGGAAATCACAACAATCTGTTAACCAAAAAGTGCAAAGCCGAAAGTTTATGCTGAATTGAATGTTGTGAATCATTCACAATAAAGCTAGTAGTATTAGTTTCTTTCATATACACATCAAATTCTAAGCGGCCAATGCCGTTCCTGACAGCCAAGACATCCAAAAAAGAGATTGACCTATTTTATTCCATTTCGAAGGTGAATTTACACTACTAAAACGTGAATGTAAATAATCTAAGAAATTCCCAATTCTGTCCCTCTTGGTAACAAAAACGGCGAACGTACCATCCACATAACGCAACCACACCGAGCAAAGTACTGACTATCTCTGTTGAAAACCACTTCAAACCTCCCAGTATGCAAGTTTGGTAGGTATAGGTACACTTGTAAACAACGCCACAACATGGAAAGAAACCAACACCTCACCCTCATCAAGAACTATATTTTTAATTTTATTAATAAACTCTAATTAATTCCTCAGTTTATTTATAAAATTAAAATGAAGTTCTTGATGGTGTTGGTTTTTTCGGTGTTGTAGCGTTGTTTCCAAGTATACCAAGTAGTACCTATCACGCTTGCACACTTGGAGGGGCTACTGACTGAGAATGAAATAGACAAATTTAAACTAAATGAATATTTGAAACTGACCGCATTATGCTGTCCCAGAATTGTTTTCAAATTAATGGTAAGTTTATTGAACAGCAGGAAGGGACTGCTATGGGCAATAGCTTATCTCCGTTTTTAGCCAATTTGTTCATGAGTAACTTTGAAGTGGTTTTCAAAAGAGATAGTGAGTACTTCTCTCAATTGTGGTTGCGTGTGGATGATGTGTTCACAATTTTTGATACCAAGCATAGCAGAATTGAGGATTCTTTAGAACTTAGATAATTTAAAGTTTTAATAGTGTTAAATTCACTTTTGAAATTGAACAAAATGGTTCAATCCCTTTTTTGGATGTCTTGGTTGTTAGGAGCGGCATTGGCCGATTGGAATTTAATGTCATTTCGTTTGTCTACTGTAAGGTATCAAAAGGAGTATATAAAGGATGTTGCGATTCATAATGGGCTCTCAACTGACTTAGTTGATAGGATTATACTTAAAAAGTTTGTTGTGGTTTCCACGACTTTAATCATGTCGCTTACAGAAAATAAGAAATGTTAAGGGTGGGATACGCAACGGCAGGACAGGAGATCGGCAGTACATGTGTAAGACAGAAATAGACATAGCTTTAGCAACCGCTTAGTACAGTCAGTCCAGCAGAAAATTGAAATAACTAAATTAGGCAAATATAGTCTTAAAATAAAGCTAAAAGATCGGTGAGTATGCTAACATATTTTATTTTGCTGTTAACTACAATCCGAATGTGCAATTTGTGTGTGAATAATGCTAAGTTTTCCGTTAGAATTTGCCAGTTTTCAACTTCGTTTATTTTAACAACAGTGTAAATATAGCAAATAAAATAGTTATAAGCGTATTCTACCAACCCTCATATTTCTTTTAAACCATAATTCATGTCTATAAGTAATACAGTTTTTGTGCTGGACTGTCTGTATTAACACCGTCTCAGAAGCGAAGAGAACGCTTCTCGGGTATTCGAGTATCCCAGCCTTAAGGTTCGGTATAGTTGGAATGTATTTTTAAGTCGCAAAATGTATGCTTAGCATACACCGCCAAAAATACCATCAAGGAGTTGGGAAATCCCAAGGATAAAGTAGAGAACAATCAGAGGTCGTGAATGTATGAAATAAAGTGTAGTATTGGGCAAACAAGGCGTACAATCCTTACTTGGTTTAAGGAACATTTGACACATTTCAGTTATATTAGGGTTCAGAAGCCAAACGTTGTCGACCTAATCTACCGGTCATCCCGCGCATGTAAAAGATCTTCGGCTTAATTAGCGGGTGTCGGACAAAAGGGAATTTTTGATGCATACGAGAGTATATTTAGTTTTGAATATGATGGTAAACTTATTAATTTTGATTTGGCTTCAATTTTCGATTCCGAGTTTGAGATTGGGAAAATTGTCTGTAGATTCTTTAACTAATAGATCACTAACAATCAATACCAATACTTCAGACATGGCTTTGCCGTATAATACAATTCCTTTCAATATACAGTATATTAAGTGTGTACCGGGATTCGATGGGAACCCCACCGAATTGCATAGATTTCTTAGCACAAGCGAAAGTATAATTAATAATTTCTATGAATTTCTATGAATTTCTATGAAATGTGAATAATTTTATGAATACATTTATCTTAAATTCACTAGTAAATAAGTTAACAGGTACCGCAAAAATTGTCGTAAATATTCAGAATGTTCAGTCGTGGCAGGAAATAAAAAAAGTTTTGGTTTCTCACTTTGCTGATCAGCGAGATGAACCCTGCCTCCAAAGAGATTTAATTTTATTAAAGCAGAACGGAAATGAAACTCCTAATCAGTTTTATGACAAATGTTTAGGCTTATTAAATACTATTTGTTGCTATATAGATTCACACGAGGCTACGAATGATGCGAGAATGCTAAAACGAAAATTTTATCAAACATTAACTTTACGCACATTTCTGGCTGGCTTACGTGATCCGTTAGGTACCGTTATTAGGGGCATGAGACCTCAAGACGAGCCTCAAGATTTAAATGAGGCTCTGCAACTACTAAATCAAGAAGAAAATTTATATCATTTTAAAACATACAATATTCCTCAAATTCACCAAAAACCAAAACCTATCGCACAAAGGCCAATGCCTTCTTTTCCAAATTTCAGACAAAATTATCCTGTTCATAATTTTGCACAAAATTCTCCTTTTAACAATTCCCAAGGTTTTAAACCACAAAATTCTAATTCTTACGGTTTTACACAAAATTCATCTTTTAATAATCCACAAACTTTTAGGCAATTTCCACAGAAGTTCCCGTCTCAACCCGTGAACATACAATTTAGGGCAAACGTTCCGCCTCAAAAGACATTCACCAATCAACAAGTCTTTAAAACACAACCTGGCCCATCAACGAACGTTTTCAAACCAAATAAAAATTATGTACCCCAGTACAAACCAATCCCTATGTCTATCTCTACCAGACAATCATCCAAATTTAAAAATTTCAACCAGCCTCAACAACAGAGACCAAACTATGTAGTAGAGGAACTTTTTAATGCCGAAAACGAGGAACCAGACTCCTCCGAATTTTTACAAACTGACGAAACCACCGAATATGTTCAAAATATTCAATACGACGAAGACATCCCAAACCCAGAAGAGACAAATTTTCCGACGGACGAACTCGAAGAAAACTTGACATTGTCGAATTCCACACATAGATTACAGTAAACTACCCTTCATATTTTTACCTTCTTTAAATTTAAAACTCCTAATCGATACTGGCAGTTCGAATTCTTATTTAAATCCTAGTATAGCATCGAAATATTTCAGCAAAAATATTAAAAATGACCAAATTGTTGTTACTGCCGTTCTTCAACAGAACATAATCCCATAATCTATCGAAATCCCTGCTTTCGATCTGTTTCAAATCCAGGAACCTTTAGACATAAAATTTATATACAGGCTGTCTGAAATTCGGTGTGCAACATGGGGATCTCTGTTATCTTAACAGCTAGACCCTAGGTTTAAATTTGGCAAAGTTGCCAAATATTATGCTGACTAATGTACTGAAAAGAAAATCGAGATATTCTGAATCGTTCTCGTGAAAACTGAAAAAAACTGAAATATTGCGTTTTCGTTTTTTGGCTATAACTTTTTTGTTTCACCTTGTATCTTCATTCTGTAAAAACTTTTACATTGGCACTTTTTATTCCCTATTTGATAGCATTGTCACTCATTGGCTACGTCGATTCATTTTTGTTTTTTAAAAGCCAACTTCATTTTTTCTTATGGGCGCCATATCTGAGTGACAGGTGAGCTAATCCGCGTTATTTTCCTGAATACAACGATGTGCTTCATATTGACTTTCTTCATATGTTTACAGTTTCTATAAATGTTTGCCGATTTTTATTTCTGCGTTCTAATTATCGAAGACAAAATCAGAAATAATGTGAGTTACCATGGAAACAAGGTAACCTCATAGCAAATTATTGAAATCTAATTGCTCATTCTGTCTCAACGAACAATAGAGTTCAATTATATCTCGTTTTTCTTTGTTAGGGGACATTTTCAGGTAATAAAAAAAATTTGAAAACGTAAAAGAAGAAGCAATAACAGCATCATGAACCTAGGAACACAAAAAATGAAAATGAACCAAACAAAAACAAATTCAAGGCGGGGAAAATATAAGCAAATACGACACAATTCGAAAAAACTTGCAAGCGAAAATTATTAGTTACTTGACGTTAGGTGACTTTGTTTCCATGGTAACTCACATTATTTCTGATTTTGTCTTAGATAACTAGAACGCAGAAATAAAAATCGGCAAAAATGTATAAAAACTATAAAAATATGAAAAAAGTCAACATGAAGCACATCTCTGTATCCAGGAAAATAACGCGGATTAGCTCACCTGCCACTCAGATATGACGCCCATAAGGAAAAATGAAGTTGGCTTTTAAAAAACAAAAATGAATCTACGTAGCCAATGAGTGACAATGGTATCAAATAGAGAATAAAAAGTGCCAACGTAAAAGTTTTTACAGAATGAAGATACAAGGTCAAACAAAAAAGTTATAGCCAAAAAACGAAAACGCAATTTTTCAGTTTTTTTCAGTTATCACGAGAACGATTCAGAATATATGGATTTTCTTTTGATGACATTAGTCACCATAATATTTGACAACTTTGCTGAATTTAAACCTGGTCTAGCTGTTAAGATAACAGAGATCCCCATGTTGCACACCGAATTTCAGACAGCCTGTATATACATATATAGGCTGGTCACCTTTTACCTCTCGGTGTAGGTGAGAAGTAAATGAAATTTTATGTCTCTGTCCGAGAAGACATAAAATTTCATTTACTTAAATTTCACAACTACTTTGATGGACTTGTAGGACTTGTAGGACTCGACATTTTACAAAAAATAAAAGTTAATTTAGACCCAGTAAACTCAATTCTGACGACACCTAATTGTTCAATCGCTTTAAATTACATTCGATCAAACAAACCTCCAATTCTTTCTTATTCTATTGCACCTCGTACACAACAAATTATTAAAATACCCGTAAATATTCCCGACGGAGACGTTGTTGTGCCTTATACCAAAATTTGTGACTGTGAAATACCAGAAAATAATTTTGCTTTAACTTCTATTATAAATAAATCTGAGAAAGTTGCCAAATTTGACATTTTCGATCCAATAATTGTAGAGACTTTTAAAGAAAAACAAACAGTAGAGTTATTTAACATTGAGTACAATGAACTTCGTAATAAAAAGAAAACTCCTAGAGCTAAATTAGATTATTCCAAATTGCGATTAGATCATTTAAATATAGAAGAACGCAGAGAACTCTTGAAACTTTTCGAAGGATACTCAGATATATATTTTATAACGACAGTCAGACTTTAACTTTCACTAACCAGATCAAACACAGAATAAAAACAAAAGACGAAACACCAGTGTATACCAAAAGTTATAGATATCCCTTTATTCACAAGGAAGAGGTTCAGCGACAAATACAAGGTATGTTGGAACAAGGTATAATTCAACCAAGCGAATCCCCCTGGTCATCACCCATTTGGATCGTTCCCAAAAAGTTAGACGCCTCGGGCAAATGGAAATGGAGAGTAGTCATAGACTACAGAAAACTTAACGAAAAGACCATTGACGACAAGTACCCTTTACCAAACATAACCGACGTACTTGACAAACTAGGGAAAGCTATGTATTTTTCGACAATTGATTTATATTCAGGTTTTCACCAAATCGAGGTTCATCCTGATGATGTTCCTAAAACTGCATTCACTGTAGAAAACGGGCACTACGAGTTCAAACGTATGCCCTTTGGACTGAAAAATGCGCCAGCAACATTCCAACGTGTGATGGATAATGTACTGCGCGGCATCCAAAATGAAAAATGCCTTGTTTATTTAGATGACATCACAATCTATTCAACCTCACTAAAAGAACACATTCAAAATTTAAAATCCGTCTTTGAACGTTTGAAACAAACGCTGAAATTTCTAAACCTCTTAGGTACTCGTTGTTTGAGAAAAAACGCTAAAGTGGTTCACACTAAAGAATTCATTGATTGTTTCGAACTCTGTAAAAATTTATTAATTAACGATCCCATCCTCCGATACCCAGACTTCGACAGACCGTTCAATGTGACTATAGACGCAAGTAATTTTGTTATAGGAGCCGTTCTTTCCCAAGGCCCTATCGGTCAAGATCTTCCTATCGCCTATGCTTCGCGAACTTTAGCCAAAAACGAAGAGAATTTCTCAGTTATAGAAAAAGAATTATTAGCTATTGTGGACCTAAATCTGAATCCAATTTCTGATTCCGTATTGTTAGATGTCGGTAATGTGTAGGCGTGTAGGGTTTAACCAGAAAAATGTAAGGGTGCAGGGGTCAAGGTCTTCTTTATTGCAGTTTACTGTAGTTATTTGCTAGCCCATATAAGCCATGGACCTTCGAGGTTATTTGGTAATATTGGATTCATTTTCTCTTTTTGTTTCATTCAAGTCAATTATCCTGAAGATAGGATATTTTAATTGAAACTGAAGTAAAGATGGCAATGGCAACCTTTTTGTACATTTGTGATAGTGAAAATAAGAATATTTTTTAAATTCATTTATTATGACTTTTAGGAAAACCTTTTTCATATGAAACATGGCTGACCGAGGGGAAATAAACAGAAAATCGCACCTTTACCAACAACAAAATAAAATCAGGTATACATTCGATTCAATATTACTTAAATAAGATTTAAAAATGCTCCTACACAATTGAGTTAGCAAATATCTTCTTCGCTACGTCCCCGACTCCATTTTGTAGTCTGTTTTTAATATTTCTTAGATTTCATAGTCTCTTTTGGTAATTTAATAAATGCTTTTATGATTTTGCATGCTTATATCAATAATGTATCATTATTTGCAAATATTCATTTCTCTACGTTTCTGCTCAAATTCTATAACTGCCATTTGCTCTTTATATAAACTCTGCTTTACTCATTTTTAAAATCAGGTACCTATGCATTTGTAACAATGATACTATTAATCGCAGATATCTACTTCTGACTACTTCTTTTCGTTCACACTCATTTTTTGCAAAATTATTAAATAGTTTTATTATATTTTCTTAAGTCTTACGTAAATTGTTTCATATTTTTTTCTTATGGGCGACATCGTAATCTGCACTGGGACTGTGGAGTTTTTAATTCATTTTTTATTTTAAAACTGTTTGGAAAGAGACATAGCGAAAGCTGTTTGGCAAAATCCCTTATTCATTGTTAAAAGTAGATAATGATTTCCGAGAAAACAGAAAGTGGTTTATGAAAATAAGCCATCTTTCTTTAACGCAAAGCGTCTATCCTTGTCTACCGTTACTTATTTTCTTGTTTCTTCAGTCGACGTTCGAAATTCTACAAGTAGGGTGTCTATTTATTTAAATTTAGTATTATTTATAGTGTTTAAATTATTTCTGCACAAAACTGCAGGTAAGATAATTTTACTTTCATTGCTAATATTTCGATAGTGTTTTATTTAATTAAAATTTGATTCTTAAATATTTTAGATTAAATTACAACTAAATTTTGCGAAAACTTTTTATTCGGTTGAATTCGTTTTATTGAAAATGATTTGTTTAATTGAAATTTTATATCGTGTCTGCGTATTGAAAATTATTTAATTAATTAAAATACGCCCTGCATTAGCATTTTCCATTGAACACCTTTAAATACATAACGTTGTACGAAAACCTTTTCGTTCTGTTGAGCGCAAATATTCGATTTTTACGTACCTTTTTCAAAAACACGTTATTAGGATATAGTAACAACATCATCAAATTTCAATCAGTTTTATTTAATAACGCTGTGTACCGAAAATAACTTGCGTTCTGGCAATTTTTTACAAGAAAGTATAAGTTCAGAGTCGAAATTATGTAAATGAAACTAAAATACTCAATGAAAATATTTTTATTATTTTGCGTTATACATCATATACCATTTTCTTAATCTAGATACATTTTGTACCGCACACATACAGTTATTGAGTCCGCTGTGCCACAAACAAGTCACAGGTTGCTTAGGTAAATCTCTAAGTGCAGGACATCCTTTATCTTCTATATTGATAACGCCTCCCCAAGGAATATAGCTGTGGTTAAGAATAAAATGCTTCTTATCATAACCTTTTACATATAAGTTTTTGGCTTTTAGCATAAACGTATTCAGGACAGCAGAGAATTTTCCCACTTTCCCATGGCATTCCGTGATAATTTTTAATTAACCAGTTGACTTGTCTTTTTGTTCTTCTTGGTAGATAATCAAACTTTACAGGTGGCTTAATAATAAAATTTTCCATTTACGAACCATCCAAAGATATGACAGTTACTTCTTTAAACAAAAATTCTCCGTGAACTCCGTGATACCCCTGCATATCAATGAACAAATCATCGGTTCCTGTGTCCGATTCTGTGATCGTACCTCGTTTGACGTCACTAACTGAAGTCATTTTTCATCAATTTCTTTCTGAATGGGCCGTCGTAGTTTTAAATCTGACGGAACACTATAATGGTTTCCGCAGTTTCGCAATCTTCTGTGTGTGTAAATAGAACTATAGAATACAATAATCAACATTTCTTTTATATTAAAATAAAAGTCTTATCAAAATTCAAAATCTTGTGATGCCGGCACGCCCATTAGAAGTAGGGAACAGAGAAGAGGGAAGCTACCTGTAAATTGAGAAACATTCCGTTTGTGAAAGTGAAAGTGTTAGAAAGTACCTAGGTATTTATTACAATCCAGAACATGTAGCGGGATTTTCTAGTCAAAGTAAATTATTAATTGCGAATGAAAGTAGAAAACCCTGGATAACAAAACATATTGTGAGTCTAATAGAGGAAAGGCGAAAATATAAAAATAGGTTAGATGAAAGAGGGAAACAAAGATATAAGGTAATCAAGTGGGAAATTATTCGGGAATGTAGGAAAGCGATTGATATTAATGCTAGGAAGATAAGTTCGAAGTAGGGAAGATGTTTATATAAAGAATAAAGAGCAAATAGCAGTTACAGAATTTGCGCAGAAGCGTAGAGAAGTAGATATTTGCGACAGATTCCGCAGCTAGAGATATTTCGGGTCATAAACAAAATCCCAGGATAACAAAACATATTGTGAGTCTAATAGAGGAAAGGCGAAAATATAAAAATAGGTTAGATGAAAGAGGGAAACAAAGATATAAAGTGCTCAAGTGGGAAATTATTCGGAAATGTAGGAAAGCGATTGATATTAAATGCAAGGAAGATAAGTTCGAAGTAGGGAAGATGTTTATATGAAGAGCAAATGGCAGTTACAGAATTTGAGCAGAAGCGTAGAGAAGTAGATATTTGCGACAGATTCCGCAGCTAGAGATATTTCGGGTCATAAACAAAATCCCAGGATAACAAAACATATTGTGAGTCTAATAGAGGAAAGGCGAAAATACAAAAATAGGTTAGATGAAAGAGGGAAACAAAGATATAAGGTGACCAAGTTAGGTATATCTTTCTTTCTTTATTGCGTAGCATCTGTCCTTGTCTCTTGGTAAACCCCGTCGCGTCAGTCGTATTTGGAAATTGTACAATACGGACGTGTGTGTTTAAATTTAAAGTGTTTAAATAATTATTTCTGAAGGTAATATTATATTGTTGCTAATATTTCGTTAAGTTTTATTTTTTATTTAATTAAAATTTGATTCTTAATTACAACTAACTTTTGCGAAAACCTTTTGTTCTGCAAATATTCGTTTTTTATTGAAAATGATTTGTTTAATTGAAATTCTATGTAAAAATAAATCTTATTTGTCTGCGTACTGAAAATTAAATACGTGAAAAAATTTTCGTTTACTAATATTCTTTTGTTTATTGAAAATTATTTATTTAATTGAAATTTTATACAAAAGTACATTTTTATTTGTCTACGTATTGAAAATTAAATACGCGAAAACCTTTTCGTTTGCAAATATTCGTTTGTTTATTAAAAACTATTTGTTTAATTGAAATTTTATATTAAAATACACCTTATTTGTCTGTGTACTGAAAATTAAATACACGAAAACCTTTTCATTTATTGAAAACTATTCGTTTAATTGATTTTTTTTAAATACGTTCTAACATATTTTTTTTCTCGTCCCTACGTGTCTTCTTTTGTGGAGGGCCTCCAGAACAGCTATACCGAGTCAGAATTTATGGGAGGCGATGAGAGACGTCCTGAGGAGAATTTTACGAAGAAAAAGCTTTAACTGTAAGTCAGAATTTATATTAATTTCATCCTAACATTTTTTCATAAAAAGAATCACATTTCCTGCTTTCCGTCTATTTTATTTCTATTTGATACAGCATCAATATCTGATATGTGTCCACAGATTATTAATAAATAATTATCCTATCAAAAATAGCCGCTAAAATTTCTATGTCTTCCGTCTATTTTATTTCTATTTTGATACAGCCGTCATATCTGATATGCGTGTTCACAGATTATTAATTAATAATAATTATCTTATCAAAATATTAGCAAAATTTCTATAAGCCTTCAGTCTTTTTTTTATTGCTATGTTGATACAGCATCCTTATCTGCTATGTGTTCACAGATTATTAATAAATAATTCTCCGATCAAAAATATTTCCAAAAAATTTTTATAAGCTTTTACTCATAGTGCAATTATCTGGACATAATTATATTGTTTTGCAAAATTCCACAAGTGAAAAGAATCATTTAGGGAATGTCGAGGTAATTATGTTGTTTTTGCAAAATTCCGCGAATAATTAGGGTAATTAAGAAATTTCGCGGACGAACGTGTCTGAGGAATTCGAAAAGGGGGTGGGGGCAAAGTGTCAACAGTTCTACTTATGTTTTATAATGTTCCCGAACAGGATGCTTTCATAAAACAACACTGGCTTTTGTATATACGGATTTATAATGTTCTACAAGAAGCTTTTATAAATCGAACAAAACTGCCTTTTTGCATATAAAAGAAAATAGCACGTTTCTTACTCAAAGTTGGGTATCACTTCATTATTATTAAAGATGGCCACTAGCTGAGCGCCAATTATAACTTTTAAGTCGTTTATTCGGGTTTTTCACATCTAATACAAATAGGAAGTGAACATAAACTGAAAACTTGACGTTATTATTTTTATACGCATATTTTCTGATACTGTTATTTTTTGTCAACCGCGCAACCGCGCCCCTGCCTACTTCTCTACATTATTTCCGATATAGCCAACTTGGCATATCGTTACAAACTCGTAAATGCATTCACTTCAATCATCTGTTTACGCTACAAATTTTTCATTCCTCTAATTAACGTTGAAGTTTCACTTCTATCGCACGTGGCTTCCACGCACACAGTTTTTTTTATTTCTCAGAAAAAAACACTCTTCATAAAATACCCTGCTTGTTGTTAAACACCCATTGCACATATTATTTTTATTCAACTGTTCCAGAAAACATTTTATTAATCTTTATGCGTTTCTAGACGAAAATGTTCATTAATGTTAAAACTACAGTAAAAATTTATTTAATTCAGTACCGCATAGTGCTGGTGAGGATCGAATGCCACACCCTAGTACCTAATTACAAAATTTTCAGAAAAAATTAAGAAATAAGTGCTTTCATGTCGGCACAGAATCCAAAAAATATATAAAAACTAATAAATTTCCTGTAACCAAAGACGTTCTATTTCTATAGATACAAAGATACACTCCAATATCGCTAAAACCATGCGTGCGACAAGAAAATATTTTTTCTACACAAACATAAATATGAAAATAGCAATATTTCAACTCTCTACTCTATATGAAAGTGACATTATTTTACTCTAAAGATGAAAATATTTTCATCTCTAGGAGTAAAAATGAAAATGTCAAATTTATAGTTTTAATAACAGATAAAAGAAACACTTTCATTTCGTAGCCTGCGTATCTATGTTACCAAATAACTAAGAGCACACTGGGATGCAGCCAAAGGATTGAGGAAATCATTTCCTTCTGTTAGTTTAGGATTTTCTCTGTCACTTGTCATATTTCAACCGTTTTTTTTCGGTTCTCCGGAATAAAAGTTAGGTTAGATTATTTTTAAAATTTGGCGTACGTGCGTCCTGACCTATGTACTTTCTTAAAAGTTTTATTTATACATTGTGTCATATTGTTTGTTTAATATACTAGGTATAGTGTTTGATACATTGTCTTAGTTGACTAGTTTACAGTGGATTATTTATAGTTATATTAGTTTGCCACCTGTTTGATGTTAGTGGATTATAAGTTCTGTGCCCATGTTTTCATCTGGACTTTTTTCTTGTCCCTTCTGGATGAGCTTAGCTCGTCTTGCGTTATGTGTGTAAGATCTTCCACATCGCTGTAAGTCTTTTTCATTTTTGATGTTAGTTTTTATTTTGACTTTTACATTGTTTATATTTGCTAGATTTCCTGAGGAAGGATTTAAATAAATCCGAAAGCTTGAATAAGTGGTAAAGGGAGTTTCATTTCCTCAATCCTTTGGCTGCATCCCCGTGTACTCTTAGTTATTTATCAACTAGAGAGCCGTGTCTATCGTCAACTTTATCTATGTTACCTACCATAGCAATTAATAATTTACATTGTGACGGTTAGTTTATAATTTAATAGCATTTTAAATGATTACTATGGACTCAAAAAGTGAATACAGTGAACATGCACACCCCCAAATATAGGTGAAGCGGCAAACTCTGCTTCCGAAATTTTGCCGGATAAATCCCGACAAAGGTATGAATTTGTTTATATTTACATTTGTTCATGGATTGGAGAAATGATAACCAGATAAACTCTTTCTCAGAAAACGTTCTTCTGGCTTATATTAGTAAAAGATTTATATTTGTAAAAATGTGTAGAAAAAATAGCATTTCCTACTCGAAATGAAATACGTTTTCTTCGTTCGTGAGATTGCCCAACTCACTTTGCTCGTGGGAAAATTCTCATCTCACGGAAAAAACAGTATTTTCATCTCTTGTTGTAAAATATACTATTTCCCACGGCCCCCTAGGAAAGCGACACGTTACATACAGAAAAGTAGGTCGGAAACTTGAAAATTGCGTTGATACGTGTGCTATACTCGTAACTATGCGTTGAATTTGAAAATCGCACAGGTAGGTTCATTCATATATAGGAAGCTTTGAGATTTTGATGTTTACTGACGAATAAAATCTCCTGTCGCGTCTCTTCAAATTTTAATAATTTTTTATGAGCAAAATATATTAAGAGGTACGGCAGTAGAACATTTCCATGGAAGACATAAATATTTTAGGTACCTATGAACTGGGCATTTATGAATTGGCGAGATAAGAGAATAAATCAAAGTGTCATTCATGAGCCGGCCGAATTATTCGAATATGCTCATAGTAGGCTACTCAGAAATTTTGACATCTATTAAGATAGACAACAAATCAATGAAATAGTAGTTTACGTACGAGCGTGAAATTTTATGCACGAGGCGTAGCCGAGTGCAGAAAATCACGCGAGTTTATAGGAAATACACTTTCCATCGAGTTATGTACACTATTTTTCCTACGACCCCTTAAGAAGACAAATTTATTCATAAAACAGTAACTTTATTTAAGGATTTGTTGTCGATATTAACCGATGTCAAAATTTCCAAGCAGCCTACTAACTTACTATGAGCATAATATTACTTATCTCTGATTCCGACCAGCTCATGAATGACAAGTTGATTTGTTCTTTTGTCCGCCAATTCATAATATGACCAGTTCGTACCTATATAAAATATTTAGATCTTCTACGGAGTAGCCATTAAAATGTTCAACTGCCACACCTTTCAAGAAATTTTTGTGATAAAAAATTATTAGATTTAAGAAGAGACGCGACAGGATATTTATTCAGTAAACGTCAAAGTCTCAAGGCTGACTCCAAATTTTGAATAAACTGTGCGATTTTCAAAAATTACAGCACAGTTTTGAGTTTAATGTACGGGTAATGCAATTGTCAAGTTTCCGGCCTACTATTCCGTATGCAACGTGCTGCTTTCCTAGGGGGTCGTAGGAAAATAAAGTTACTGTTTTATGAATAAATCTGTCTTTCTTAAGGGGTCGTGGGAAAAATAGTGTACAAAACTCGCTGGAAAGTGTCTATCTAAAGCTCGTGAGATTTACACACCCGGCTAACGCCTCGTGTGTAAAAATTCTCACCTCGCACGATATTACACTTTCCATGCTTGTTATGTAATATACTAATTCCGTCCTAGTTTGGAGCACGCAAATAGTATATTATACACGAGTTTATAATGAATGCTATTATTACGGAGGTTGAAGTTTACAACACAAGCGAGTGAAAGATTCATACGCTGCCAGGTATAATTTTCGTGATTTTTCGGGCAATAAGTCTAATGAGGCAATTTCTGCAGCTTCTTTTATTGCTGGTGGTGTTAGACATCTTGTTTTCACTTTCATTACTCTTTGTTTACTTCTTTTTTAGAATATGAAATTCAAATTACAAGCATACAATGCTGATTTGACGTTTCAATTTGAACCGTCACATCGCGGCCTACACACTAGATAAATAATATAAAAAAGGGTCAAAGCCAAGTTCTTATCGGTGTAGTGAATAATATACATTAATCACTGCAGTGATTAATGTATATAATTATGATTGAAGAAACACAAGTATAAGGAGTATACCTATTATAAGATAGTCGTGGACAAAATGGATTTTGCATCTATTTTAAGACAAAAAGTCAAATCTGACACTAACTGGGTAACCTTGATTTCACAAGTTTCCGAGTTGTCAGTGTTAGTTTCTTTAGTTAAGTAGCTATTAAAGTAAATCAGCATTAAGAGAAATTCCTAGGCAAAATTTAAGTAGCGATAATTGATAAAGTTACATTTACATTCAATTCAATATCGGCACAATTCTAAATCCGATTGCAAAGTGCATATTTGACATACTTATGCATTTATGTACTTGCGTTTACAACAGCACTTTGAATTCAGCACGGTTGGTGTTGGAATTCAAATTCGAATTGCATGTTTGCAAATCGCAAACTTCCAATTCGAATGGCGACAAAAATATCGAAGTGACAGCTGACAGTTATAAAATATATGTCAGTTGGGACATTCTCACATAATGGGCCAAAATGAGTCGTACACCATTTTTAAAAAAATTGTCCACTGTTTTTGCTGTATTATGTGTCCAGTTATGCCAACAGAGGACAACTTTGTTATCAGCAGCGAAATTTAGACGTTATTTTGCAGTTTTTTCGCAAATTTTTACTGAAGAATGGAAATCATTTCGGTAATGGCAAAATCATTTCTGTAATGGCACTTACCATTACCGAAATGGTTTAAAGCGATTTCTAATTCGTCCGACCTCCTAGTTTTTCCCATCTTTTCTTTCTGCAATAAATTAAGATGATATTGTAGCTTCTAGCTACCGAAATCGCACCGACAAATTTACACAGCCAGTCATTTCGAAAACGTAGTAGTCATTTCGGTAATGCTACCATTACCGAAATGATGCATTACTGGAATGACGAAACATTATATTATTGCCCAGAATTTCTTACTTTGTCTGTGGAATTGAATTAAAATGTGAGGTTATGTTCTCGACGTTTATGCATACACCAAATCGCATGTTATATTAACATATTTTGCAAAATACGCCTAGATAATTGCGTTACCGGGTTGACGTGGACTTTCGGTACGCACTCGTTTCATGAGTCGCTTATTTGTATTGCGCGAATATTATCACTTCAAGAAATACTTACCCGCCTGACTTCAAAGCACACGACGCAGCACAACACCTCTGTCATACAAACTACAGAATACTACCTGTCATTGTCAAAATACAGGCATTTGGAAGCAGCATTACCGGAATGATGCAAAACCGTGTGTCACAGACACTTTATTTAATATTTACTTAAACGCGTTTTTGATACGTTCAATATTTTGTGTAATATTTTCATACATATATTTATTGTCAAAAAAAAAATTAAATCATATATTCAACATTAACGTGTACACGCATTATAGGACCTTGAAGTTGGCAACATCATGTATGTGACAATTACCGAAATGACGTTTGGTTCACTTTTTTGCAGATATTATTATTAACAATAGCATTTTGTTAAAAATATTCACGTGGACAAAATCCAGAAACACCAGCTTCAACATATAACACATTTAGATTTTGACTTTACGTGAATTTAGGCCCCGAAAACCAATAGTGACATAAATTCGCCCGTTATGTGAGAATCATCCTATAATGTAATAATCTCTATTATACAGGGTGTTTCAGGATTAACTGGACAAACTCAAAATCCGAATTCGGGACCTCAAAATGAGAAAAAAAGTTCCTATGAGGGTATGTCCGGAAATGCTTCATTAAAGAGCTGCCTCCCTCCAAATACATAGGCTAAAGTTAGGCTTTTATTTTCTTTCTCGAACTTGGTGAAAGATGAAAAATTAATTTTGATGAAGATTTTCTACCATCCAAAACGCTTGCAAGGGACACTTTTTCAACCATCCCTTCTCATTTAAATCGGTGAAAACAGCAACCCCCATTATATTTTTCTATTTAAATTTTTTCGGACCCGAATTTTATCATATGAAAATGTGGCTTGCAAAGCCCGATTCATTTAGAAACTTTTTTGTGTCTTTTATTTTTTTCACGAGACTGATAGTTTTTGAACAAAAAAAGTAAATATGTTGTCACGACCCATACGGTTATTTGAGAAATTGCATTAAGTACCTATTTAAGAAAATGGAAAATGCTTAATAGGCTGATGTCAAATAATCGATTTTACACAGTTACTTGACAGTAGCCTCCTAGGCAATTTTAATTTTCTTAAATAACTAGGTACCTACCTAATGCAATTTCATTTAAATGAAAAGGGATGGTTGAAAAAGTGTCCCTTGCAAGCGTTTCCGATGGTAGAAAATCTCTATCAAAATTTATTTTTTCATCTTTTTCCAAATTTGAGAAAGAAAATAAAAGCCTAACTTTAGCCGATATCTTTGGAGTGGGGCCACTCTTTAACGAAGCATTGCCGGACATACCCTCATAGGAACTTTCTCATTTCGAGATCCTGAATTCAGATTTTGAGTTTGTCCGGTTAATCCTGAAACACCCTGTACAGTCAAAAAAGCTGTAAAAAGTAATTAATAGACGAGGTTTGTGTGCTATTATATCCTTTAACTTTCAATTTTAGCTGGAAGCAATGGTTCTGTCAGATAATACCACCGCCGAAATCACATTTAGAATTTCCAATGTATATGACAACCAGTTTGACTTAAAGTTTCTAGCACAATTATTGGCAATCGGATTTCGAAGTGTGCCGATATCAAATTGGATGTAAATGTAGCTTTAGTTTACTCGCGTACGCAAAATTAAAATTCAAATGACAAGGTGATTTGACGTTTAAATTCCATGCAATTTAATTAGCGCGCCACGCCGAAAAAATAAAATCAGCTTTAGAAGAAAAAAGAAAAAGGGTCAGCTTGAATTCTATCAATTTGCATACTGAGCCAAATAGTCGGGGAGCAGCTTGCTTAAATTCAAAGTGGTCGTCCGAAGTCAAGGACACACTTGTTTTGAAAACTGTTTTCTTTGTAAAATCACACGCTGAATTAGAATCCGGAGGGCGCCCGTTCATTTGGGACTGCCTTGGCCCTGAAAAATGCATTTTTGCGCAAAATTTAGAAAAATTGAAAATTACGAACATTTCAGTTTACATCGTCATATCTTCGTTCTGGAGACAGCTAGGAAGCTATTTTTTTTGAAATGTTCTCCAGGCATTTTTGATTGCAAACCTCTATACAAAATTAACTTTTGAAAAATAACTACGTAAGAAATTTGTAATTTTGCACACCGCGTCATTTTTGTGCACCTTAATTTTCACCACTCGAGAAAGTTTTTTATTGTAAAAGATAGATGCCTATCCAATCGAAATAATATGTCGTAAAAATACGCAGAAGTTTTTAGTGAAAAAATCATCTCGATATCTACAATACTGACCGAGTTACAGCGATTAACAAAATATTGGTTTTTGCGCTGCTTCATAGTGTTTTATCTCTACTCTACGCATCTACCTAGTTACTCCGTGCATCTGCGCCTGCGGGCGGCTAATCTCCATCATATGCGGAAAACTCGTGCAAATACCTATTACTTTTCTTTGACAAAGTGATAAAACAGTTTCCGTTGTAATGAAGTTTATGTTTAATAGTTTACTAATAACATGCCATAACTGTAAAACTGTTCTTTATTTTTCAAATTCTGCGACAGACATACACTAATTCTATCTGTTTTTGTACCTGCCGCCAGGGTCGTTTCTAGTGAGCGGGGAATGCGTGTCAAACACGCAAGCGGCCAATTTTTGAGGCGGCGCCGGCGGGCGGTATACACTCGCCGCCGCTGTCCCACCGAAAAAAAAGAAATGGGATTGCCGAATGCCGCCTTTAAAAGTTAAAGGTGGCATTCACTATAAGGCGGCACGCGCGCAGTTACTTCACATTGCATTTTTTATGCATTTCGATGAAGATCTTATATCAAATTTATGT
Organism: Xestobium rufovillosum; assembly: GCA_963966045.1. NCBI lineage: Eukaryota > Metazoa > Arthropoda > Insecta > Coleoptera > Ptinidae > Xestobium > Xestobium rufovillosum. The sequence continues at coordinate 24,508,259 of OZ014504.1, forward strand.
TACGCCCATGTATGGAGTTCAAATTTTTATGTATTCCTATTTTGAGAACAAATATAAAAACTTTTTAAAAAATGAATCTTTTTCTTCGAATGAGGAACAGTATAGGGGTGTAGATAAACAGTGTTCGTTAGCTTAGGTTAGGTTGAGGGTGGCAATCCGGCAATACGTAACTTGACACGCAGGCAGCCCAATGACTTCTAGTCTTTGAGGCAGCCAAGGGGTATGAAACGGCCCTGCCTGCCGCCTTGAACAATGCGTTATATCCATTTTCAGTTACAAATTGAACTGTTTCTGCTGAATCATTCATCTGACAAATTATGCACAAATTGTAATTGATTTCCATTTTTACTAATAGTAATGCACATAACTTAACCTCAGTCTTCAATCAAAATCGCACAAATAGTGATTTCAAAACAATTCCACATATACATACTACTCGTTCATAGTTATTGTTATTTGTAAACAATTTATTAAACATAAACTTCATTACATGGGAAACTGTTTTATCTCTTTGTCAAAGAAAAGTAATAGGTATTTGCACGAGTTTCCAGCATATGGACGGAGATTAGCCGCCCGCAGGCGCAAATGCACGGAGTAGATAGATGCGTAGAGTAGAGAACACGAAAAGAACACTATGCCGAAGTGCAAAAAGCAATATTTTGTTAATTTCTGTAACTCGGTCAGTATTGCAGATATCGAGATGATTTTTTCACTAAAAACTTCTGCATACATTTCACGACATATTGTTTAAATTTCTGACGTAGTTATTTTTCAAAAGTTAATTGTGTAGAGGTTTGCAATAAAGAATGCCTGTAGAACATTTCAAAAAAGTTAGCTTCCTAGCTGTCTCCAGAACGAAGATATGACGATGTAAACTGAAATGTTCGGGGTTTTCAATTTTTCGAAATTTTACGTAAAAATGCATTTTTCAGGGCCAAGGCCGTCCCAAATGAACGGGCGCCCTCCGGATTCGGATCCAGCGGGTGATTTTACATAGAAAACTGTTTTCAAAACAAGTGTGTCCTCGATTTCGGACGAACCCTTTAAATAAGCGCTTTTTGCGATTGCTGCTCCCCGACTAAAGCTGATTGCTTCCCATGGTGTGAGTTTAAGCGTTGATTGAGAAGTCCTCTCAATCAACCCTCTCTATCAATGGTTTAAGTCTATTAAAGTGCATTAAAATAGAGGTGGCCTACTTGGCAAAATCTGGTTGGGATACTGTAGTAACATTATGTATATAGCAGTTACATACAGGGTGGGCCAATAGTACGTAACCGCTCCATTTTTCTGGTTTTCTTCAAGATACCAACATGAAAATTTACGTATATGTGGAGAACCCCACGAAGCTTTTGATAAAATTATATTCATCTTACAGAATGTTCACGTGCTAAGTACCAAACAAAAATGGGTTTTTAGTGGAATGCCCCACATTCGTTTACTTATTTGGATTCCCCATAAAATTTCACAAAAGTTGATGCACTGAGTAAGCGATATTAAGATATTGCCAGTTTAGTGCCAGTGTGAACCCAACTTTGTAGAGCTGCTGATGTCTGCTAATCAAAGCTAAATCATTATCATCAAAAGGTTCTCAGTCCGAAGACTGGTTGGACGCGTACCTATCCTGAGCTAACCTACGCATTTCCCTAAAAGTAGAACATCCTGCATCCCTAACCATTGGAGAGTAGTAGTATAATCTAGACCTACGCCTACCTCTTTTTGTTCCTATCTCTGACTAGTATGTCGTGAACTATTCCTTCATGTCTTAGAAGGTGTCCTACCATCCTATCTCTTCTATTCTTTATTGTCTTCCATACCTTTCGCTTTTCCCTAACTCTTTCTAATACCTCCCTATTGCTAACCTTAACTATCCACGGTATCTTCACATCATCCGTCTCATCATCATGAAGTTATCAGTCCGAAGTCTGGTTGGACGCGTACCTCCATCCTTTCCTATCCTGAGCTAACCTACGCATGTCCCTAAAAGTAGAGCATCCTACATCCCTAACCATTTGAGAGTAGTAGTCCAATCTATACCTACCCCTACCTCTTATTGTTCCTATCTCTGACTAGTATGTCGCGAACTATTCCTTCATGTCTCAGAAGGTGTCCTTTCATCCTATCCCTCCTATTCTTTATTGTCTTCCATACCTTTCACTTTTCCCGAACTCTTTCTAATACCTCCCTATTGCTACCCTTAAATATCCACGATATCTTCATCATGCATCTGTAGCACCCCACTTCAAACGCCTCTATTCTTTTTCGATCCGCTTCCCCTATTGTCCAAGTTTTGCACCCGTACAGTGCCGCACTCCATACGTTCCCCTTTAAGAGTCACTTCCAAGTTTCTACATTAACCGTTTCCGAACATAACGGTCATTTAATTTTATTAAACACAACTCAACCCTGTGCCATTCTTTGTTTTATATCTCTAGTGCTCCTACCATCGCGAGTTATTTGTCTTCCTAAATAGCAGAAATCTGCGACTTCCTCTATCTTCTCATTTCCCATTTGTACTACAGTTTTAGTTCTATTTTCACGTACTCTACATACCAAAATTTTGGTTTTCTTTTTTCTGATCTTAATGCCGTATCCCTCTATTAAGACTGCTTCCATTTCGTTCATAGGTATTTCTAATTCGTCTTTGCTAGATGCTAACACTGCTACATATATCATCCGCGAATCTGAGCATGTCAATAGTTTGGCCCTGTACATTAGTCCCTGAGGCTGTTCTGTCCTTAACAATATTAATCACATCTTCTATGCAGGGTGTGTTTTTTAAGCGTCCGCGGAAGATTATGCCTAAATGACGAAAAATATAAAGAAAATATTTTAACTAACCCCACCTCATTTTTTACGCTCTATAATCTAAAAATGTTTTTACTTATACCAGGTTAGTCCAAATAGTTGGAATGATGGTCAACTTTGTTTTTTCTTATGGAATGTGCATTATTTAATTTTTTACTTGATTCAGAACAATATTTTAATGGCACTTTCTTAACATAATATTATAGTAATTTTCTTTCTTTTTTGAGATATTATTTTTTTCTCGATATTTTGACAGTTACATCATACATTTTAAAAATTCATATTTCTGCACTGGTTGAAGATGGAATAATGATATTTTTGACAGCGGTCCTCATGATAATCATGATTAACACTGTTTGCTCAAATTTTGTATAAAATATACGAGGAGCATTCAATAATTTATCAAATAAAAATCAGCGAAAACCATCAAGAAGTCAGTTTTTTCAAATGACACGGTATATTTTTTATTGCTCCAATGGAAAGAGCAAAAAATTTCGCTTGGGCTCACCTAATAAAACAATATTGTTCCATGAGCATAATTTTTAAATATTTATAATATTGAAATTTTCATTTCAAAAATCAAAAATAAAGTTAGCCTTGTAAAAATACAGCCACAGAATATAAAACCCTATAAAACAACAACAAAACTGTAGACATTCCAAAGCTACTTTATTTTAGATTTTTGAAGTGAAAATTTTAATATTGTAAATATTTAAAAATTATAGTTATGTAACAATATTGTTTTATTGGGTCAGCCCATGCGAAATTTACCGCTCTTTCAAATGGAGCAATAAAAATATACCATGTCATTTGAAAAAGCTGACTTTTTTCTGGTGTTTGTCGCTTTCATATGATAAATTTTTGAATGCTCCTCGTATATTTTATACAAAATTTGAGCAAACAGTGTTAATCATGATTGTCATGAGGACCGCTGTTAAAAATATCATTACTTCATCTTCAACCAGTGCAGAAATATGAATTTTTAAAATGTATGATATAACTGCCAAAATATCGAGAAAAATAATTTTATCTCAAAAAAGAAAGAAAATTACTATAATATAATGTTATGAAAGTGCTATTAAAATATTGTTCTCAATCAAGTAAAAAATTAAATAATGCACATTCCATAAGAAAAAACAAAGTTGAGCATCATTGTAACTATTTGGACTAACCTGGTATAAGTAAAAACATTTTTAGATTATAGAGCGTAAAAAATGAGGTGAGGTTAGTTAAAATGTTTTCTTGATATTTTTCGTCATTTAGGCATAATCTTCCGCGGACGCTTAAAAACACACCCTGTATAGAGGGTGTTCATGGAATCATTCTACAATGGCTAACTTTTTTATTTGAAATCGGAGAAGGTTCGTTAAATGAACAAAGTTTAATAACTTTTCGAGAAGAATTTGATGGTGCTGGCAGAAGAACAATCGAGCATCGCATCTTTGAGATATCGCTATCAACTTCCTTAACTTAAATAGAACGACCAACTTTCAATTACACCATGGCATTTAAAATGAAAAAATACGCAAGGAATTATAAGGTGACCCACCATCTACAGTCAACTGTTTTGGAGTTGCCGACAACTGTTCACGGAATCGTTCTACAATGGCTAACTTTTTTATTTGGAATCTGAGAAAGTTCGTTAAATGGACAAAGTTTAATAACTTTTGATGGTGCTGGCAGAAAAACAATAGAGTATCGCATCTTTGAGATACGGCCGGGGGGTTATTCACGTGGGAAGTTTGGTGTACACTATAAGGAAGTTCGAAAGGAAGTTTGAGGAAGTCTGGGGAAGTTTGAGGAAGTCCGAGGAAGTCTGGGGAAGTCCGAGGAAGTCTGGGGAAGTTCGAGGAAGTCTGGGGAAGTTTGAGGAAGTCTGAGGAAGTTCGAGGAAGTCTGAGGAAGTTCGAGGTAGTCTGGGGAAATCCGAGGAAGTCTGGGGAAGTCTTTAGGAAGTTTGGGTAGTCTTGAGGTAGTCTAGGAAGTTTGAAGTTAGTCTTGCGAAAAATCTCGTGAAGTTTGGGATATTTAAAAACAATATGCGTAAATCATAAATATTCAAATATGTAATATGTTCTGTTTGTATAATTATGGAATATTCGTCTAGTATTTTATCGCCATGTAAGTATGTGTTAAAATAATGTCACGTATTGGCAAATTCCCAGGTCCCCAGGTATACCTAAGCCAGAATACTTACCTATGTGAGTATATCTATGTATATTATCAACCTAATCCTACTGAAGCATAGTAGGTTTCTGCGACGCCAGTGTTGCGGTTCAAGATTTGCTTTTCATGCATATTGCGCGACCAAGTGTGCTCTGGTTCACATACTATTTTTGTTTCACGCACCAACACTAAACCATCGTGTTCTGCTGTGAGTTTATTTATATCCCAACTAGGTTTTGCCAATGCAATGTTTGGCGTGCTATTATTCCCTTGTTTTCATTAGTAATCGCGGATTTTCTTTAAACAAATACCTTTCGTGGCCACCAGACACAATACATGGAATGCAAAATTCTGTAAATTACAACAAGCTTTTTAGAAGAAAAAAGAACAAGGATCCGCTTGGATTCGAACAAAAACTCCCCGCGCGTCTTGATAGTGCCCGCGCCTATCGGTACTGCGCCAAACCTGTTGCTCGCATGGCATGAAGTTTAACATCTATTAAAGCGCGTGAAAGTGGAAGTAGCTTACTTGGCAAGGAAAGCGCCGCACCGTAGTGAAATTACTGTATACTGTGGTAATAGCTATGGTGGAGGTTATGGTATTTTTCAGTCATTTAAAAAGATATAGATATACCCCGAGATATACCTATAGGCTCTCAATTTTAACAAAGCGGAGCGGCGCATTGTCTTTGAAGAGGAAGTCGGCGTGCTACACGCGTTTTGCGGCGCCGCGCCGTCCAAAATCGGCAAATTCGATTCAAACAAAAACTTTTGATTTTATGAGGCCGACTCCGATTTGTTTATTGTGGGTGATAACTTATTTTTCAACAACTGGCACTAAACTGAATTCATAATAGTTTACAAGTTTTTAGTTCATAGGGAAGGTAGTACTGTTCGTTTTTTCCGAGTTAAACACGCTCTTGTGAGATTATCTCGAAATTTCCTTTCACGTTACAATGGATGCTGATTAAGTTATGGAGGTTTTGAATTTTTATATTTGGCTAGGTATACTGGGTTACCATGAAATCAGGCTCACCCCTATGACATTTTTGTTTGTTAAGATATTAATTTGAAAATTGGGAAACTTAAATGACATCTAGATCTCAATTTTTTAGCAATATTTTCTAACACTTCCGGTTTCACCGGAAATGAACTGAAAATGCAATTTTTGAATGGGACTCCCTGTATATTTTTGGATCCAGTGAGTCATTCTAAACACTTTTACATCAAAAATTTAACAGAAAAATTGTTTGGGTGCAACTTAAATTTTGTATCTAGACAGCCATGACTGAAGAAAAATGTTAATTTAGAATCCTAAACTAGCGTAAATACAAAATCGTTAAATCAGACCAACTGCTTACTTACTTTTTGTAATTGGTTGAGTAGACGTTAGTTTATAATTTGTTAGTATTCATTTGTTTTTAATAACTAAATACAAAAAAATGTTTCATGAGTTTTTTTTTGGACGTATACCACCATGAGCCACCATTTATGAAAAACCGCTTCTGAGATTTTCAAATGGCTCGACCAAAAATGGTTGGCTTAATTTGATGATTTTGTTTTTACGCTAGCTTGGGACCCCAAAATTACCGATTTTTATTCAATCATGGCCATCTAGATACAAAATTTAATTTAAAATTAAAAAAATATGTTGTTTTTTATTTAAATGTGGCAGTATGGTATCTAAAATAACTCGCCGGTACCAAAAATATAAATATAGGTAAACAGGTTGTCTCATTTAAAAATCTAAATTTGGGGCCACTTTCGGAAGTGTCCGAAAAACTTAAATGCGTCTAAATAATATAGATTCGCAGACTATTTAAGTACTCCAAATTTCAAATGAATATCTTAAGAAACAAAAAGTTTTAGGGGGAACCCGATTCCATGGTCATCCAGTATAATTCCTCATACCCGGTAGAATATTTCTATTTCTTTACTATTACATAGATTACTCCTAGATATTGTTTCCATGTTACCAAGATATTACTGTGTCAGTTTCGTAATCTGAAGATATTCCTCTACATCTGTCAAAATCTTAAAAAAAAATCAAGAAAAACAGAGTTGGGATCTACGCAGAAGAAATGAGACAGCCTGTATCAGGGAAAATAATTTTGTATAATAGAAAATCATAAATCAATGGGGGTCTCTCATATAACATTTTACTCTAAATTGTATAATAAACGCGCTATGGAAGAATCCCGCACCCTGTATACAAGGTATCTCAGAAAAGTTACACTCAGCTACAGATTCCTGAGGATAGAAAGATTTAACTCAATTTAACATTATACACAAAAGTCCATCCGTGCCGAGATAGGGCGCTCTGAATGGGGGTCAACTGGAGTAGGTTGACTTACTGACTTTATTTTACTATTCCAATATGATTTGTAGCACCTTTGACTTTGATGAGAATTGGTATACAGACAGTTTATTTTTTAGGAAGCGATAGTCCCTTTTCGGCTGAGAACACCAATGATTTTTGCAATTTGGGATTTTTACCCTTACTAAATTTAGCTATTATGCACTAAAATAGTATAGGGAATGTTATCGAATTTATTGCATTCGGCTTTTTAATACCTATAGAATTTTTGAAAACAGCAAAATTTATTAAAAGTCAGTAGTTAGAAAATGACAATACTGGATACGAACCCGTTCGGAGCACATAGCGCCATCGAGTTCTCGAGGTGCCATCGACATCTTCGGCAGTGACCTTGAAAGAGACCAGAGGCTGCTGAAGGAGTCGTTGAGGCATCCGATGAAGTGTCTTCAGCAGCGGCATCTGCAGCAGCCTCTGGTGTCTTTCAAGGTCATTGCCGAAGAAGTGTGCATGTCTTCAGCAGCGTCTGGTGTCTTTCAAGGTCATTGCTGAAGAAGCGGTCTTCAGCAGCGTCCAGGCGCATGCGCCGGGGCTATTCCTCAGATCAGTCCATAGAGTTCTCCATCCACTTCAAGTGGGCGTGTCTGCAGCAGCCTCTGGTCATTGCTGAAGAAGGGCCTCTGGTGTCTTGCCATTGCGCACCCAAGCCGCCATTTTGGGGCCTTTGGTTGTGGCTCAGGCGCCTGCGCCGGGGCTCCGCCTTCAGCAGCTTCTGGTCATTGCTGACGAAGTGGTCTTCAGCGGCCCCCCTGGTGTCTCTCATTCTGTTGGGCCTTTGGATGTGGCTCAGGCGCCTGCGCCGGGGCTGTCGCGTACAAAGCACGTGTTGCTCACTGTTCAGGCCAGTCCATCCTGGCCCCATCTACTTCTTCGGCAATGACCAGAGGCTGCTGAAGGAGTCATGTCTTCAGCAACGGTGTCTTTGGGGCCTTTGGCCGTGGCTCAGGCGCATGCGCCGGGCTCTGGCTATGAGAGTGGGCGGGGCAACAGCCAATGAGAGTGGTTGTGGGCAGCATCCAATCAGAATTGTTGTTAGGTGCTGTTGGGCCTTTGGATGCGGCCCAGGCGCCTGCGCCGGGGTTTTCGCAAAAATAAAAACGTTGAATATATTTTTACATCAATATAATTAAAACTATAATATGTATACAGAGTAGGCATGCGTGTATTTTCTGGGCAAATCGAAGCCCTGCAGCTTCTCATACCACTCTTCTGACCGATTCATTACCCGGTGTATACTCAACGATGCGGTCATGCAGGATGAGACAGTATGCGGTTGTGTTGGGCGGAAAATTCTCGCTCGACTCAAATTCTAGACGCATATCTATGGGTCCAGGCTTGATGCTTTCCGACTGCTTTGATGCGTCAATCACCACGATGGGCGCTAGATCCTTGAACTGTTCCTTGCCGTATAACGGCTCGCCAACTTTTCCATAGTATGAACTCTGGAAGTTCTGGTACATTTCGTATAGCAGGGCGTATTTCCCCGTGGAGAAATCCAAGTTTAAATTCTCGTAGGGGAAGCACTCAGAATTCAGGTACAGTTTGACGTTTGTCAGATTGCAGTGGTCAAATTTGCTTGAATCCGTGTCCAAATTCGCTTTGCGATTCGTCTGGAAGGCGACAATAACGTAGCGGGGTTTCTCCAACCGTGTTGCAGTCTTGACGGCCCTCGTTTGTTTCGTAGCTTGCGGCAACACCGGATACTCGTACAGCTCCCAGCTGCGAAAACATATCTGCAACGTTCTCTCTTCCTCGACAATATTGAGAAGTTTTAGGTATTCAGCATCCGATGGATAGACGTACGGCACCCTCCAATGAACCTTGCTCAACTCAATTCTGGTGTCCTCGTTACCCACGAAAGCGTCCCTATCGTTTTTCGATCGAGTCAAAATGAGCTCGTGACACACATTTAACAGAATTTTGGGGTAATCTTCCAAGAATCCCAGCAGGATTCTTCCCGGGATGCACACGTTAAAGTTCCCGTTCGCGTCGATAAGGTGGCTCGGTGAGTCTCCCGTATTCGTCCAGCCGGCATTCTCCAGGGCACCTACCTCACCCTCATTCAGAGAAACTACACCCTTCAGTGTGCTCGTGATGCCCACGTTTTTTGTTCGATCCACCTCCACCCCGTTTATTTCATAGCGGACGTCGTCAAAGAGGAAACTGAGGGCGTTATTTGTTAAAGCCGCATTTCCGCCTCCTGCACCCTTGATGAACCTGCCCTCTATGTAGATGCTGCTTAGATGCGGCAGTACGTAAACGTCTTGTTGGTGGATTGGTATGCGAATTTCGTCATTAGCGTTGAATGTTGTTGTTGTCACGAACGGCTGATGTACGTGCACCTCGACACGGCGTGCTGACTCATCCAAAACAGCACCGTCCAGAACACGAAACGTGTCTACGTTTATGTGTGTCATTATTCAAATGCGGTTCCCTTGTTGAAGCACAAGTACTAACTGACAGCACCGTTAATTTTCTTGCTTAAATACTCTCCATACAACCGTGCGCATGCGCAGTCTTATTCTTGCTGGTGTCATCAGCCATGGTGTTTGCGAATACAGCTGTCTGTGTCAACCGACCGACCGACCGACCGACCGACCGACCGACCGACCGACCGACCGACCGACCGACCGACCGACCGACCGACCGACCGACCGACCGACCGACCGACCGACCGACCGACCGACCGACCGACCGACCGACCGACCGACCGACCGACCGACCGACCGACCGACCGACCGACCGACCGACCGACCGACCGACCGACCGACCGACCGACCGACCGACCGACCGACCGACCGACCGACCGACCGACCGACCGACCGACCGACCGACCGACCGACCGACCGACCGACCGACCGACCGACCGACCGACCGACCGACCGACCGACCGACCGACCGACCGACCGACCGACCGACCGACCGACCGACCGACCGACCGACCGACCGACCGACCGACCGACCGACCGACCGACCGACCGACCGACCGACCGACCGACCGACCGACCGACCGACCGACCGACCGACCGACCGACCGACCGACCGACCGACCGACCGACCGACCGACCGACCGACCGACCGACCGACCGACCGACCGACCGACCGACCGACCGACCGACCGACCGACCGACCGACCGACCGACCGACCGACCGACCGACCGACCGACCGACCGACCGACCGACCGACCGACCGACCGACCGACCGACCGACCGACCGACCGACCGACCGACCGACCGACCGACCGACCGACCGACCGACCGACCGACCGACCGACCGACCGACCGACCGACCGACCGACCGACCGACCGACCGACCGACCGACCGACCGACCGACCGACCGACCGACCGACCGACCGACCGACCGACCGACCGACCGACCGACCGACCGACCGACCGACCGACCGACCGACCGACCGACCGACCGACCGACCGACCGACCGACCGACCGACCGACCGACCGACCGACCGACCGACCGACCGACCGACCGACCGACCGACCGACCGACCGACCGACCGACCGACCGACCGACCGACCGACCGACCGACCGACCGACCGACCGACCGACCGACCGACCGACCGACCGACCGACCGACCGACCGACCGACCGACCGACCGACCGACCGACCGACCGACCGACCGACCGACCGACCGACCGACCGACCGACCGACCGACCGACCGACCGACCGACCGACCGACCGACCGACCGACCGACCGACCGACCGACCGACCGACCGACCGACCGACCGACCGACCGACCGACCGACAAGTTTTTAGTTCATAGGGAAGGTAGTACTGTTCGTTTTTTCCGAGTTAAACACGCTCTTGTGAGATTATCTCGAAATTTCCTTTCACGTTACAATGGATGCTGATTAAGTTATGGAGGTTTTGAATTTTTATATTTGGCTAGGTATACTGGGTTACCATGAAATCAGGCTCACCCCTATGACATTTTTGTTTGTTAAGATATTAATTTGAAAATTGGGAAACTTAAATGACATCTAGATCTCAATTTTTTAGCAATATTTTCTAACACTTCCGGTTTCACCGGAAATGAACTGAAAATGCAATTTTTGAATGGGACTCCCTGTATATTTTTGGATCCAGTGAGTCATTCTAAACACTTTTACATCAAAAATTTAACAGAAAAATTGTTTGGGTGCAACTTAAATTTTGTATCTAGACAGCCATGACTGAAGAAAAATGTTAATTTAGAATCCTAAACTAGCGTAAATACAAAATCGTTAAATCAGACCAACTGCTTACTTACTTTTTGTAATTGGTTGAGTAGACGTTAGTTTATAATTTGTTAGTATTCATTTGTTTTTAATAACTAAATACAAAAAAATGTTTCATGAGTTTTTTTTTGGACGTATACCACCATGAGCCACCATTTATGAAAAACCGCTTCTGAGATTTTCAAATGGCTCGACCAAAAATGGTTGGCTTAATTTGATGATTTTGTTTTTACGCTAGCTTGGGACCCCAAAATTACCGATTTTTATTCAATCATGGCCATCTAGATACAAAATTTAATTTAAAATTAAAAAAATATGTTGTTTTTTATTTAAATGTGGCAGTATGGTATCTAAAATAACTCGCCGGTACCAAAAATATAAATATAGGTAAACAGGTTGTCTCATTTAAAAATCTAAATTTGGGGCCACTTTCGGAAGTGTCCGAAAAACTTAAATGCGTCTAAATAATATAGATTCGCAGACTATTTAAGTACTCCAAATTTCAAATGAATATCTTAAGAAACAAAAAGTTTTAGGGGGAACCCGATTCCATGGTCATCCAGTATAATTCCTCATACCCGGTAGAATATTTCTATTTCTTTACTATTACATAGATTACTCCTAGATATTGTTTCCATGTTACCAAGATATTACTGTGTCAGTTTCGTAATCTGAAGATATTCCTCTACATCTGTCAAAATCTTAAAAAAAAATCAAGAAAAACAGAGTTGGGATCTACGCAGAAGAAATGAGACAGCCTGTATCAGGGAAAATAATTTTGTATAATAGAAAATCATAAATCAATGGGGGTCTCTCATATAACATTTTACTCTAAATTGTATAATAAACGCGCTATGGAAGAATCCCGCACCCTGTATACAAGGTATCTCAGAAAAGTTACACTCAGCTACAGATTCCTGAGGATAGAAAGATTTAACTCAATTTAACATTATACACAAAAGTCCATCCGTGCCGAGATAGGGCGCTCTGAATGGGGGTCAACTGGAGTAGGTTGACTTACTGACTTTATTTTACTATTCCAATATGATTTGTAGCACCTTTGACTTTGATGAGAATTGGTATACAGACAGTTTATTTTTTAGGAAGCGATAGTCCCTTTTCGGCTGAGAACACCAATGATTTTTGCAATTTGGGATTTTTACCCTTACTAAATTTAGCTATTATGCACTAAAATAGTATAGGGAATGTTATCGAATTTATTGCATTCGGCTTTTTAATACCTATAGAATTTTTGAAAACAGCAAAATTTATTAAAAGTCAGTAGTTAGAAAATGACAATACTGGATACGAACCCGTTCGGAGCACATAGCGCCATCGAGTTCTCGAGGTGCCATCGACATCTTCGGCAGTGACCTTGAAAGAGACCAGAGGCTGCTGAAGGAGTCGTTGAGGCATCCGATGAAGTGTCTTCAGCAGCGGCATCTGCAGCAGCCTCTGGTGTCTTTCAAGGTCATTGCCGAAGAAGTGTGCATGTCTTCAGCAGCGTCTGGTGTCTTTCAAGGTCATTGCTGAAGAAGCGGTCTTCAGCAGCGTCCAGGCGCATGCGCCGGGGCTATTCCTCAGATCAGTCCATAGAGTTCTCCATCCACTTCAAGTGGGCGTGTCTGCAGCAGCCTCTGGTCATTGCTGAAGAAGGGCCTCTGGTGTCTTGCCATTGCGCACCCAAGCCGCCATTTTGGGGCCTTTGGTTGTGGCTCAGGCGCCTGCGCCGGGGCTCCGCCTTCAGCAGCTTCTGGTCATTGCTGACGAAGTGGTCTTCAGCGGCCCCCCTGGTGTCTCTCATTCTGTTGGGCCTTTGGATGTGGCTCAGGCGCCTGCGCCGGGGCTGTCGCGTACAAAGCACGTGTTGCTCACTGTTCAGGCCAGTCCATCCTGGCCCCATCCACTTCTTCGGCAATGACCAGAGGCTGCTGAAGGAGTCATGTCTTCAGCAACGGTGTCTTTGGGGCCTTTGGCCGTGGCTCAGGCGCATGCGCCGGGCTCTGGCTATGAGAGTGGGCGGGGCAACAGCCAATGAGAGTGGTTGTGGGCAGCATCCAATCAGAATTGTTGTTAGGTGCTGTTGGGCCTTTGGATGCGGCCCAGGCGCCTGCGCCGGGGTTTTCGCAAAAATAAAAACGTTGAATATATTTTTACATCAATATAATTAAAACTATAATATGTATACAGAGTAGGCATGCGTGTATTTTCTGGGCAAATCGAAGCCCTGCAGCTTCTCATACCACTCTTCTGACCGATTCATTACCCGGTGTATACTCAACGATGCGGTCATGCAGGATGAGACAGTATGCGGTTGTGTTGGGCGGAAAATTCTCGCTCGACTCAAATTCTAGACGCATATCTATGGGTCCAGGCTTGATGCTTTCCGACTGCTTTGATGCGTCAATCACCACGATGGGCGCTAGATCCTTGAACTGTTCCTTGCCGTATAACGGCTCGCCAACTTTTCCATAGTATGAACTCTGGAAGTTCTGGTACATTTCGTATAGCAGGGCGTATTTCCCCGTGGAGAAATCCAAGTTTAAATTCTCGTAGGGGAAGCACTCAGAATTCAGGTACAGTTTGACGTTTGTCAGATTGCAGTGGTCAAATTTGCTTGAATCCGTGTCCAAATTCGCTTTGCGATTCGTCTGGAAGGCGACAATAACGTAGCGGGGTTTCTCCAACCGTGTTGCAGTCTTGACGGCCCTCGTTTGTTTCGTAGCTTGCGGCAACACCGGATACTCGTACAGCTCCCAGCTGCGAAAACATATCTGCAACGTTCTCTCTTCCTCGACAATATTGAGAAGTTTTAGGTATTCAGCATCCGATGGATAGACGTACGGCACCCTCCAATGAACCTTGCTCAACTCAATTCTGGTGTCCTCGTTACCCACGAAAGCGTCCCTATCGTTTTTCGATCGAGTCAAAATGAGCTCGTGACACACATTTAACAGAATTTTGGGGTAATCTTCCAAGAATCCCAGCAGGATTCTTCCCGGGATGCACACGTTAAAGTTCCCGTTCGCGTCGATAAGGTGGCTCGGTGAGTCTCCCGTATTCGTCCAGCCGGCATTCTCCAGGGCACCTACCTCACCCTCATTCAGAGAAACTACACCCTTCAGTGTGCTCGTGATGCCCACGTTTTTTGTTCGATCCACCTCCACCCCGTTTATTTCATAGCGGACGTCGTCAAAGAGGAAACTGAGGGCGTTATTTGTTAAAGCCGCATTTCCGCCTCCTGCACCCTTGATGAACCTGCCCTCTATGTAGATGCTGCTTAGATGCGGCAGTACGTAAACGTCTTGTTGGTGGATTGGTATGCGAATTTCGTCATTAGCGTTGAATGTTGTTGTTGTCACGAACGGCTGATGTACGTGCACCTCGACACGGCGTGCTGACTCATCCAAAACAGCACCGTCCAGAACACGAAACGTGTCTACGTTTATGTGTGTCATTATTCAAATGCGGTTCCCTTGTTGAAGCACAAGTACTAACTGACAGCACCGTTAATTTTCTTGCTTAAATACTCTCCATACAACCGTGCGCATGCGCAGTCTTATTCTTGCTGGTGTCATCAGCCATGGTGTTTGCGAATACAGCTGTCTGTGTCAACCGACCGACCGACCGACCGACCGACCGACCGACCGACCGACCGACCGACCGACCGACCGACCGACCGACCGACCGACCGACCGACAGACAGACAGACAGACAGACAGACAGACAGACAGACAGACAGACAGACAGAGAGACAGACAGACAGACAGACAGACAGACAGACAGACAGACAGACAGACAGACAGACAGACAGAGAGACAGACAGACAGACAGACAGACAGACAGACAGACAGACAGACAGACAGACAGACAGACAGACGTCTGTCTGACAGACAGACAGACAGACAGACAGACAGACAGACAGACAGACAGACAGACAGAGAGAGAGACAGACAGACAGACAGAGAGAGACAGACAGACAGACAGACAGACAGACAGACAGACAGACAGACAGAGAGACAGACAGACAGACAGACAGACAGACAGACAGACAGACAGACAGACAGACAGACAGACAGACGTCTGTCTGACAGACAGACAGACAGACAGACAGACAGACAGACAGACAGACAGACAGACAGAGAGAGAGACAGACAGACAGACAGAGAGAGACAGACAGACAGACAGACAGACAGACAGACAGACAGACAGACAGACAGACAGACAGACAGACAGACAGACAGACAGACAGACAGACAGACAGACAGACAGACAGACAGACAGACAGACAGACAGACAGACAGACAGACAGACAGACAGACAGACAGACAGACAGACAGACAGACAGACAGACAGACAGACAGACAGACAGACAGACAGACAGACAGACAGACAGACAGACAGACAGACAGACAGACAGACAGACAGACAGACAGACAGACAGACAGACAGACAGACAGACAGACAGACAGACAGACAGACAGACAGACAGACAGACGGACCGACAGACGGACCGACAGACAGACAGACAGACAGACAGACAGACAGACAGACAGACATACAGACAGACATACAGACAGACAACTACTGATAAGAGTTCGGAAGTAGGAGAATAACTATAGATTCCTTTTTGTCTCATCGAGCTGATTAATTTGATACCCTACATGATCTAGGTGGGCGGGGCAAGGAGCGTGGCCGGGGGCGCGGTCAGTGAGTGGCCACCCCTAAAAACCACCCCTAAAAACCACCCCCAAAAATCACCCTCCAAAGCCACCCCAAGAACCGCCCCTAAAAACCACCCCTAAAAGCTACCCCCTAAAAACCACTCCTAAAAGCTACCCCTAAAACCACCCCTAAAACCACCCCCTAAAAACCACCCCCAAAGACCACCCCCAAAAACCACCCCCAAAAACCACCCCTAAAATCCACCCCAATATTCCGATACCTCTAGTCGAGTCCTTTAATTTACACCCCACATGACATAGTTTTTACGTAGGGGTTAGCCTAAATTTAGACTACTGTTCTCAAATAATTAGCGATGTAGAATGTTCTACTACCGAGAACTAAGATGTTTGCATATATCAATCAGATGGTTCCCACACGTGTCCGAAACGCATTAAGATAACAAGTAATTTCAAATAAACAAACTGGAGAATGTTCTAGAATGTTTTTTTCCCACACGTGTCCGAAACGCATTAAGATAACAAGTAATTTCAAATAGACAATCAGAAGAATATTCTAGAATGTTATTTTATTGTAATAATACAAACAAACAAACGGGTCACCTTGTAGTGTCTACAACGTATTAAATGCACATGCAGAGCGTGGGATCAAACCTAAACAAACATATCCTATCGGCAAGATGAAAGGTTATTTCCCATAATAAAAACAATTATAACATCTCTTATCGGCGGCGAACGTGCTTTTTTCTTAAACTGTAATATCAATATTTATTTAGTATAAACAATTGTAAATTTCCGAGAAAATAAATATTAATTCTGTAACTTCTGTTTACAATCATAAGTATATACGGACGATTTGAAAGACGGGCTTGTGGGCCGCCGATTAGCTCAGTTGGTTGGAGCGAGGGCTCCGGTGCGTGGGGACCCGGGTTCGAATCCCGGTCGGCGTCATTTCCAGAACGTTTGCGAAAACCCCGGCGCATGCGCCTGAGCCACGGCCAAAGGCCCCAAAGACACCGTTGCTGAAGACATGACTCCTTCAGCAGCCTCTGGTCATTGCCGAAGAAGTGGATGGGGCCAGGATGGACTGGCCTGAACAGTGAGCAACACGTGCTTTGTACGCGACAGCCCCGGCGCAGGCGCCTGACCCACAGCCAAAGACCACAAAATGGCGGCTTGGGTGCGCAATGGCAAGACACCAGAGGCTCTTCTTCTGAGAGACACCAGAGGCTGCTGCTGCTGCTGCTGCTGCTGCTGCTGAAGACAACTTCTTCGGCAATGACCTTGAAAGGCACCAGAGGCTGCTGAAGACATGCCCACTTCTTCGGCAATGACCTTGAAAGACACCAGAGGCTGCTGAAGATGTCATTGCTGAAGACATGACTTCCACTTCTTCTTCAAGGACTCCTTCAGCAGCCTCTGGTGTCTTTCAAGGTCACTGCCGAAGAAGTGGATGGCACCTGGAGAACTCGATGGCCTGGCCCAGTATTGTCATTTTCTAACTACTAAAGTCAAAACGAGAGTCAAAACAATTCCGAAATAAATTAATTTTTTTCCTGCCACCAAAAAAATATCATCGACGCCCGGGTAAAAAATGGTAAAAAGGTAAGGGCGTCCTTAAAAAATAAGCATACTGTGTATTAATCTCGGTATTAATTGTTATCAAACTCATAAATAACATAAATAAATAACATTCGAATACAAAAATATTTGTACCTCAATTTATACCAAATCCAAAGTTCGTAAGTCAACCAGTTCCGATTATTTAAGTTAGCCCTGTTCAGAGGGTTCTATTTCGGTAGGGATGCATTTTTCTACAAACATAAATAGAGTTAAGTAAATCCCATTATTTTATCCTTAGAAATCTATGGTTAAGTGTTGACCCACCTTTGCTGAGACGCCTGTATATCAAGATACGCATATATGTATGTATATGGTAATATTTATTACAGGTACATAATCTAATCGCGTGATACATAACTACCAATCCTGGATATAGCTGATGCTGAACTGAATTCATATATCCATACAGTGTATTAGTTTATAGTTTTTAGTTTGTGCAGAAGGTAGAGTCCGTCCAGTAGAAAGGAAACGGTGGCCGATTTTTTTAGTTTCCTAAGAACACCAAAGAGTCACTGGCGTTCGACTACGTTAGCATTAGCCACCCGTTCGCGCAAAATTAATGCCGTCATAATGAATCACCCGTAATTTCGTTTTTTAAAGCAAGTGAAAATGATTTAAATGTGTGTGCTGTAGCAGTAAAGCTGAATTTCAGTTAACTGATAGAGGCTCAGAAAATCATAAGTCTTAGGAGATTCGTGGCCGAGTTCGTGGCAGTCTGTGTAGTCTCTGTAAGACGGGGGAGTCTCGAGGAAGTTTGGGAAGTCTCAAGGAAGTTTGGAAAGTCTCGAGGAAGTTTAGGAAATTTCAAGAAAGTTTGGGAAGTCTCAAGGAAGTTTGGGAAGTCTCGAGGAAGTTTGGGAAGTCTCGAGGAAGTTTGGGAAGTCTCGAGGAAGTTAGGGAAGTCTCGAGGAAGTTAGGGAAGTTTCGAGGAAGTTTGGGAAATCTCGAGGAAGTTTGGGAAGTCTCGAGGAAGTTTAGGAAGTCTCGAGGAAGTTTGGGAAGTCTCGGGGAAGTCCGGGTAGTCCCGGGGAAGTCCGGTAATTTTAGAGGAAGTTTGGGAAGTCTCGAGGAAGTTTAGGAAGGAAATTTCAAGAAAGTTTGGGAAGTCTCAAGGAAGTTTGGGAAGTCTCGAGGAAGTTTGGGAAGTCTCGAGGAAGTTTGGGAAGTCTCGAGGAAGTTAGGGAAGTCTCGAGGAAGTTTGGGAAATCTCGAGGAAGTTTGGGAAGTCTCGAGGAAGTTTGGGAAGCCTCGAGGAAGTTTGGGAAGTCTCGAGGAAGTCCGGGTAGTCCCGGGGAAGTCCGTAATTTTAGGGGAAGTCTGGGAAGTTTTTGCTAGGAGGAAGTTTGGTGTACATATTTTTCACCGTGAATAACCCTCGGATATCGCTATCAACTTCCTTAACTAAAATAGAACGACCAACTTTCAATTACACCATCGCATTTAAAATCAAAAAATACGCAAGAAATTATAAGGTGATCCGCCACCTACATTCAGCTGTTATGGAGTTGCCGACAACTGTTCACGGAATCGTTCTACAATGGCTAACTTTTTTATTTGGAATCTGAGAAAGTTCGTTGAATGGACAAAGTTTAATAAATTTTCGAGAAGAATTTGATGGTGCTGGCAGAAAAACAATCGAGCATCGCATCTTTGAGATATCGCTATCAACTTCCTTAACTTAAATGGAGCGACCAACTTTCAATTACACCATCGCATTTAAAATCAAAAAAATACGCAAGAAATTACAAGGTGATCCACCACCTACAGTTAACTGTTTTGGAGTTGCCGACAACTGTTCACGGAATCGTTCTACAATGGCTAACTTTTTTATTTGGAATCTGAGAAAGTTCGTTAAATGGACAAAGTTTAATAACTTTTCGAGAAGAATTCGATGGTGCTGGCAGAAAAACAATCGAGCATCGCATCTTTGAGATATCGCTATCAACTTCCTTAACTTAAATGGAGCGACCAACTTTCAATAAATTACACCATCGCATTTAAAATCAAAAAATACGCAAAAAATTATAAGATGACCCACCACCTACAGTCAACTGTTTTGGAGTTGCCGATAACAGTTCACGGAATCGTTCTACAATGGCTAACTTTTTTATTTGGAATCTGAGAAAGTTCGTTAAATGGACAAAGTTTAATAACTTTTCGGGAAGAATTTGATGGTGCTGGTAGAAAAACAATCGAGCATCGCATCTTTGAGATATCGCTATCAACTTCCTTAAATTAAATGGAACGACCAACTTTCAATTACACCATCGCATTTAAAATTAAAAAATAAGCAAGAAATTATAAGGTGACCCACCACCTACATTCAACTGTTTTGGAGTTGCCGATAACAGTTCATGGAATCGTTCCACAATGGCTAACTTTTTTATTTGAAATCGGAGAAAGTTCGTTAAATGGACAAAGTTTAATAACTTTTCGAGAAGAATTTGATGGTGCTAGCAAAAAAACAATGGAGCATCGCATCTTTGAGGTATCGCTATCAACTTCCTTAACCTAAATGGAGCGACCAACTTTCAATTTATTACACAGTGTTGACTGTAGGTGGTGGGTCACCTTATAATTTTTTGCGTATTTTTTGATTTTAAATGCGATGGTGTAATTGAAAGTTGGTCGTTCCATTTAAGTTAAGGAAGTTGATAAAGATATCTCAAAGATGCGATGCTCGATTGTTTTTCTGCTAGCACCATCAAATTCTTCTCGAGAAATTATTAAACTTTGTCCATTTAACGAACTTTCTCCGATTCCAAATAAAAAAGTTAGCCATTGTAGAACGATTCCGTGAACAGTTGTCGGCAACTCCAAAACAGTTGACTGTAGGTGGTGGGTCACCTTATAATTTTTGGCGTATTTTTTGATTTTAAATGCGATGATGCAATTGAAAGTTTGTCGTTCCATTTAAGTTAAGGAAGTTGATAGCGATATCTTAAAAATGCGATGCTCGATTGTTTTTCTGCTAGCACCATCAAATTCTTCTCGAGAAATTATTAAACTTTGTCCATTTAACGAACTTTCTCCGATTTCAAATAAAAAAGTTAGCCATTGTAGAACGATTCCGTGAACAGTTGTCGGCAACTCCAAAACAGTTGACTGTAGGTGGTGGGTCACCTTATAATTTTTGGCGTATTTTTTGATTTTAAATGCGATGATGCAATTGAAAGTTTGTCGTTCCATTTAAGTTAAGGAAGTTGATAGCGATATCTCAAAGATGCGATGCTCGATTGTTTTTCTGCCGCCACCATCAAATTCCTCTTGAGAAATTATTAAACTTTGTCCATTTAACGAACTTTCTCCGATTTCAAATAAAAAAGTTAGTCATTGTAGAACGATTCCGTGAACAGTAGTCTGCAACTCCAAAACAGTTGACCACAGTTGACAACAGTGGGCCACCTTATAATTTTTTGCGTATTTTTTGATTTTAAATGCGATGGTGTAATTGAAAGTTGGTCGTTCCATTTAAGTTAAGGAAGTTGATAGCGATATCTTAAAAATGCGATGCTCGATTGTTTTTTTGCTAGCACCATCAAATTCTTCTCGAGAAATTATTAAACTTTGTACATTTAACGAACTTTCTCCGATTTCAAATAAAAAAGTTAGCCATTGTAGAATGATTCCATGAACACCCTGTATAAGTTGAAAACTAGAGGTGACAACGCACATCCCTCTCGTTGTCGAAGGCTTTTTCTAAATCTACAAATCCTATATACTTAGGCGCTCATTCCATTTTCTTTTGTTTTTTTATAATTACTCGTAAAACTAGAATGGCCTTGCGCGCTCCTCTATTTCGCCTAAATCCGAACTGATCTTCTCCTAATATTTCTTCTGCCCTTTTTTCCTTCCTTCTTTGCACAATTCTAGTCAAAATTTTTGACGCGTGAGAAGTTAAACTGATAGTTCTAAAATTTTCACACCTGTCCGCGCATTTCCTTTTTGGCAAAGCGACTATTATGTTCCTTTTGCAATCTTCTGGAATCTCACCTGTCTCGTATATGCGGCTAACTAGTTTAAATAGACGCTCTCTTACATCTTGAACTGCACACTTTAGAATTTCTGCCTGCAATCCTAATGTTAGCTCAAACTCTTCCCCCATTATATACTTGGGCCGCCCAACAGACGGAGTGATCACCCTGCAAACATGAGCTCTAGACGGGACCACTATCAATTTAGGACAACAGAACCGCAGTGATGCGCTTTCTTTAGACCCAACGAAGCCTCATCACTCCAATTCGGTCATCATAAATTAATATTGGCCCCGCTAGAGCACGTTCTTGCAGGGTGATCACTCCGTCTGTTGGGCGGCCCAAGTATAGTACAGCCTAGATTAGCCCCCTCTACACTGATTTCCTTTTCTAATATACTCCTAGTTCTCGTCCCGCATATAAACATCCCCAATATTCCTTCCACCTATCTGCCTTTTCGTCTCTTCCGATTAGGATGTCACCTGCCTCGTTTCTAATGTTCTTGCTGCTAGATCCAATTTCTCTGAAATTTATCTTAATTATTTTATACGCTTCGTCAGTTCTTCCTACTTGGAACTTATCTTCAACTTCTTCGCATTTATTATCAATCCACTGTTCTTTCGCTATCCTACATTTCCGAATAATTTCCCACTTGGCCGCCTTATACCTTTGTTTCCCTCCTTCATCTAGCCTATTTTTATGTTTTAATCTGACACTGGCTTCGTTGCTATGATACCGTCTTTCTGATTGGTTGTATCATACAATGAAGCTTGTGTCAGACTTAGGCCCGGTTTTTCAAAGAATTCAACACCGGATTAAGTCTGACACCGGCTTCGTTGCTATGATACCGGCTTTCTGATTGGTTGTAGCATAGCAACAAAGCCGGTGTCAGACTTAATCCGGTGTTGGATTCTTTGAAAAACCGGGCCTTAATCTGGCTTACAAAGCAAGAAATCTATAATTCAGTGAACGAGGAGTATGTGCCCGAGCAAGCAATATTGCATGGTTCGAGTGTGTAGGGGAAAGCACCACACTGATGAGTCCCAAAAAGGACGAAACCAGTGGTTTACGGTTTTTCATGCACATTTGAAACATGCAATATTGAACAATTTCTAACAAGCAATCGTGCTTTGTGGAACACTGCTTGCAAGATTACTTCTTGAAACAACTGTTTCCTTCCATGGCACCTCTTGCTTCAAATTATACCTAGGTTTAATAAGTTATAATGTACGTATGTATTCAAGAATATGAACATGAAGAAACAGTCTGGCAATGGAACTTTTGTCTCAATGTAAACTCAACCTCCAGAAACAAGATGGAAACCATATTTTGGGATTTGGGTGCTAAAAGGAGAACCGAATAAACTACCAGCCAAACGAGGGGTATTCACGGTGAAAAATATGTACACCAAACTTCCTCCTAGCAAAAACTTCCCAGACTTCCCCTAAAATAACCGGACTTCCCCGGGACTACCCGGACTTCCTCGAGACTTCCCAAACTTCCTCGAGACTTCCCAAACTTCCTCGAGATTTCCCAAACTTCCTCGAGACTTCCCTAACTTCCTCGAGACTTCCCAAACTTCCTCGAGACTTCCCAAACTTCCTCGAGACTTCCCAAACTTCCTTGAGACTTCCCAAACTTTCTTGAAACTTCCTAAACTTCCTCGAGACTTCCCAAACTTCCTCCAAACTTCCTCCAAACTTCCCAAACTTCCTCGAGACTACCCCGTCTTACAGAGACTACACAGACTCCCACGAACTCGGCCACGAATCTCCTAAGACAACTTTTGATTTTCTGAGCCTCTATCGGTTAACTGAAATTCAGCTTTACTGCTACAGCACACACATTTAAATCATTGTCAATTGCTTTAAAAAACGAAATTACAGGTGATCCATTATGACGGCATTAATTTTGTGAGAACGGGTGGCTAATGCTAACGTAGTCAAACGCCAGTGACTCTTTGGTGTTCTTAGGAAACTTAAAAAATCGGCCACCGTTTCCTTTCTACTGAATGGACTCTACCTTCTGCACAAACTAAAAACTATAAACTAGTACACTGTATGGATATATGAATTCAGTTCAACATCAGCTATATCCAGGATTGGTAGTTATGTATCACGCGATTAGATTATGTACCTGTAATAAATATTACCATATACAATACATATATATGCGTATCTTGATATACAGGGAGTCTCAGCAAAGGTGGGTCAACACTTAACTATAGATTTCTAAGGATAAAATAATGTGATTTACTTAACTCTATTTATGTTTATAGAAAAATGCATCCCTACCGAAATAGAACCCTCTGAACAGGGCTAACAAATAACCGGAACTGGTTGACTTACGAACTTTGGATTTGGTATAAATTGAGGTACAAATATTTTTGTATTCGAATGTTATTTATTTGTTATTTATGAGTTTGATAACAATTAATACACAGTATGCTTATTTTTTAAGGACGCCCTTACCTTTTTACCATTTTTTTATCCGGGCGTCGATGATATTTTTTGGGGACAGGAAAAGAATTAATTTATTTAGGAATTGTTTTGACTCTCGTTTTGACTTTTAATAAATTTTGCTGTTTTCAAAAATTCTATAGGTATTAAAAAGCCGAATGCAATAAATTCGATAACATTCCCTATACTATTTTAGGGCATAATAGCTAAATGTAGTAAGGGTAAAAATCCCAAATTGCAAAAAAATCATTGGTGTTCTCAGCCGAAAGGGACTATCGTTTCCTAAAAAATAAACTGTCTGTATACCAATTCTTATCAAAGTCAAAGGTGCTATAAATCATATTGGAATAGTAAAATAAAGTCAGTAAGTCAACCAGTTGACCCCCACTCAGAGCGCCCTATCTCGGCACGGATGGACTTTTGTGTATAATCAACGGTATAATGTTAAATTGAGTTAAATATTTCTATCCTCAGGAATCTGTAGCTGAGTGTAGCTTTTCTGCGGGATACAGGGTGCGGGATTCTTCCATAACACCTTTATTATACAATTTAGAGTAAAATGTTATATGAGAGACCCCGTGAGAGACCCCCATTGATTTATGATTTTCTATTAGTATACAAAATTATTTTCCCTGATACAGGCAGTCTCATTTCTTCTGCGTAGAACCCAACTCTGTTTTTCTTATTTTTTTTAAGATTTTGACAGATGTAGAGGAATATCTTCAGATTACGAAACTGACACAGTAATATCTTGGTAACATGGAAACAATATCTAGGAGTAATCTCTGTAATAGTAAAGAAATAGAAATATTCTACCGGGTATGAGGAATTACACTGGATCAGGTTCCCCCTAAACCTCTTTGTTTCTTAAGATATTCATTTGAAATTTGGAGTACTTAAATAGTCTGCGAATCTATATTATTTAGACGCATTTAAGTTTTTCGGACACTTCCGGTTTTGCCGAAAGTGACCCCAAATTTAGATTTTTAAATGAGACAACCTGTATACCTATATTTATATTTTTGGAACCGGCGAGTTATTTTAGATACCATACTGCCACATTTAAATAAAAAACACAACATATTTTTTTAATTTCAAATTAAATTTTGTATCTAGATGGCCATGATTAAATAAAAATCGGTAATTTTGGGGTCCCAAACAAGCTTAAAAACAAAATCATCAAATTAAGCTAACCCTTTTTTTGTCGAGCCATTTGAAAATCTCAGAAGCGGTTTTTCACTCGGTTTTTCAGAAATAATGGTCTGTTTCTTTAAATAGAACAATGATGGCTCATGGTGGTATTCTTCCAAAAAAAACTCATGAAACATTTTTTAGTATTTAGTTATTAAAAACAAATGAAAACTGACAAATTATAAACCAACGTCTACTCAACCAATTAGGTACAAAAAGTAAGTAAGCAGTTGGTCTGGTTTAACGATTTTGTATTTACGCTAAGTACCTAGTTTAGGATTCTAAATCATTTTTCTTCAGTCATGGCTGTCTAGATACAAAATTTAAGTTGCACCCAAACAATTTTTCTGTTAAAATTTTTGATATAAAAGTGTTTAGAATGACTCACTGGATCCAAAAATATACAGGAGTTCCATTCAAAAATTGCATTTTCAGTTCATTTCCGGTGAAACCGGAAGTGTTAGAAAATATTGCTAAAAAATTGAGATTTAGATGTCATTTAAGTTTCCCTATTTTCAAATTAATATCTTAACAAACAAAAATGTCTTAGGGGTGAGCCTGATTTCGTGGTCACCCAGTGCCAAATATAAAAATTCAGAACCTCCATAACCTAACTTTTTAATGTAACCAAATCAGCATCCATTGTAACGTGAAAGGAAATTTCGAGATAATCTCACAAGAACGTGTTTAACTCGAAAAAAGCGAACAGTACTACCTTCCTCATGAACTAAAAACTTGTAAACTATTGTGAATTCAGTTTAGTGCCAGTTGTTGAAAAATAAATTATCACCCACAATAAACAAATCGGAGGCGGCCTCATCAAATGGTTTAGTCCCATTTCGTGCGTTCCCCTTTCGGGCATCGATGATATTTGTGCCGTTTCGTGCGTCGTCCCAAACCTCTACCTGGTTTGAGTGCCGTTTCGGGCGCTGACCTGCTGATAATGCAGTAAGCCCCTAATTCCAGTTTATCTTTACAACACAACTAAACTTCAATGCGGAATTGTATGTTGATTTCGCTCCTATTGTTTTCAAATACTGTTTATGTTTGGGGGAGGAGACTTAAACGCTT
Organism: Xestobium rufovillosum; assembly: GCA_963966045.1. Lineage (NCBI taxonomy): Eukaryota > Metazoa > Arthropoda > Insecta > Coleoptera > Ptinidae > Xestobium > Xestobium rufovillosum. Next base: position 24,534,841 of record OZ014504.1, read on the forward strand.
GCCCACAGACCAGAAATAGTGGACCGTGGAACCACTTTTTTGGCCGTATTCAGTGACGGGCAACTATAAAACAAAGCAGTACGTTTTGCATGTCTTTATTGCAACAAGTACCTATAACGCACGAACTGGCACTATTTAATTATCCAGTAAATTCTTGACGCTCGAATCGGCACGAAAACAGGTAGAAACCCAAAAACGCCCGAAACGGGAACGCCCGAAACGGGAAGATACCCATCAAATCAAAAGTTTTGTTTGAATCGAATTTGCCGATTTTGGACGGCGCGGCCGACTTCCTCCTCAAAGACAATGCGCCGCTCCGTTTTGTTAAAATTGAGAGTCTATGTAGGTAGGTATATCTCGAGATATATCTATATCTTTTAAAATGACTGAAAAATACCATAACCTCGACCATAGCTATTACCACAGTATACAGTAATTTCACTACGGTGTCGGCGCTTTCCTTGCCAAGTAAACTACTTCCACTTTCACGCGCTTTAATAGATGTTAAACTTCATGCCATGCGAGCAACAGGTTTGGCGCAGAACCGAAAGGCGCGGGCATTATAAAGACGCGCGAGGAGTTTTTGTTCGAATCCAAGCGGATCCTTTTTCTTTTTCTTCTAAAAAGCTTGTTGTAATTTACAGAATTTTGCATTCCATGTAGGTATTGTGTCTGGTGGCAACGAAAGGTATTTGTTTAAAGAAAATCCGCGATTACTAATAAAAACAAGGGAATAATAGCACGCCAAACATTGCATTGGCAAAACCTAGTTGGGATATTAATAAACTCACTAAACTCACAGCAGAGCACGATAGTTTAGTGTTGGTGCGTGAAACAAAAATTGCATGTGAACCAGAGCACACTTGGCCGCGCAATATGCATGAAAAGCAAATCTTGAACCACAACACTGGCGTCGCAGAAACCACTGGATATATTGTGACTTTAGCTACTATGCTTCAGTAGGATTAGGTTGATAATACAGATATACTCACATAGGTAAATATTCTGGCTTAGGTATACATGGGGACCTGGAAATTTGCCAATACGTGACATTATTTTAACACATACATGGCGATAAAATGCTAGACGAACATTCCTTAATTATACAAACAGATCATATTACATATTTGAATATTTATGGTTTACGCATATTGTTTTGAAATATCCCAAACTTCACGAGATTTTTCGCAAGACTAACTCCAAACTTCCTAGACTACCTCAAGACTACCCAAACTTCCCAAAGACTTCCCCAGACTTCCTCGGATTTCCCCAGACTACCTCGAACTTCCTCAGACTTCCTCGAACTTCCCCAGACTTCCTCAAACTTCCCCAGACTTCCTCGAACTTCCCCAGACTTCCTCGGACTTCCCCAGACTTCCTCGGACTTCCTCAAACTTCCCCAGACTTCCTCAAACTTCCTTTCGAACTTCCTTATAGTGTACACCAAACTTCCCACGTGAATAACCCCCCGCAGCCAAATTACTACATTTTTAGGTTCCATTTTCAATTCTATCGAAACCGTCAGTCACAGACCAACCATTATCTACATCAAAAGCTTAGTAAACTAATTATCAAATATGGAAATAATATACCGGGTGTTCCATTTGAAATTTTTGAGAAAACATCATCTATATCTCATAAATTGTCCACCCTGTATGATACGAAGCATTTGACAAAAGTACTCATGGCTTTTACAAATAAAGTAGTACTTACCTATGTAAACCAAGTCCAATAAAGGAATCTTAAATAGCTTCGATCAGTAGACGTCAATAGCTCCTCTAAGCCAGGTCCACACTGGCAGTAAAGTAGTAATATCTTAAAATCGCCCACTTTAAACCCCATCGTGTAGTATCAACTTTCATAAAATTTGATTAGGAATCCAAAAACATAATATGTAAACAAACGTGCGGCGTTCCATTTAAAAAGACATAACTTTGGTTTGGTATTCAGAGTGTGAACACTCTATACAGGGTGATTCAGAACGGGTGGGCAAAATTAAAATGGGTGCTACAGGAACTCCAAATAAGACGAAAAGTTTATATGAACATATGTTCTAAAGTGACTACTAACAAAGATACAGGCATACAGGGTGTAAAAGTTTTAATATTTTTTTAATATCATAATGTAATAATTCCTGTGTTTTCTCGTTCTTCTTGTTAGTTTTGTTAGTGTTATTCTTAATAAACCATTTTTTCCCATTTTCACTTTCCTTGCATATCGGTGAAGCCACTATTGCATTATGGAAAATTTCAGTGCACGTGCACGAATTCACAAAAAACTATTTCATTCAAACACTAAGCATTTTACGAAAAATTTTGAAGATACTAATTTCTTCCCAAATTGAACGTAGATTTCAAATACATTAATATCACCTGCATTGGCCAGTGGCGTAACTTTGGATTGGGGAAATAAATAAACGGCCTACCCCGTAGCAACGCTACTGATGGGGCTAGCACAACAATTTTTTTTGGAAAATTAGTACTTGGCAAAAGAAAACGACTCCTTAAATTTCAGCTCAATAACTTTCCTAGTGATACCATGGACCTATGGTCCTACTATGGTTCGGCTTCGCGTACACCGTAATAGGCCCCATGCCAACACGAAACTCGCTCTAATTACATGGCGCGCACTCCTTTCGCGGAATTCCGCCGCACGCAGCTAGACCCCCGCCTCACACATCGCTCCGCAAAGTTTCACGCGAGTCCGCATATGCGTACTCGCGTGGCAGCGGAATTACGCTTACGAACACGCCACACTCGCGGCAAGCGAACACGTAAAAGCGCCGTTATTCCGTGGCGCGGTCTCCGATTCTGATGCGGTTTTCGCAGAATGGAAGGAGACCCCCTCACGCAACCACCCCGCGATTTTCCGCGAGATCCGAATGCGGGAAGTCCCGGGGAAATCACAAAATAACAGAAAACAAGCTGTATTTCCGGTGTCGCCGCCAACACGGTGCCGGCAAATTCTCAGGCCGCCTCCTACATTTCAGAAAACTAGCCAATAGTAGCCACCCGCGAAAATCCGCGAGGCTTTCTGCATAAATACGGGCCTCCCTGAGCTTCAAATTCAGTATCAGTCTTCGCTCAGTCCAGTTCGCTCAGTCGTCGGCCAGCAGATCTTCAACACTCATCAGCTCCAGAATCAACAGGACCTCCAGCAGCCCAGCAGCCTCCGCCTAGCTGAGCTACCAGGACCGGCCAACCGCCGCCAGCTTCCCGGCTTACAGCCCCAGCGCTACCTCCAGGCCCCCGTACCGCAGCCGCCTACCGGCGCGCTCCGCTCGCGTGCTTCCCCGCTACGCTTGCGCTTCGCTCACGCCTACACCTGGCGCTTCGCGTTCCGCGCCACAAAACAGTACCGCCCCGCCTGCGCTCGCCGCGTCAAGACTAAGTCCTCTCCTAGGACGCCGGGCGAGACGCCGGGCTACCTTCTAGTGCTCCCCTAACTGTGCTACCTCCTAGTGCTCCCCTAGTGCTAGCCCTACCTAGTGATGTGCCTGCGTCCACACCGCCAGTGCCACCAGCCGGACACCTACACTCTTCTAGCAACAGCAGCAAATGTCAGATTTAGTTTTGTTTGTATATATTGTTTCCTTTGTTGTACTTGACTATTATTATTGCCAGACTTGTCAGTGCGCGTTGTGCCCCCATACTTGTGTACTTTCATAGCGTCCCCCCCCCCCCCCCCCCCCCCGAACACTTTAGTGCACGCGCCTGCATCCAGACGTCCCGCAGGAGCCACCATGAGGTCTGTCCAGACCTCCCGGAGTATCATAGTGGCCTCTTGCCTGGTTAGCTTACGCGCCAGCTACGTCCCTACTCCCAGAAGACAAAGCCGGTGCGCCCGCGCCACGCTTCCGCGGATACCAGCCGGTATCCCTCTCCAACACGCCCGCCGACTCACGGGCCAAGCCAGCCATCGCCACAGACACATTCAATAACACCGCCGCCCTATTGCGTTCATTTTTTTTTCTTACAGCTGCGCTTTTATTTCCAGCAAGTGCAGTGAAGTGCGCTAACTTATTTACATTTATTTTATCGCCTCTTATTTATGCACGTACTCTACTTTGTTGATTCTCATATATTTTATTGTTCGCCTATTTACTTGTGTTACATAATTACGCTACGTTGCACATCACAGCAACCCCATTCAAAAACTAAAACCGACGCAAAAAGGCGTATTGTGTTACTAGTTACTAAGATAATAAAAAAATATTTTAAAAATATTGAAACTTACACCCTGTATCTTTGTTAGTTGTCACTTTAGAACATATGTTCATATAAACTTTTCGTCTTATCTGGAGTTCCTCTAGCACCCATTTCAATTTGGCACGCCCGTTCTGAATCACCCTGTATATTTTTTTTCAGCTACACTTCATGGGATTGTCCACATACGTAATCTATGTAAAATTTTATTTTGATACCTTGAATATAACCAGAGATATGGACACACTATTGGCCCAGCCTGTATATCTAATTTCCATTATCCATGACATTTTACAGTTCCTGTCTCATATATATGGTTTTGGTACTTAACCTGCTATGTAACTTTTGTAAATGAAGTAACAATTTTATCTTTTATGTAAGAATGATACATCGCAAAAAACAACAGAGCTGCGTGAGGTTCAGGTGCCAGTTCGTTAGTTGCGAATCTGCATGCACGAGTGCTAGATACATGTTAAAGGCCGATTCCCATCTAAGCAGCATGGAGCAGCGCCTCGCAGCACAGCGTGGAACAGCATGTAGCAGAGTTTTCACGTAGTTATTCCCATCTAAGCAGCATTCGCCAGCAACAGTGCCAGCGAAACACCAGGAAACCCATCTTTGTTTTACTGATGTGATGATGTGCATATCAGAGGAGATTCATACATAATCATCAATGATATTAATTTTAGCGATTATATGTCATGAACATGAAGGAAACAGTAGTAAAGAAAGCGAAAATATTGGGTTCATGATATTTCGTGTAGGGTGGAAAGTGAATTTCATACTCTTCAGGCGACTCCAACAGGAGGAAAGGAAATTTACAAGTATTATAGAATGTCTCCAGAAAACTTTAACCAAGCATATGATCTTGTATGCATTCTATTAACTAAGCAAAATACTAAAGGGGCCCAGACACTATGCAATTTGTTGTACGATAAGTTGTACTACAGATTATATGATTATATGAACATATCAACAATCGGTGCAACAAGTTGCTTAGTATTTTGCCCACATATTCAAACGATATGAACATCAATCTGTCGTGAAAATTTGTAGTACGTTTCGGTTGTCTGTTGGGGAAATAACATTACATTTGTATAGATACAGTTTATGTTATGGCACATACTATTTCTAAGAAAAATATGGCGTCATTAGCGATCGCTTTATTGGATGAGATAAAGGAAAATTCACGTGAATTACGAGAATTTACATCCCACAAGCATGCCTGTACAAAATAAATTTCAATAGTCAGCCAAAACTGTATGATCATTATACATATTATTGTTTTAATAATATTACTGCACAACGTGTCACCGATCGACGGTTTGAATTTGAAATCATTTGAAACACACACACACACATTATGCAATCTGTCGTTCTGTCATATACCAAGTGCGATTATACAACAAATTTTTCACTGGCCAAACTTCCATACGATCCAACCGTGTCGTACAATTTGTTGAACGACAATGCCACAGACTATGCAATTAAGTATCGTTTCTACGGTCGAATCTACTTGGGTTGTACAACTTGTACAATGAGTTGCATAATGTGTGGGCCGTTTAAAGTCGCTGCTTTGCATTTGGCGCTTAGTGATTTTCACATGTCCGTCAACAAGCAGAAGAACGCGCTGATAAGCAGCAGAGTCACGAGTCAATGCTGTCGGAGGATTTCAAATTTTGTTGCGATGTGCTGCGATGCTCTGCGTTGCGACGCTCTACCCAAGTGAGAACGGTATCACTCAATTACATGGAGACAATTGTAAGCAGCATTTTGCTGCACCGTGCTGCGAAACGCTGCTCGATGCTGCTTAGATGGAAATCGGACCTAATGCAGCATTGGGTCAACATCACGTCGAATTACCTACAATTCATCTCAATTTCATTGCATGAAAATAAACATAGACACAAAAACAGGAGTGATGAGAAGTTTTTCATGCCAAATAATCATCAGTTTGCATAATTATTGGAAAATGATGTAACTGTTTACCTGGATTACTGCTTTTAGTTGTAAATTATATTGTGTTATATCTTGCCTTAGCGTATTTAACACAGATATTAAACTTTCCATAACTACTGTTTAATTATTCAAAGTTAATCCACGAAACAACATGAAAGTTTTGATTTAAAACATTGTTGGGTTATGTTATATGACTTTCTACATCCTTGTCCCTGTTAGGGATGGCAAAAATATATCGATATATTCAAAATATCGATAAATGCAGTCATATATATCGATATATTTATATCGTTTTTAAGGGTGTAATGTTGCTAACGTGCCAGAAAATCTAGAGAGAGTACCATAAAGGTCGGACTGCAGACGTACGCTGCCGACGTGGTGTAAAGAAAAGTGCGATTTATGCGCTGAAAGTCACCTGCTTTAAGTTAGGGCTGTAATTCAAGGGAGCGGCAAATACCGCTTGGATACAATATAATATTCATTTCCAGCATTATCTTATAACTCATAGGTACCTCGCGTTCTGCTGGGATTTTTTTGAATATTTAGGAATCTCCATCACAAAATTAACCCTTTTTAAAAACGGGGTTGGGTCTGTGAGTAATAAGCGTGCAATTTATTTTATGTATAGTATAAGTCTTTACAAAACACGGGGACAATATTGCAAAAATAAGTGATAAGGTGATAACTGATGAATGTGTCTTCTAAATAATGGATAGGAGCTCAGATAAAAAGTCTAGAAAATATCCGCCTGCTTTTACAAAAAGACGATTTTAAAGAGCGTATACGCAAGGTTCGTAAAGCTAGAAAGTATGCATTTTTATTATAGTGCGGCACCTAGAAATATGCGTATCGTTTCTTCTATTGCATCTTAAGGTGGGTATCCATTTGTTGCGTATCAACGTATCGTTTCACCGTTACATATCAGTGGGTACGGGAAAGCGTTGCATAGTTGCGTATCCAAATATGATACAAAGAAACGCAACGACCCCGATCCCTCATTTGGCGGTTTTTCGCCGTCACATCAAAGAAAAGATACGATACGAAGGAGAGTCACATTGGGACGGGTCGTGTACCGTTGCAAGTGTTCATAGTAGTTGCAGTAGGTAAACTGAAACTAGTATCGTAATCCCGTGTCTTGAGTTTAAATATGGGTACGCAATGATGATATGAGAAAAATTTACACGGTGATGCATCCTATCGTATCAGTGAACGAAACGAAACGATGATACGATACGTAGATACGCAACAAATGGATACCCACCTTTAAACATTTTAGAGACCCCTCCCCACTAGATTTTCTATTCTGTATTATACAGGGTGTTAAAAAATAATGTCGTGTAGTTAGTACTCATCAAAATATGTATGTCGGAAAATTTATATTATAAACATTATATTATTATATTATAGGCACATTAAAAATAGATTAGATTCTGCAGCTAGAGATAAGTACTTTGGGTCACAAACAGAATGAAAGTAGAAAACCCTGGATAACAAAAGGGATATAGTGACTCTAATAGACGAGAGCCGAAAATAGAAAAATAGGCTAGTTGAAGGAGGGAAACAAATTTATAAAGCGGTCGAGTGGGAAATTATTCGGAAATGTGGGAAAGCGAAATAACACTGGATTGATAATAAATGCAAAGAAGTGGAAGATAGGTTCGAAGTAGGAGAAGTATGAAATAATTATGATTGCAGGGAGAAATTCTAAAGTGTGCAAGTCAAGAGGTATTAGAGCGTCTATTTAAACTAGTTAGCCGTATATACGAGACAGATGAAATTCCAGAAGATTACAAAAGGAACATCATAGTCGCTTTGTCAAAAAAGAACGACGCGTTTAGGTGTGAAAATTTTAGAATGATCAGTTTAACGTCTCACGCGTCAAAAATTCTGGCTAGAATTGTGCAAAGAAGGATAGAGAAAAGGGCGGAAGAAATATTAGAAGATCAGTACATATTTAGACTAAGTAGAGGAACGCACGAGGCCAGCTTTACGAGTATATTTTGGTACCTTACATAGGCAGTATTTGGTAAATACAATAGCATTTATATGTAAAAAGCATCTGTTGAATATACAATAGAAAAGAGAAAGAGCCCCTATACAGGGTGTTTCAGGAGGAATGGTACGTACTTCAGTATGTTATAGAACAGTTCATTTTGAACAAAAAAGTTCATATGAACAGGTGTCCAATTCTCAATGGTTACTAAGATACAGTGATAGAGTAATTTTAATGTAGAGCGCATTACGGAGCAATTTGCCATTTAGCAATATTAGGATCGGCCATGGTGGCCCCAACCATGGTGACACACGTGAGGAATTAATCGCCCATATTATGGCCAGTGCTACAAGAATAAAGGAGCGCCGGGAAGAACTGCAAAGTTTGGATGTGGGATTTTTGGGCCATTCCTCTAAAATCTATACTTTACTTTGTATATCAAAAGTTAGTTGCCCGAATTAATGAGATAATAAATTCGTTTATGCAATAATTCAGCTGGCTTAACTCAGTAACCATTGAGAATTGAACACGTGATCATATGAACTTTTTTGTTCAAAATGAGCGATACTATAGCATACTGATGTATGTACCATTTCTCCTGAAACACCCTGTATAGGATTTGCATATTTAGAAAAAAACCTTCGACAACATAAAATGGGGGAAGATGTTCGAAGTGATCAGAAAGGCAGGGACGAAATATAGGAACAGAAAAATAATACATAATCTCTACAAAGAGCAAACGGCAGTTATAGAATTTGAGCAGGAACGAAGAGAAGTAGATATCCGGAAGCATAATTTGAAACAGAGGACGCTAGGAGCATGATGGAGTTAAAAACTGAGCTGACTGGTCTGGTCTACTTCCATTTTCACGCGTTTTAATAGACTGCTGAACTTCTTGCAAAGCAAGCAACAGGCGTGGCTCAATGCCAAAATGCGCAAAGAGTGTTTTTTCCAATTTAAGCGGATCCTTTTTCATTTTTTCTTCTAAAGTTTATTGTAATTTACAGAATTTTACATTCGATGTGTTGTGTTCGGTATCCCGTCAGGAGAGGTATTTTTTTAAAGACAATCCGCGATTACTATTGAAAACAAGGGAATAAGCAGTAGCACGCTAAAACATTGAATATCTCTGCATTGGCAAAACCTACTTGGGATATACATAAACGCCATACTGATAGCGTCCTGTTTTTCAAAATATGCTATCCGGAAGGGACCGAGACAGGGATGTGCGTTGTCACCTCCAGTTTTCAACTTACATATCGAACATGCGATTAATATTGTTAAGGACAGAACAGGCCCAAACTATTAACATGTTCACATTCGCAGAAGATAAAGCAGTGTTAGCATCCAGCAAGATGAATTAGAAATATCTTTGAACTAAATGGAAGCAGTTTTGATAGAAGGATACGGCATGAAGATCAAAATAAAAAGAAAGTATGCAGAGGGCTTGAAATAGAACTAAAACTGAAATAGAAATAGGAAATGAGAAAATATAGAGAAAGTCGCGGATTTCTGCTATTTAGGAAATCAAATAGCTCGCGATTGTAGGAGCACTAGAGATATAAAACAAAAATAGCGCAGGGCCGAGTTGTGTTTAACAGAAAAAAAACAATTGATATGCTCGGGAACGGTTAATGTAGAAACTCGGAAGAGGCTCTTAAAGACATATGCATGGAGTAGGCACTGTACGGGTGCGAAACTTGAACAATAGGAGAAACGGTCCAAAAAAGAAAAGAAGCATTGGAAATGTGGTGCTGCAGACGCATGATGAAGATACCGTGAATTGATAAGGTTAGCAATAGGGGGGTATTAGAAAGAGTTGGAGAAAAGCGAAAGGTATGGATAACAATAAAGAATAGGAAGGATAGGACGGTAGGATGGTAGGACACCTTCTGAGACACGAAAAAATAGTTCGCGACATAGTCACAGATAGGAATAAAAAGATTTAAGGGTAGGTTCAGATTAGATTACTGCTCTCAAATAGTTGCGGATGTAGAATGTTCTACTTTTAGGGAAATGCGTAGGCTAGCTCAGGATAGGAAAGGATGGAGGTACGCATCCAACCAGTTTTCGAATTGAGAACTTTGTGATGACGAAGATAATAAAAAATGTAAGAATTTGTCTCCTAACCTTAGGCGAGTATGCAACTTTTCAAATTAGTATTTGTTTTAATAGCCGTAATATGTCGAATGTAATTTTAAATTTAATGCCACTATATGCATCAGTTCAAATACTTGAATGAAAAAGTATTGTCTTGTATTTTCGTATGATAGTTTATTTTCATACATTCCCATTACCTAAAAATTAATTATGTAGTTATTATGTAAAAAGCGTATATCAACGTAAGAACATAAACTTATTTATAATGTTGATTTTCAAAAACGAGAGCTTACAGTTTACCCAAGACAAAATACAAATTATTCGCTTTCATAGTAGAAGAACAATTATTATTATATTATTTCGTCCATTTGAAAATACATGTTGACCGCTCTGCTAATTGACTGTGCCGCACATTCGTGCATAAAGTTTTATCTTGGCTAGATGCTAGCGAAGATCCCAGTAAAACGCCTGAATGTAGACAATTGTATTGAAAATTTTACCCAAACACCCCGCCGTAAATAACTTCTCACTTGCATCAAAAAAATAAAGTGTTGGCGTTATAGACAAAGGTTACGTCTCGGGTTACGTACAGGCTGCGACAGAGAGTTTTTTTCTTAACTGAAAAGGTGGGGGTATGTTGCCTCCTCCAATATCGGCATTTTTCAGAACACCAAAAAATTTGTTTTTTGCATTTTATTTAAAAAAATGCTCTGTCGCAGGAAAGAACTAATCTTTATATGTCATTTAAAACTTATCTGACCAAAATCGAACAACGCGTTTTGTTTCAGTTAGTTATTTCGTGAACTCTTGCAAATATAACGGAACATTACACCCTTAAAGTGACGTACAAATTTCTGGTATTCTGGAAATCAAGAAGTTGGAAATCAAGAAGCTGGAATTTAAAAAGCTGGAACCTTAAAATACTGGAAACACAAACTGCTGGAACCTTAAAATACTGGAAACACAAAATATTGGAACCTTAAAAGTCTGGAACATCAAAATGCTGGAACCTTAAAAATCTGGAAAACTTCCAGCATGCGCCGTGAATATTACTGCCGACCAGTTAAATACTGAAATTCATAAGCGGCTGGTATACAAGGGCTTGTTGTGTTGCATACACATGAGTTAAGAATCAAGTATCAAGCTGTCATCACTAAAATATATGGGTACTAACAAAGAATATAAACATATTAATATTATATGTTCTTTGGTACTAAGTATTTACTATTTTGTGTGGTGCTATGAGGAACACTTGATTGTTTAATCAAATGGGCTATGGGGTCACTTGGTTATACCATCGTAAATTCTAGAGGAAAAAGTGCAATTTAAAATTTTTTGTGTGTAGGTATTTGTAAATAACAATTTGTAATTCTATAAAATTTCAGGGAACCTACAACTTTAGCAACATCTGTAAAGTTTCAAAGCTTGGTTTATAATTTGATGTACTGGAAGTGTAAAGCTGTAAACACGCTTTCAATGATTTATTGTTTTTAATGTTCGTGCATTTATGAATTTACGTAGACAAGACACGGCGGAAGGCAAAATAAAACGGCAAGTTACACTAATTTTTTTCTTTTATGGTAGATTTCGCCTTTTCTACCAATTAAAATGCTTGTAGGTTGGTGACACTTATAAATACAACCTACGCTGAAACAACAGAGAATTTTCGAATTTACAGGAATGCTGTGTAAAATCCATAATACAAATATTAAATGTTCATAATTTATATAATTATTTGTGCCATTTTTTTAAAATAATATTTTAATAATTCCTGAACTTTATGGCAATGTAAAACAATTTGTATAAAATGTCAACGTTTCGTTCCCGGTTGGGAACTTTGTCAAGACTTTATTGAAAAAACGTATAAAAATGTGACAAAAATTTTTTCTTCTAAGTATATTTTCTATTTTTAATCATAAGTTCATAGTTACTGTTATTTACAATTTTATTAAGAAAACATTTTTGTCGCATTTTTATAAGTACGTTTTTTCAATAAAGTCTTGACAAAGTTCCCAACCGGGAACGAAACGTTGACATTTTATACAAATTGTTTTACATTGCCATAAAGTTCACGAATTATTAAAATATTAATTAAATGTTAAACGACTGTACGTAGATAAATTAATGAGTAGATATACGGGCATAGCAGTCAAGGAAAACTTACACACAGGCCTTGTAAAGACAAATGACCAGCGAAGGAAAATTGTCAGTTGATGAGACACGGGCCCAAGTGAAATATACAATTAACGTTTAATATTTGTATATTTCACTTGGGCCCGTGTCTCATCAACTGACAATTTTCCTTCGCTGGTCATTTGTCTTTACGAAGCACTTAAATAGTGCGACTACTGCCTTGGACCTAAAGTTTGGTTGTTGTTGTTGTTGGTTTGTTGAGATTCGCTATTGTTCTTACTACGTTACCTTATATGGCCTTTCTCACGTTTAATGTGTTGGGGTGCAGATAGCTCAATTGGTTAGAGCAGTCGCCATGAAAGCGAAAGATCTGGGTTCGAATCCCGGCCAGCGCCTTTTCACATTTTTCGTGGGGGAGGCCTGTGTGTAAGTTTTCCTTGACTGCTATGCCCGTATATCTACTCATTAATTTATCTACGTACAGACATTTAACATTTAATATTTGTATATTTCACTTGGGCCCGTGGCTCATCAACTGACAATTTTCCTTCGCTGGTCATTTGTCTTTACGAAGCACTTAAATAGTGCGACTACTGCCTTGGACCTAAAGTTTGGTTGTTGTTGGTTTGTTGAGATTTGCTATTGTTCTTACTACGTTACCTTATATGGCCTTTCTCACGTTTAATGTGTTGGGCTGCAGATAGCTCAATTGGTTAGAGCAGTCGCCATGAAAGCGAAAGATCTGGGTTCGAATCCCGACCAGCGCCTTTTCACATTTTTCGTGGGGGAAGCCTGTGTGTAAGTTTTCCTTGACTGCTATGCCCGTATATCTACTCATTAATTTATCTACGTACAGTCGTTTAACATTTAATATTTGTATATTTCACTTGGGCCCGTGACTCATCAACTGACAATTTTCCTTCGCTGGTCATTTGTCTTTACGAAGTACTTAAATAGTGCGACTACTGCCTTGGACCTAAAGTTTGGTTGTTGTTGTTGTTGGTTTGTTGAGATTCGCTATTGTTCTTACTACGTTACCTTATATGGCCTTTCTCACGTTTAATGCGTTGGGGTGCAGATAGCTCAATTGGTTAGAGCAGTCGCCATGAAAGCGAAAGATCTGGGTTCGAATCCCGTTCAGCGCCTTTTCACATTTTTCGTGGGGGAGGCCTGTGTGAAAGTTTTCCTTGACTGCTATGCCCGTATATCTACTCATTAATTTAAATCCATAATAAATTGCGCCGTTACGGTACTAATTTTTGTTCCAAGGAGTGCGTTCAGATTGGAAGTCGGATTACGTCCAGACTTTTCTATCTGTAGCATCCATCCGTACATGTGTTCGTCATCTGATATCACATCAGCTTTAAATAATTAATATCATAATTATTAGGTATTTACCAAAGTGAATAAGAGAAGTGCCTCCACTCCGTGTGGATACTGAGCTACGCAAATGTAATGTTTCTAGGCGACTGGAGTGGGGGAACTGGGCCGAGCGTCCGCGCGATTATACCGATGTCGAATGTATTGTGTATGATGCATTGATTTCATTACATTACCAAAAAATGGATTTATAGTGAAAAAGATACTCGTTTGACGGTGGTCAACATAGACAGGTTAACCACTTATGTAAAATTATAGGAATTCCTCGGTTTCAACAAAAAGCGGTCAAATTATACGTCAATATTCACATAGGATTCACTGTATTTCAATTATTTTTTAAAGTCAGGCCGTAAAGTAAATTCAGCAGCTGTTAAAAAGTCATATTTATTTTGAATATAATCTTGACAATTTCTTATTTTCTCGGTTCGTTTTTTGAGGCCTGCATTTTGCTGCTTAGAATAAAATTGCATTCTTAACAATATGTAATTATGACGCAATGACGCCAACACATACTGATTCGTGAGATTTACATTCATATTTTAAAGTACCTACTAAAGTTATTTAAGAAATCATATAGTTAGGTCGTAAGCATCTCTGGTATCAATATGCTTGAAAAAAAAACGTTCTAGTTTTCTTAATAAACAATATGTAAGAACTGGGATGCACAAGTTAGTGTTCCCCTTGTTAGAGTGACTTCGTCTGAAATATTTTCGGGGTCCAACTGGTTGTTTTCAAGCTAAGATAAGCATGTAATACAATTGGTAATGGATGACAGATTTTACAAATAATCCAGCCAGGTAAAATAAATAACAGAATCAATTATTACTTCCTCTTGAGTAATTATAGCACCAATTTTGTTTTGCAGTACCCGCTTTAATTAAATTTTGTTTCTATTTATTTCCTTCGAATCAAAAAGTTTTTCAAAAACGGAGCCCTATCGAGCAATTGCCCGAGGCCATTTAGCTGCTAATTTTGCTTGTTTTGAAATGGAGAAAAATGCTGTTTTTCCGTACGAAATTATATTTTGGGATACAGCATTTACGCCCCTTTATTCATTTTAACCAGACTACTTCCTGAACGCTAAAACAATGTATTATTGCATATATGGCCAAGCGGTACGCCCGAACGAATGGCCCAGTTTGCTGCACACGGCACCAATGCCAGTATTACAGTTGCGTAGCCCGCTCTTCTGCTGCAACAGCTATCAAGTGGAGACACTTCTCTTATTCACTTTGGTATTTACATTGGAAAGAAATACGAGTCATTGATTTAAAATTTTATAGTATATTTCATTATAAGATCTTGGAAACCAGCAGAGGTAGAAGGTAGGTTAATAAGAGGAAATAAAATAAGTGCAGTTCTTTGATAAATACTCGTAAGCAAATTCAAATTTTCGAAACCTGGCATAGTCTGCTAGATAAAATGAAAAAATCAAATTTTGGGAGATTTAAAAATATTTTCTAGCCGGCTTGTAACACAAAATATGAAAAAGTGCCAAAGGAAAAAGTTGTACAGAAATACTTAGTACTATCTCAAATAATCAAAAGTTGTGTTATACCAATCGTGTTCAAGAAATAATGCAAACTTATGTTTTTTTTTTAATGGAAACCACTAAAAAGGATATTTATTGCTGATTTCGGCGATATGACATATTCCATATTTATTTTAAAAAATGAAGGAGTTATAAGTATTTTTCAATTTTAAATTAATGAACTATGCAAGTTATCTATGGAAAACAAAAAGAAATAAAAAATAACATAAGTGTGTACCTACAAGTGAATCACGGTGGCGTAGTAAACCTTCAACTTGCAGTTACCGACTGTTTTTTATCTTCATGCTTTTTATACTATACAACTTAAAAATTTTTTCAAATAAGTATGGACAATGTTATATCGCAGAAATCAGCAAAAATATCCTATTTAGTGGTGCCATAGTCGCATATGGTTTCCGTTAAAAAACATAAATTTGCATTATTTCTCGAACACGACTGGTATAATACAACTTTTCATTATTTGAGATAGTACTAAGTCTGTACAACTTTTTCCTTTGCCATTTTTTCATATTTTGTGTTACAAGCCGGCTAGAAAATATTTTTAAATCTGGCAAAATTTGATTTTTCCATTTTATCTAGCAGACTATGCAAATTTTCGAAAATTTGAATTTGAATAATAATTTTTATTTTCTGCACCAACAAAGATTCATAACATTTGCAGCAAAGAAAATTGATACAGATAATAGGTAAGGAGGTCAGCCTCTCGATATTAAAGTCGAGCGCTGGTCTACCCCTCCCACCTTATCTGATGTTACTTAATAGATACTTATAAATAAACTAAAGCTAAATTTGAAAGAAACGAAAGGAAAATAAGGAAAGAAAAAAAGAGAAAAAGAGAAAAAGAGAAGGAAGAAAAACAAAAAAGTCACTTATGAAATGAGTACACAGAATATAGCGGGGAATCAAATAGAGACAAATTATTGACTATTAAGCAAGACCTCCTTGAGCTTTCTCTGAAATGTGTAGCAGGACGAGCGAAAACAGTCCACATCTAGGCGATTTTAATGCAAGAAGCCATACTGTAGGAAAAAGACCTCTTAAAAATTTTCTTGCTGAGACGAGGAATTGTTAATAAATATTTTCTCCGTACATTAATATTATGAACGTCTGTCCTGCACCTGATCCTATCATGCAAGTACGAGGGGGTCCTAGTCTGAATTATTTTGTAATAAAATATTGCGGAGTGAAGCTTCCGTCTGTCCACATAATACAACCGGGATATGGGACATCCGCATAACGTCCCCGGACATCCCGGATGTCCATATGACTTCCTATTTATGTCCTCAAAATGTACATACTAAAAAGGATATCCATAGAACTGCCCACTTAATAGAACTGGGATTTGATATATTCATATAACGTCCCGGGACATCCGGGATGTCCATATAACGTCCTGCCGACGTCCGTTCTAGTAGGTCCCAATGTATAAAAAAGGATGGCATATGGACATCCATGGGACATTGGGGTGCAGAACTCAGGCGCAAAACGCAATGTGCGATCTGCGAAAAGGGACTTTTCGGGACATTATTCGGTAATGGACTAGCATTTGTTTTATTTGTAGGGTTAGATCTGCATCGTGTGATCGTGTGCTGTGTTGTGTTTTCAAGAGTGGTGTAGTTAATCTTGAAGAGAAAAATACGTAAGTTTTTTAGAAAAGCAACAAATTAAACGTTTGGTAAAAATATCTAAATGCTAGCTAGAAAAATTAATGGTTGGGTAAATTCAGCTTAGTAGGTACCTATAACTTTGACAGGGCAAGTCGAGCAAAGAACAGTTTAATTGGCATAGCAAAAAAGTACAGATAAACTGATGAACTGAATTAATTATATAGATTTCATTATTATTTAAACGGGCCGAAAAAAATTTAATGTATTAATTATTTTATGTAATTAAATTATGTTATAGGTAGGTAGTTTAGATATAGGTTTAGGTTAGAAGTTAGATAATAATTGCAAGTTGTTTAAATGCAATTATTTTTTATTTATTGCTACGCATAGTTAATGTAGTTTTGTGTAAATTTGAATTCATATATTTTTTGTTTAGGGAATTCTATTATGCCACGGAACTTTTTGCATTTTACTTTTACGTTTTACTTTTTAGTTTCATTTTGGTTCATTTCTGTAGACTAGAATTAATTATTTTTTGATAAGTATACATATAATACTGTATTATAGTACTTACATAGCCAATGCGATTAAATAAATTTATTATTATTGTTATTATTGTTCTTGTTGCTGGTTGTTATTTTATTGTGATTATTGTTTAATAAAAATAATGCCTAATAAATAATCTCTATGTTTCTATTAAATACTTACCTAGTCTTAAACTGACAAAAATTTCTGGAAAACGTCATAAAGACCATTTTCCAGATATTCTGCACATTTCACTGGAGGTGAATAATAGAAATTAATGTACATACGACTTTCTAATTTAAGGATATCCCTGTGAAGTCCCATTCATGTACTGAATAGGACATCCTGGGATGTCCATTTAACATCCTAGTATGTCCTAGGATATCCCGGAATGTCCATGTGGGGTACAGTGGACCTGTGCAGCGGACGTCCATTGGCTCAATTATTGCCATCCCAAAGTGTGACACTGGGATGTCCATATGACAGCCAAATTACTATAATAATGGGATATTGGTACATCCTAGGGACGTCCCAAGTCCTAAAACGGATGTACAATGGATATCCTTAGGATAGCCTTGTGTTATGTGGGACTGAGCCACCCCAACTCCCCCAATTTGTGCGACACTGCTTATGTCAAGATTGCATCAAAATTGTCTGTGTCAAATGTTTGATTTATATAGGAAAATTGAAATAATTCAGAAGAAATATTTGAATGAAAATTAAGAAATGGATTGCTGAAGAGAAAAATGTCATAATTTTGGATGGGGGTGAAATATTTCAAGAAAAATATAATTTTAGAAGAATTTTGAAGTTTTGACATTTAAAGTGACAGATATTTTCGGATTCATCATTTGGGGCTTTAATTTTAAATTGTAACGTTAATCTGTAATAATGAGCCGAAGGCTCGCACGGATGTTACCTTGTAAATTTAATAAGCACTACCTAAACACCCTCTCCCGCCATCGAATACCAAATATTAGTCTCAAACAAGACTTCTGAACTCTTTTTTGGATCTGTTGCACATCTGCAACGCCCAGGCACGGCCCGTAAACCACATCGCAATGATTAAAATGCGACAGAACAAGTGCATCACAAAGATTCTTTTTAACACTTATGCTTAGAGTGTCTCTCCGGGTGTATATTAATTTTAATGAACAGTAAGCTCTTCGCACCAACATTGTGATATGATTACTAAAACAGAGTTTAGTGTCTAAAATCAGACCCAGGCACCTAAACGATTCAACAAAAGAAATTACAGTTCCATCAATGCACACTCTCATGTGCTGCAAACACCGCCGCCTAGCGTTTTCGCTTCCAAATATCATGACCGCAGACTTATCAGGATTAATGCGCAAAGCATGCTTTCTTGACACAGATGTTATGGAATTCAAGTCGGAATTTAAATTATCATTAGCTTGTTGAATTTCAGACTCAAGAAACGAGTAATATATAATTGTGTGTCATCGGCATACAAATGATAATCACAATGCTTTAAGGATTTGAAAAAAATTGATGTGTATGCCGTATACAACAGAGATCCCAAAATAGATCCCTGGGGCACGCCTGAAACAACTGAAAGAGGACTGGAAAGAATATTGTCGATTTTAACAGACTGAACACGATTTAACAGAAAGGATGAGAACATATTCCGCGCAGAATCACTGACACCGACAAAATGCAAAATGGAAATAAGAATCCGATGGTCCAACATGTCGCATGCTTTACTGTAATCCAGCATTACAAGAACAGTCAGCCTGTTGGAATCAACAGCCTGAAGGACGTCGTCCACCACACTGGACATCGCAGATGCGCAACCATACCCCGGTCTGAAACCTGACTGTTTAGGAGGCAATATACTATAAGTATGTAGAAACTTTCTAAATTGCGAGTCCATAATCCTCTCCAAAACTTTAGATAGGACCGGCAAAACGCTGATGGACCTGAGGTGGTGTAACGGGGCCACTTTAAATTCGATTTCAAGAACTTACGGTCTAGAAATAAATGCAATATTTATTTAATAAAAGTTACAAGTTGCATCAAAATTGAGAGATATTGCGAAATTCAGAGTTTTTAAGGAAGGATGACTAATACAAATTTCCACAGTGGAATCATTGCGTTTTTAATAAGCAAAGTAGGCACAGCCGCACGCGAACACTAAAAGGTTTAGGGAAAGTAATAGGGCGATTTGTACTCATAATTGTCGTTTCAAACGACACAATAAAGGCAACTAATGGGAAAACCAGACAGACTGGCGGAAGCCACAACCATGTTCTTAGGTCTAAAACCGATTTAACAGCACGCATTTGAAGTAAGGATGATTAACCAAATTCATTTCATAAAAGGGCTATTGTCACGAATGATACTTAGTGAATTGCACAAACAAACAAATAAATCACCAGGGTCAGGGGGAAATTACGTTATTCCGTTTCCCAGGGTAACCACATTGTAGCCTATCGGAAATAAGCAACTAATCAGGATTTCCATGGGCGTTACGCCACAGCCTATCCGGGAAAGCAAACAGCCATGTTTTCCATGGAAACGGTGGTTGAGAGTAGTAGGGAAAAGCACGCCTGTTTTTCATGGGCAGTGTCATGCAAGGTGATAAAAAGGGAAGATCCAGGGGAAGTAGAAAGAGTTGAACATCAGAAGTCATGTGTAGCGGTCGAGGTAGTTAGGAATTAGCAAGGGCTAAAGACGGGTGGCAGTTTGTGTTGAATAATTGGTGATGTAGAGTCAAGTAACTAGTTTGGTTTAAATTAATAAAGTGAAAAGTGGCACATAAGTTTTCTTACATATGGTAGAAGCAGAATTATTATGGTTATTGGAGTGGGCCGAAATAACTATCAAGTGAGAATAATGGGGATCAACCGGCGTTGCATTCCTTCATCTTCATTAATTGTAGACTTGGATTATGGTTAACAGTATGGGTGAGCTAAGAGCAATTTGTAACATTTGTGTATTGATCTTGTATTAAATTGGTGTCTATAATTTTGTATGAATAACTGGTGTCGGTAGGCAGGATGTTAAATGTAGGAATTGATGCTTTATGTATTTGATAACACTGGATACTTATTTATAATACACACTTGGAGGGGAAGTGCCGAGATATTGTATAGATATAGGAAATAAAGGATAGGGTACAAGGATAACTGGATTTCATTTCATGTAAGGAAAATTACCTCTAGCCCATGTGTAAGATCCGACAAAGGTTGTTATGATACCTGTTACTTAACAGGATATCAAGAACTCATTGAGGTAAGTTAAGATCTCAGTGTGCACAGACGAAATTCACCTGGCTGGTGTCATCCTGGCGTTTCATTTAATATATTGTTTATTTTCACATTTTCAATAGGGTTTTGTCAGGTGAGCCCCGTCTGCCGTCACAGTGGCCAAGCTCCGAGGGCACTGCAACTTTTGGTACCGGGGTCACTACTGCTGTTTTCCAGAGAGACGGGAAGTAAGTTAATCGCAAACATTCATTCATGATATGTTTTAAAACTGGAACAATCTGCGGACAACATAAACGAATTAAATTTATGTCCAGATTATCAACTCCTACAGAAAATATTTTTTTACTATTAATTTATTTATTAACACAGTAGAGTGGGCTTTACACAAGCATAAATGCTTCAATACTTTTGCTTTTGCCCTCAAGCAGAGCAAATAGTTTTCTTAGTTACCTCCAACTGACTTGCTGAGAACTTAAGTGTTATGGCATTCCGATGCCGATATGGGCATAAAAATTCACTGCTTTATTCTACTATAGCGGATACTATAATTAGTAATTCATTTACCACATACATAACCTAATTGCTTGTTGTATTTAAACAAAAACTGGATTTTTTGACTGGTGAAATAAGTAATTACTACCTACTCATTATGTAAGTAATCATTGTACCTACCAAAATTATTTTCGTCAGTTTTATACCGCCCTCGAAAATAAGAAAGTTCTATCTGAAAAAAACTCGCTTTTGGTACCTATGCCAATGATTTTGTTAGTTTTACCACAGCATCCACAATTTTCGTAGCATTAGTTTGAAAATTGTTGTAAGTACATGCTCCAAATATTAAGTAGGTTGGGTAAACTATCCTATTATTGGCACTGTGCTAGTAATTGGCCCCCATTATATTTTATATATTTATTTAATGTCTGCAGTATCTATGGTAAATTTTGTAGAGAATAATTAGTTTAGTTCTATTGGAAACTTAAAAGTTGGTAGGAATGAAGGAGAGTATGAGAGAATGGCGGGTGATAGAGAGAGGTTAGGGAGATGCCGCGAAGGAAGTAGAAGAGAGTTTGTGTTACTTATTGTTTGTTAAACATTGAATCTTAATTTTATTGTTAATAAAATATTGTTAACAAGTTATTCAGTAAGTGGGATTTTGGTAAAACTGACATTCAGTGCAAAAAGGTGAAACGTGCGTGCTAACACCGCTGGTCTTTGTGTTGAAATTGGAAGAAATAAACCAAACAGCATCAGAAATGCGAGTTGTCCAGAAAAAGGTAGGATCTAGCCAATTATAATATTGCATGTTTTGAAAGACATTCGTGAAGTGAAATTGGTAACAATTTGTTTTATGAAAAGTGTTAGAGCGAACTTTGTTGTCGAATTTAACAGACGATTGTGAGGGAATATATAGACAATGACGTAATCGCAGATTGGGAACTGTTAGTAGTTTAAGGGCACGGTGGCATTGAAATTCTTGTGTGATTACTGACCCGCACAACATAATAAACATTAAATATGAGTGAAAACGAGGAAGTGCAAGAATTTCTTGGATTTGAAAGGCGAGAACAAACGAGAACGCCAGGGTTGAATGCAACTGCACTGGCAGGGGCGAATGAAACTGTATTTGAAGAATTTTTACGAAATATGAATACATTAATGAGCCGTATATATCGACACCTACTCATAATTTGGGGAATTCAGTGGCGAGTAATGATACTAATGCAACGAATATGCCAATGTATTGTGTAATGCCGGATATGTCAAAGTCTGTGGCAAATTTTACAGGGCTAGGAGGTTCAAGAGAAGCTAAGTCGTGGCTAGATTCAATACAGAAAACTGCGGTTAGTAATAGTTGGCATGATGGCCTTAAGTTAGAAACGGCTAGGTTACATTTAGTTGGTGGAGCTAAAGAGTGGTATTTGAGCAGATCTGATCAAATTAAAACATTGGAAGATTTTGATCGGAATTTTAAGAAAACTTTTGTGAGAGAAACATCAATGACAGATAAATGGGAAGCGATGGTCAATCGGATACAACGAAAAGGAGAGCCAACCAGTGATTATTTCCATTCAAAAGTGAAACTTTGCAAAGAATTGGGTTTGTGCGCAAAGGAGATAAAAGAGCAAGTAGCAATTGGGCTATGGTCAAGGGAGCTAGCATCTGCAATCATGGTGAAAGAATATGCTGATGAAGATGAACTTTACGCTGACTTAGAAATTCTTGAGAGAATCGATAAACATAGATTGGAAAGAATAAAGGAACGGAGGCCAGAAAGACGAGATGTTATGATAAGATCTGTGAAACAAGAAAATTGGCGGGAACAGGAGAGAGTTGCACGACCAATGATGAAAACTGATGAAAATAAAAGATATGAAAGTATCAATTTTAAGGAAAAAGGGCAAATTATGTGCCACAATTGTAAAAAATATGGCCATTTAGCAAGAAATTGTGGTGAAAGGAGGTCAGTAACCTGTTTTGCATGTAAAAAGGAAGGACATTTTTCGAAAGATTGTCCTGATAGTAGTGGCAAAAGAAATGAAGGAAGGCAAACTTCTCAGTTTTTAGTAGAGGAATCGAGGGAGGAATCTAATGAGCCAAATACTGAGATGATTGGTGAGGAAAAGAAGACACAGTTGGTTGTTGAGGAAGAAAAGATAGATTCAAGCTCCAAGTATGTTAGACATGTACATTTGGGAGATGTGAAGATACAAGCAATGATTGATCCGGGGAGTGCAGTCTGTACCATCCGAGCAGGTATAGCGAACCAAGTTACTTCAAAGTTTTATTCGGTCGAACAAAACCTATTTGGATTTGGTGATGAGAAAGGTGTGCCATGTACCAAGATGATAAAATGTGTAATAAAACTTGATGAAGTAGAGGAAGAAGTCAATGTATTAGTGGTACCAGATAAGGCGCAGTCTATGGACATCTTAATAGGCAGGACTTTTACGGAAAAGGAAGATGTAGCATATGCAAAAATTGGAGATGAAATATATTTTGGGTATAAAGAAAATGACCCATTTAAAAATATGAAATTAGAAGGAAAACGCCGAAAAGAATTGATAATTTCAACTGAAAATTCTACCTTATTGAAAAATAGAATAAATTTTATTCAAATTCAGAGTGGTGGAGAAGAGAGTAAAAGAGTTAGTGTTTTAAATATTACGGATGAAGATCTACAAGTTACCGAAGGTGAAATATTGGGAGAAATTCGAAAGAACTCTGACGAATGGGATAATAGAAATTATAGAGAAGGTGATAAAGTGCCAATAATAAAGAGTATGGTGAAAGTGGGAGAGAACATTCCAGAAGATGTGCATGAGAATTTGGTACAATTGATTAGAAGATACAGGTCAGCATTTGCAGTTAATATGACTGAGCTTGGGTGCACTGATTTAGTAGAAGTTGATATAGAAGATACTGAGATACCAGTTAGAAGTAAACCTTATCGAACGACCCGTCAAGAGAGAGAAGAAATATCAAAAATAGTGAGTAAATGGCGTGAATGTGGTATCGTGTGTAATAGCAATTCTTCATATGCATCGCCAGTTATATTGATACCCAAGGCTTCAGGAGAAGGAAGATTGGTGATAGATTATAGAAGATTGAACGCGCAGACCAAGAAAAAGAATTTTCCAATACCGACGATCGACGAGTGTTTCGAAGTGTTAGCGGGTTGTAAAGTATTTTGTATTTTGGACTTGATGTCAGGATATTTACAAGTTCCCTTAAGTGAAAGGTCTAGGCACAAAACGGCTTTCATCACTCCGGATGAAACGGCAGAATTTACGCGTATGCCATTCGGGTTAGTGAATGCGCCTTACGAGTTTGCCAAAGTGATAAAAATGGCTGTGGAACCATTAAAGACAAAAGTCGCTTGGTGGTTTTTTGACGATATGCTCGTTCCAGCAAAAGACTATAAAGACATGTTAGAGAGATTGCAGTTAGTTTTTAGTGCTTTAATAAATGCGAAATTGACATTGAGACTTGATAAGTGCGTGTTTGGTAGCGAAGTTGTCATGTTTCTGGGATTTGAGTTAACTAGTGAGGGGCTGAAACCGGGACCAAAGAAACTGACTTCGATTATAGACTTTCCGATACCAAATAATAAACGAGAACTAAAAAGATTTTTGGGGCTTACGAGTTTTTTCAGACGTTTTGTCATTAAATACGCGGATAAAGCTAGACCGTTAACGGACATGACTAAGGGAAATAGTGAGTTTGTATGGGGTGAGGAACAGGAGGCAGTATTCAAAACTTTAAAACGGGAATTACAAAGTGCGCCAACGCTACAGTTATTTGATCCAGAAGCTAGGACGGAGTTACATTGTGATGCAGCGAGTCAGGGGATAGCTGGGATGCTACTCCAAGAAGGTAGTGATAAGAAGTTACATCCTGTGTATTGTATTTCTAAGAAAACCAGTGATGCAGAAAAGAAGTACCATTCCTCCAAGTTGGAATTGTTGGCAATAGTTTGGTGTGTAGAACGACTAAGATACTGGTTACTAGGAATTAAGTTTACCGTAGTGAGTGATTGCCAAGCATTGGTATATCTGAATGTAAAGAAGACGGTACAACCACAGGTGGCTAGATGGTATTCAATACTAGCTGAATATAATATGGAAGTAAAATACAGACCGGGAACCAAGATGGCTCACATCGATTGTTTAAGTAGGGGCCCTACCGAAGAAGCCAGTAAATCAGAGGTGATTGAAGAGATTTATGATAAAAGACTAAATGTGTATTACATATTAGATGAAGAAGAAAGAATATTGATGATACAACGAAGCGATGAAAGAATTCGGGAATTGCTAGAAATTTTGGGGAAAAAGGACTATGACCGAACAAGAGAAGACGCTGGGAGAGTGAAAGACTATAAATTGGAAGGTGGGAAATTATACAGAAAAGTAAAAGTTAATAAGAGTGACAGGTGGTTATAGGTAATACCCGATAGTATGAGAAAGGCGACGGTTGTCAAATATCATGATCAAATGGGTCACATTTCAGTCGATAGAACCGTGCAAATGATATTGACGTTATGTTGGTTTAGGGGATTGAGAAGATACGTCAGACGCCATATAAATGGATGTTTTCGATGTCTAACAGAAAAGATACCAGGTGGTAAGAGGCCAGGTAGGTTACACCCAATTCCACCACCGGGTAGGCCGATGGAAAGAATACATGTCGATCACCTTGGGCCTTTTGTGAGAAGTGTTAGAGGCAACTCTTACGTGTTACTAGTCATTGATGCACTTACGAAGTTCGTCAGTTTGTATGCTGTAAAAACAACATCAAGTAAAGAGACAGTAATGATGTTAAAGAATCACTTCAAAAAGTTTGGAAGTCCGAAAATTATAGTGACTGATAGAGGAACAGCATTTACAGGAGAAGAGCTTAGAAAATACTGTGAAGAACGGGGTATTTTACATAATCGAGTTGCAAGTCGGTGGGCACAGGCTAATGGCCAAGTAGAACGTGTCAATCGGACTTTGGTACCTGTTATAACTACCTCAATGGAACGGGAAGAAGAGTGGGATCGGAACATTAAGGACGTACAAATAAATTTGAATATTGCTGTGAATAGTACCACAGGCAAATCTCCATTTAAATGTCTTTATGGGTATACACCTAGATTCTATGATGCAAGAATGGCCAATTTAGTTGGAAAAGAAGACTATCAAAATCCGGCCGAGCTACAGGAGGAAGTGATAGAGCAGATAAAGAGAGAACAACAAAAACATAAGGCTTACTATGATAAACGAAAATATATAGATGAGTTAAAGGTTGGAGATATAGTAGTGGTAAGACGAGCAGCTGTATCGACAGGAGAACCTACAAAAACACAGGCAAAATATAGAGGTCCTATGGTAGTGGTTAAGGTTTGTGGAAATGATATTTACCGACTCGAAAGATTGGATAAAGATGCACATGGTGGGCATTTTACCATGAACGCTCATATTTCTCAGTTAAAAATCTATCGAAACGCTACAGAAGATCTAGAAGAGACAACAGAAGATGAAGAAACAGAGTTTGAGGTTAATGAATCCGAACTAGAAAATCTAGATAGAAGAGATGAATCCTCAGATTCTTATGATTCAAATGAAGAGACCTATGAGAAACCCGGAGAAGAAGAATGGTTACCGAATGAAGGAGAAGATGGTTCTAAGAAGATAAGAGAGGCTAGAACAGTTGAAGGGGAAGAGAGAAGACCGACCAGATCACGACGAATTCCAAATAAGTTAAAGGACTATCAAATATCTTACGAGTAGTGTTCATACTTATGTGTATTATCTCATTGTTTTAATTTGTTGCTTTAAAATGTTATTGAATATTGGAAATTTTAGTTTGTTACAAGCTTAGTTACATATTTGTTTGAGGTCAAACAAAAGTCAGGATTGGCCGAATTGTAGAGAATAATTAGTTTAGTTCTATTGGAAACTTAAAAGTTGGTAGGAATGAAGGAGAGTATGAGAGAATGGCGGGTGATAGAGAGAGGTTAGGGAGATGCCGCGAAGGAAGTAGAAGAGAGTTTGTGTTACTTATTGTTTGTTAAACATTGAATCTTAATTTTATTGTTAATAAAATATTGTTAACAATTTTATTAAAATTTTTCATATTTGGCAACATTGTGTTTATGAAAACTGTATTACCGACATAACTGTGTCATGTGAACTGTCTAAATCAGCGTTTGAAAAAGTGGAGTGCAACTTTGCTGCTTTAAACGTAAGTTATTAAGTTTTTCACTAGGTCATGCATGTGTAAGATATTTTAGAGGGTCACAGTTTTCCTGAATGTAAATATTTTATATGGATATAGTAAAAGTTTATGGTTTAAATTTAAATAAAATCGCCTTATAACCTCCAAACTTTAAGCTGGAAACAATATTTAAGGGGTGCCAACAATTAGTACCAATAATGTACAAAATTTAATGATTGGCACTCGGTGCCAATTATTAGTTTCCCTTTTCTAATAACTGTTCCCAGTTATTGGCACGCTTTATTTGCATTAAAAGAGTCTCGTAGTTCCATACATCCCATTTCCGTACAAGGCGAAATCAGTGACAGTTCCGTACACTATGCACGTGTCGCGATACTGGGGATCATTTGTAAGAAACTGTCATTAGCAATAGAGGTAGTTGCGTACAGGTACAATCCCTTAGTGACCATATACTCGGAGAGCATTCTAAGAATCACCCGGCCAAAAAGTGGTGTTGCCCGTCATTGAATACGCCCAAAAAATTGGTTCCACGGCCCACTATTTCCGGTATGTGGGCAAGCGGAGCGAGAGAAGCGAGCGGAACGGCCACCAATTCCATTAAATTTTAATTAATTTTAATTTTAATTTAAAAGTATTTACAAAACCAACTTACTGCAATATTAAATGCGAGATTAAATGTATCAAGCACTCGCACATTATAATAAAAAGTGTTTAATGAACCATTATAGTTTATTATGTGCAAAAAATTCCCAGTGTAAAACATGTTCTAAAAAATGGTATAAAAAAAGTTGACCTAATATTTTTCCGATTTTTTGAAAAATAAAGCTACACTGAATACAAAGTTTCTAATTTTCACTTATAATAAAATTATTTACTAATTATCTACCGACCAAACTGTTTAAAGTGTAATAATCGTGAATGTCGAGGTGCCAATAATTAGAAAACTGGGTATGCCAATTACTAGGTTTTGGTGCCAATAATTAGAAATTTAGGTATGCCAATTATTGGATTTTGGTGCCAATAACTGGCAAAATGTGTTTCTAAAATATTATTGTAAAATTTAATAAAAAATATTGTCATGAAGCGATTTTCAGTACATAATCCGAATTCTGGGGATTTCAGTGTTTATATTTTAATTTCAATCAGTTCTGCATGAGCAAAAACGAACTTCTTAAGCCATTTTGTAACTCGGTGATACCTTAAAGTGCCAATAATTGGGTAGTTTACCCTAGATATCATTCACTATTAAGAACTGTTGTAGAAAAATTTATACTCACCCAGATTAAGACATAAAAATGAATGTTATTCACTATTTGTAAAAAGAGAACATAATTATCTTTCAGTTTTTTGGCGCGAACGTGATGCAAAATAAAATAGTTTGTTTCAAAACACAATAATATTATAAGAGACAATTTATGCAGCAGCGGAGATGCGGGCAGTGATTTTATATTATATTATAAAATCACTGGATGCGGGGAACAATGAGCATGTCCTATTTCAAGAAATGTACCTTATGTGGCACCGACGCTCTATTGTTGGAAAGAACCTAATTCGCCAGAAGTGAATAAAAACATTTTTTTTTCAAAAATGCTCCATTTTTACAGTTGCGGTTTCCATGGTAGGGAGAGAGGCTACTCAGTTTTAAGACAAACTCCTAGCCCATAAAAGTCAAAATAAAATGCCCTTTCGGAAGTAACTTATGTACTAAGATTCAGCATTTTTCAGCTAAAGTGTATCTGCTTTTGAGTATACAGGGTGTCTAAAATAGGTGGACATGGCTTAACCACAGACTCCTGGGCCAAAAATAAGGCGATTTAAGGATTTAACTAAACTTGCTTATATCCAAAAGCGTTTTCACTAAGCTAATATTCCGCTTCAAAGTTCTTAATTAAGAAAATTATTTTTCTTATAACAACAAAATGTTTAGATCTATTTGGATGTTACTTGGTATGACATTCCACATAGGTTGAAGCGGTCTTTTGAGGCGAAATTAGTTATTATCAGTAGACCACTATAGTGTACGAAACACGAGTGTCGTGTCGTAGCTCAGAAAGAAACTCTCACGGCAAGACCCATAAATCTTTTTTTAGAAAGTTAGAATTGCAAACTTTTTGTGTCTTTGTAATTTGTGATATCTCTTACGATTTAGACACAATGGAATAAAATCTGAATGACTGCATCGTGCGTTTCTTAAAAACTGTGTATTCTAGAAGTTTTATCTACTAATAGGTACATCTATACAGGGTGTCCCACGGTGGCGGCCTATAAGAAGTTTATAGAGAACGAAAAATGGGATGAATTTGAAACTTTGCATGGAATTATAGTTGGTAGTTATCTACTTTTCTAAAATATTTTCAGACTTCTACCACTTCCTATTATACCGGAAGTTGACATGAAGTTCAGTTTTTTAAATAATACAACCCCCGAATATAGCAATATTTTGTTTTATCACGCGAGTTTGAATTATTTTTGCTCAGAAAGTTTCTTGTTATCTCTTCTCTTTTGTTTCGAAATTTTGATAAGTACATTTCCTCCGCTTGAAAAATCGCTAATAACTTTTGATCCAAAACATTCACTAGCTTAAAATTAGAATCAATTCGTTGCTAATGAATGTTGCTCTCCGACGAATCGCTTAAATTGGCTTCTTTACAATTATGAAGTCTAAAAAGTCTTCTAAATGGACACAAACTTCAAACACTTAAAAGTCCGTTTTCTTAAATAGAACACTATGTTGTCAATCACACCTGTGAACAGCGGAGACAGTTTCCTAATTAACCATATTAGGTATCCCTATACCCAAACTCGACGGCTTTTGAGATATTTACAAGAGTTCTTAAAAATTATAATTTTTGTCGTTTCTGCATAAGAAGACTATGATAAGTATTTACTGTATAATAAAAACATGCTTAGATGCTTTTAGCAACCAGGGACAGTTTTGTAAAATAATTTCCCTGTCAACTTGAAGTCGATTAAAATAATGGCAATATTTCACAGTATTTGAAATTAATAATACTATGTAATAGTATATTATTATAATTAGCGAATATAATACTATGCTTTTTCTACACCTATTAAATAAATAAATTAGACTCAAATTTGATAATTTTAATGGAACATTATAATAATACATTAATTTTTATTTTCTATTAAATGAACTACTAGGATGATAATATTTATTAAAATTTGTGCAGTTAGTAATATTTTTAAATTTGGAGCTGTCACTTCCATTGTGAAGTTCTGATTAGCAGTTGTAGTGGTTGAACTGTTAATTTGCACGGACGAACCCACATAACACAACCGGGATATGGGACATCCACATAACGTCCCTGGACATCCCGGATGTCCATATGACTGCCTATGTATGTCCTCAAAATGTACATACTAAAAAGGATATCCATAGAACCGCCCACTTAATAGAACTGGGATTTGATATATTCATATAACGTCCCGGGACATCCGGGATGTCCATATAACGTCCTGTCGACGTCCGTAAACTGTATGTACAAAAAGGGACATCCATACAATGTCCGTTTTAGTGCGTCCCAATGTATAAAAAAAGGATGACATATGGACATCCATGGGACGTTGGGGTGCAGAATTCAGGCGCGAAACGCAATGTGCAATCTCCGAAAAGGGGCTCTTCGGTACATTATTCGGCAATTGGCTAGCATTTGTTTTATTTGTAGGGTTGGATCTGCACCGTGTGATCGTGTGTTGTGTTGTGTTTGTTTACTCGTGTTTTCAAGAGTGGTGTAGTGAATCTTGAAGAGTAAAGTAGGTAAGTTTTTTTAGAAACGCAACAAATTAAACGCTTGGTAAAAATATGTAAGTGCTAGCTGAAAAGAATTAATGGTTGGGTAAATTCAGCTTAGTAGGTACCTATAACTTTGCTACGGCAAGTCGGCAACGAACAGTTTAATCAACATAGCAAAAATGTACCTACAAATAAACTGATGAACCGAATTAATTACCTATATAAATTTCATTGTTTATTATAAAATATTATTATTATTTATTATAAAATGCCTCTCCTACAGTTCATTATCATCCTTTCAGAAATGTAGCAATTATTTATACCTACCAGTTTATTGCAAGAAAATTTGAACTCAGTAGCTTTCGTAGTCTCAGAGAAATTAAAAATAATCTTTTCTTTTTTCCATCAAATTCAACACCGGTATCTTTATTATGTTAGTAGATAGTAATTTTAGGACACATGTCCATAGAAGCTTTTCTTGTTATTTTGACCTCGATGTTAGTTTCAAAATATGCCAAAAGAGTAAAGTATCTACCTTTAATTAGAGATGAGTAATCCATATTTTTTCTTGGATCAGTTTCGAACTGTTCCAGTTCCACTCTCGTACCTGTTCCACGGATCAGTTCCGATTCCGAGTACATAAAGTCATAGATATAAGATCTCTGTCTCTGATTTCGTTACCTATCTAATGGGAATCGGAACCACGAAAGCCCAGTATTTTTTTCTTACATGTTAAGTTACACGACAGAGTACCAAACAGTAACAGAATAGACTAGAATTATTAGAATTGCAGATACAGTGATACAGTTGCCAAAGAATATAGTTGCAGTTGAGAACCTTTCGTCTAATAATTATACCTATTATATTTTATATAAGTATATCTTTTGTGTCATGTCTAGTCCATTATCTCTATTGCAGCTTCGCGGCACGTACATATAATGGTTTCTAATACCGGCCCACCGGCCGTACGTTCCGGCTCCAATTCCGATATTTGTTTCAGTTCAGGAGTTCAAGTTTAGTCAATTGTAGTCCGCGTCCGCGAGTCCGCGCTTTGAACCTGCTCGCACGTCGCGTTCATAGAAATAAAGAGAGAAATTGCATAGGTACTCGTAGACTGTACCAGTACACGCAGTACTCGTACTAGGCAGGCTGCGGGTGGCAAAGGGAACTGTTATGTGCGCGCAGAAGATCGGCTGGCATGGCATGCGGGTCGCGGACTCGTACTCGTTAACAGTTTCCATTTTTGACATGTATCCGTTCCACTGATCCTAACCTTCATACCTGTTCCAACGAATCGATTCCAGTTCCAGCTTCCCATCTCTACCTTTAATTCGTAAAGATGCAAACAATTCTATAGGTCAACGTTACTACAAATTCAAAACTTTATTTTGACACGAAAACGTTTAGATCCTGAGAAACCAAATTACAAGAAAAAATGTATTGTATTGTATCGTTCAAAGCATGAAATGAGATGTCAGTTGAAAACAAATACGAGTCATTACATCCAGTAGTTTTTGGAAACAAGCATTGCAAAAGTACAAAAGGACACGCTAGCCATAAAAAAGAGTTTTTGTAGCAGCAGCAGAAGCATATCTTAATTTTATTTAAACATCAAAAATGCCACATATTACAAATTTGAAAGTAACTAACAAATTAAGAACACTATCAATGTAAGCTAGGTACTGAAAATGCGCTATTTAACTCGCAGGCACACATAATTAACATTTTGATTATAATGGATGTGGAGATAGGTCGTTTCTAAGGTTACTACTGCAAGAACTATTTTTTTCTTGGTTATAGAGTTATAACCAAGAAAAAAATGGTTTTTGTAGCAGTAAACTTAGAAACGACCTATCTTCACTTTTCAAAAAATTCTTGTAAGGAAATAAAAAATATTCAAAGTGACTCGTATTTGTGTTCAACTGACCTATTCAACGAGATAACTTAACGTAGGTATTATCATGCTATTTGGAATGTGGAAAAGCAAAATGTGACGCCATTATATTCGTGATCACGTGACGTAATTATTTTGTAAGTTGCATTAAAATATGTGCAATGAAAATCTAAAATCGACGTGTCCAAAGATTTTGCCATAAAATCACTTTTTCGAAGAATTTAGCCATTAAAAAATTCCACGCTGTATAAGAATATCCAATTAGACACAAGTTTGAGTGCAACAAAATAAAATTTTTCTAGGATCAATAAACACCAATGGTACATATTTGGAATGACTATTTCATGACCAAAGGTATTAATACTTCACAAAAAAAATGCAGCAAAAATATGACATTTCACCAGAACTACCTAGGTACATGAACTGCAAAAACTGCAAAAATCAGATTACCTACTTATTACAATCACAAGTGACCTGGAATTGTCGGCAATTTTACGAAAGGTGCATGGCGTAAGCATAAAATCCTAACGCTACGCTTTAGTGTTAATATGACAATTTAATTCATATGTATAAAATCTTATAAACCGTGATATTTTGTCAGAAAGACAGTGAGAAAAGTTAGCCCTATTATACAGCGATAATGATGTTACCTGCGTATTTATCTTTTTCTACCATGATTACGTTGCAAATTTCGTATTTTTGATTGTAAAATGTTTAAAAATTGAGTCTCCCATATGCGTATACACATTCTTCATCTTCCTTAAATTTATCTCGCCGAATTAGACTCAAACTTTTTATTTTGCCTCGATAAATTCCTTTTTGCAGACTCAACTTTTTTACCTGACGGCAGTTTGACTCATAAAACTAACAGCCACAAGATTTCGTTCAAAGCGGAAATTTATCAGGCAAAATAAAAAGTACTCGTCAAATTCTATGTAAGAAAACTTTATGTGTAACAAAATGGACATTCCGGGTAGTGTTGTTACTCCTTATTTGTTAGTCACGGTGAGCTGATTTGAAGACAGGGCCATCGTAAAAAATCTCAAAGAAATACATCTTCATAAAAGGATAGTGCTCACTTCATATTTTTTTTCTGTCCCTAGTAGTTTCGAAGGGTAGGTATCACACAGTGTTTTTATTGCGTCTTAGGTACCTACCTACGTATATGTATCTCTTAACCGGGTGAAGTAATTAAATTAGATACACCCCTACTAAAAAATAAGCCAACTTTCTACAGGCATGTCCTTTTTAACAAATTCTGTGAAAACCCTTGTCGAATAGACTTACTTCTGCGAAATAGCAATGAAAGAGGCACGTCAACCTTGTAAATCTAGTCGTCAGTTGTCAACAGATACCTACTTAAAAACTATCATCTTTCAGAAATTCGTCTCGGCTCATAAATACCGACTCTCCAGCGGCCGTTATTCTTTATTAGATATTTTCAAGTCATTCACGAAAAAAGGGGTAAGACCGTAAATAATTAATATATGTACAGGGTTTCTCCTTATAATTTGCGATCCCCCAACAAAGTTTAATTGATGGAATATAAAACAAACTGTAAATACAAAAGTTTTAGGAATTTTTCACAAAAAAAAAAACAAAAGGTAATCTCGAAATGTGGATATTATTGCATATTTATATTATTTTTTAAATGATATTTATTTTGTTTGGACTGTTTTTTTTATTTGAATTTATATTTTCTTCGGGGATGCAGATAAATAAAACTCTTTGTAATGTTTACAGCTTTCGGCTATTCTTTTATTGCCTTCGTCAGGAACTACAAAACCATTTTTACTTTAAACATCACTTAATAAATATTGAAGACTTACTTACAATAAACAAAATGTTTCTTAAAATAAAAATGCAGAATGCACCCATAGGTACGTGTGTATGACATTACAAAACTTTATTCTGATGATTTTAGCAAACTAGTAATATTTTTCAATATTTTCAAACAATTTGTTTTCCCAATTTCAAAAATATATTGCTCTAACATTTTTTATAGTTATGGGTTTAAACGAGGGTTTAAAAAATATTAAAATAACCTGTGCTACGAAAAACACAGACAGGTTATTTCAACATTTAATAAACCTATATATAAACTCGTATTTTGAAAAGGGCTTCAGTAGATATAGAAATGTTACAGATTTTTGAATTCAGGAAGACCAATTCTACAAAAATAATGAAGAATATACCCGGTGGTCATTTTGCGATAACCACCATATTGGAATCTCACTCATTTAAAAAAGATAGAGGGTAGGTTTAAATTCGGCACTTATACAGAACTTGATGCTCATTAATATTCGTTGGAAAATCCAATCTGTCTCCTACCTTTATACAAGTTATGGCAAAAAAAACAAAAAAAAACTTCTGTCGTTTTTGCCTTATAATCAGTTATAACTCATCGACTATTTGATCTAACGCCCTCATGGATTTATAGAAAAACGTTTGGTTTAGGTAAGACCGCCATCAACTTTAGTTTTTCTTATCGGCTTAATTATTTTACATTTTGTCGATAGAAGCACATTTTTCTGATTCAATTTGAGACACAACTTGTTCATATTACAATCGAATATTGAGGACATTACAGCTGGAATTTTTTTAGTAAAAATCATGTGGGTCTTGCAAGAAAACAGTCAGCAGCTGTTGTAATTTAAGCAAATATGTTAAATATTCTTTATGCTCTTACCGAGACCCATTTTTCGAAGAATAATAAGTTCCTATGTCACATACTTTTTCAGATGAAAATACTATATTGCCTTAAGAAACATATTAGATTTTGACAGTTTGATTATTGCAAGTGAGTCATGGGCAATACAAGATAAGCACGAAGGAAGAATCATAGCGGCAGAAATGAGGTACTTTAGAAAAATCACTGGGAAGACAAAGATGGATAAAGAAAGGAACGAACTTATAAGGCAAATAGTCCAACAAGAGTCAATTACGGAAAAGATTGAGAGGAAGCAATTGAACTGGTATGGCCACATAATGCGAATGGATAGGGGGAGATTGGTGAGGAAGATAATGGAGATGGGCAGAATAGGAAAGAGAAGAAGTGGAAGACCCAGAAAAAGCTGGGTACATAGAATAGAGGAATTGGGCAGACAGAGAGGGAAGACGAAGGAGGATATGAAACTATTGGCGATGGACCGGAAGGGATGGAGAAATTGGGTTAATGCACAATAATCCGACACCCTATGGGTATAAGGATTTCAGAAGAAGAAGAAGAAGAAGAAGATTATTGTTTACGGTTCACGTTCTTTTTCCAAGCAAGACTAATAATAAATTATATTATTTTTCCAAATTTTTAAAATTTTATCTTAGTGTAATTACTGCAATGTTCACCAAAATTCGATATAATATGGACAAGTTATATGTATATCAAAGAAATCATAAAAAATGCTTCTTTCAACAATGTATGAAACAAAAATGGCGCCCATATGAAAAAGTAGAGTTGATGATTGTCTGACCTAAACGAAACGTTTTCCTGTAAATTCTCGAGGACGTATACTGTTAGAGCACGAAAAAGTGCTCTAATAATCATAATGTATGTGTCGCAGCCTTCTGGTGTAATTGGCCGTTTCATGAAATGCCTAGACAGATGATGTAATCTTTGAAAATTCGACAAACGAAATTGATAAAAAATTATGTCGTTTTACTAGATATCACCTTACCTGACCTGACCTGAACCTGACCTGATCAACAAAGCCTCAAAAATGTGGTTAAACAAGAATTGTTTCCCTAAGAGGCTGCTAGCGGTCCAGACATTTCATGAACTGTCCGATTACACCATGTGGCTACGACATATGCATACCTTTCCGATACGAGATCGAATAGTTGAGATCACGGCAAAAACAAAAGAGCATTTTTTTGTTTTTCGGCCAGAAATCATATACCGTTTGAGATAGATCAGATTTCTCAAGTACTAAATTCTGCAAAAGTGCCGAAACAAGCAAGATGATAGCCCTGTAGGGCGTTTTTTTAAATATGTTTATGCGATAATCGCATTTTGAGATTGTCTTTTGTTCTCTTTGACGAAAAATTTTTGCGGTTCAAGAACAACCCTAAAATTTTTGTATTTACAGTTGGCAAATCTGGTGCCATTTCTATACCCCTATTTGCATGTTTTATGTTTAATAATTGTTATGTCCAGGGTCGTATTTATTTTTTTTCTCTTAAAGATGCCAGTTTAGCGACCGAAACGCCAGAAGGCATTTATGCATAGCGCAGCCTTGTATGAATTTAGGATAACAAGATTCGACCATTTAGAGGGTACTACTATATCTTAATTATTGTAACCACATTTTCACAGATATAAACTTTTCTGTCTCAGATTATGCAACAGCTAATTTAAGCCCGCGCACACAGATTAATAATAGCCCAGTGCCAATAAGTAGATTAAGTACACGCCATTCTAATGGACTCGATAATTTGGAAGGTATTGTATCTTAATTGTTGTAACCATATTTATACAGATACTAGCGCGCCCGGCAGACGTTGTCCTGCCCGACATTAAAAACATTTCCCTAAAAAAATCCTAGAACTCGATTGCAGCGCCACCTACCGGATCTAATTGTGAATGTAAACCATCCATGGACCCACTCCAACACACATAAAAAAAATCATCAAAATCGGTCCCGCCGTTCAAAAAAACTCCTGGAACCCGATTGCAGCGCCATCTACCGGGTCCAATTGTGAATGTAAACCATTCAGGGACCCACTCCAACATACACAAAATTTTTTATCGAAATCGGTCCAGCCGTTCAAAAAAATTCCTAGAACCCGATTGCAGCGCCACCTACCGGTTCCAATTGTCAATGTAAACTATCCAGGTACCCAATCCAACAAACACAAAAAAATTCATCAAAATCGGTCCAGCCGTTCAAAAAAAACTCCTGGAACCCGGTTGCAGCGCCATCTACCGGGTCCAATTGTGAATGTAAACCATCCAGGGACCCACTCAAACACACAAAAAATTTCATCAAAATCGGTCCAGCCGTTTTGAAAAAAAATCCTAGAACCCGATTGCAGCGCCAACTACCGGGTCCAATTGTGAATGTAAACCATCCAGGTACCCAATCCAACAAACACAAAAAAAATCATCAAAATCGGTCCAGCCGTTCAAAAAAACTCCTGGAACCCGATTGCAGCGCCATCTACCGGGTCCAATTGTGAATGTAAACCATTCAGGGACCCACTCCAACACACACAAAAAAATTCATCAAAATCGGTCCAGCCGTTCAAAAAAACTCCTGGAACCCGATTGCAGCGACATCTACCGGGTCCAATTGTGAATGTAAACCATTCAGGTACCCACTCCAACATACACAGTAGAAGGAGTGCTACTTTCTCTGCCTGGGGTCATGAAAGTTTTGGAGGCTAAAATGGACATTTAATGACATATTAATTATCTGTAATGATCTTTCATGCTAATTGACGAAAGCACTTTAAATTTTTTGATAAAATGGCCCCCACCTAGGTTGCATAAAAGAAGAGTGTACAACTGTAATTAATTCATTTTATTTCAAAACGTCAAGTAGTGCCATGTATTCTGTGAGTGAATCGTCGAAGAAGAGGTCGTGCGATAACAATGAAAGACAACCAACGAAGAGGATCAAAAAGTTCGACTTCAAAAAACCTAAGGCGTCGTCCAAGAAAATGTCGTCGGTGCCGACACAAGAAACGTCGCCTTCAAACAAGAAGAGTTCCCCAGGGTATCACCAAAAGGACGAGAGGGACCCGTTCGATGGGGAAGCGGACCAGGTGATAACAACTGAAGAATGGTCTAACTTAGACGCTAGGGCCGAGTTAGCTGAGAATTCCGAAAAGAAACAGACACAGAGGGAAGCACATCGTCTATTAGACACAGTAAGTTTTCCATTAACAAATTCGGAAACAAAAATGGTCTCAGTAGGCGTCGATCCTTTTAATCAATATTGCGTTACATTAAAAATACACGATCGCAGTTACTATCAGTCTGTTTCTTTTATAAATGACGAGTTTTGGAGAGAGGAGACGAAATATTGGGTATCCAAGTCACTGATGAATTGCAGGAGATTGTGTTTTTAACAAAAGTGAAAGTGTGTTTAGATCGGTTTGGTATATATTCAATAAAGTGTCACGAGGGTCCGGGCAGTGTTTACATTGCACATAATACAATGAAACGTATAGTTGCTGTTGGACAATTTTTTGTAAACCTAATGAATAATTTGAAGAATTGCCGTTATCCGGACTACGATTATTTTGTAACCGAAGTTGCGACTGAAATTTTACAAAGTAATGGTGTATATCATAACAGTGACAACGATTAACTATTTTCTAATATTATTAGAAACAGGTATAAGGACAATAGTGTTCTGTATGAGCTGATTTTAAAATTCAATAAAACCGTAAAGAATGATGTTAATATTAAGTTAGAAAACATGTTAGAACATAATAGATATTAAAATGTAATAATAAAGGTTTATATGCATTATTTGAGTTACTTTTTTATTTTATACGTAAAACAGGTTGATTACATTTTCCTTGTAGTAACACTTCTAATAAGCATGCGGAACAAATATTTAGCAAAGAGAAAATGAGTGGTATTTATTGAAATTTATAATAAAACAAGTATCATTTTAACTGTGAACGGTGAATTCAGTAGTACACTATGGACATCCGTTTTAAGCATCCCTTCACAGGGATTATTGCCGGGCCAACATCATGTGGTAAATCATATTTTGTAAAAAAATTTTTGAATCACATAGATACACTGTGTGATACGAAGTTTGAAAAAATATTTTGGTACTTTGACGAATGGTAACCACTTTATGCTGACAATAACCTTCTTCATGTGGAATTTAAACAGGGTATGCCGGAATATACAGAATTCGATGGTAAAAAGCCCGTATTAATTATATTGGATGACATGATGAGAGAAGTGGGTACAACAGTTTGTTGTAGATATATTTACTAAAGGAAGCCATCATCGCAATTTAAGCGTATTTTATATTACACAAAATTTATTTCACCAGGGAAAAGGTCAGAGGGACATATCTCTCAATGCGAATTATATAGTGTATTTTAAGAATCCCCGAGATAGAGCTCAAATAATACACTTTGCCAGGCAAATATATCCAGGAAATTCGAAATTTGTACTTGAGGCATACAACGATGCTACATCAAAACCTCACGGCTATTTGCTGTTTGACCTTAAACAAGAAACACCTGAAACATTTAGGCTTCGGACAAATATTTTGCCCAGTGAAAGTCCCTCCTTCGCATATATTCCTAAAAAAAGGGTATAAATACAAAGTAGGACGCCAATTATTTTTTATTTCTTATAATGTCGCGAACAGTCGTCACGAACGCTGATGTTTTAAAATTTTTATACAAAGCTAAACCTAAATATAGACTAGCCTTGTTAAAATCAACCGATAAAGAGTTAATACACTGCATATGTGAATGTGTATATAATACAATAAAAGGGAAAATACATCTAAAACCTACACAAAAATTTAAACTATCAAAGTATAAGAAGTTACTACGTAACCTGATCAAATCTGGGAAAGGCTATAAGAAAAAGAAACAGCTGTTAGTGCAAAAGGGTGGTGCCTTTTTACCATTAGTATTAGCGCCTTTAATCACAGGTATTCTGGGAAGCCTCTTTAAATAAATAAAATGGAGCACGCGAAGAAAATGGTTATAGTCGATCAGAACGTAATGGAGGGGATAAATCAATCTAGTGATATTAAAAATAACAATCTTTCGGCGTTAGATAAGAAAATGGAGGATATTTTGAACAGTGTGTATGATGTGAACGAAAAATGGAATATGTATCAGCAAGTATTACAAAGGTATTTACATACGGTGAATAGTCTTCGCAAACCAATTACTATACCGATAGTTGCCGATGAACAATTTTCTAAAAGTAAAGAAGAAGAAAATATTTTAGAACACGTGGAAACTTTAGGGGACATTGACCAGGAAATTTTAGATAGCGTACCTAAAAGTTGCAGAAACAAAGCAAAACTTCTAGTTCAGCGTCTAAAGAAAAATAATAGTATAACATGGGACTCTACAGGGAGTGTGTCGATAAATAATACCAAAATAGATGATTCCAATATTGTAGATTTAATAAATAATACGGTTCGATCTCGTAAAGTAAAAGATCCTTTAGGGTGGGAGCCATACAAAGCTGTTCTACCCCTACCTACAGGCAGTTTTACAGAATCTACCTGTAAAGTAAGTTCGTCTGTTGCAAAAAACGACGCGTTACTCTGTAACACATTCCCTATGATTTCCATGACTACTGCCGCATTTAGTTGATTCCTCTTCCTGAACGAAACGGCCACTGGCTTGTCCGGATACACAGAATTTCTTAGAACCAGGCCGACATAGTCATTGGCATCAATATCCCTCAGTCCTCTATTGAGTAAGTCATCCATACCACTCTGAAAATAATGACAATAATTATTATAAATGGAATATAAAAATCTAATATAATGTACCTGTATCCACGCAAAAGGATTGCTGTTAGCTGGCATATCTTTGAACGAAAAATTAATAGATTGTCCCCTCAAATTAAAGCGTTTCATAAATTTTTCATTTTCGGATGTTATGTTGAGATACTCCGATTGAAAATTCGAACCGCTAGGTGCCGACGGTTGAACCTGCATAGTCTCTCTCGATACACCAGCACCATGTTGAAGTAAATCCAAATTGCGTCCCCCAGTAGGATTATGTATCAGACCGTCATCTTGGATTTCTTCTGATACAGTATCTATATAAGCCCATTCATCACTCGTAATCAGTAGAGGTTCTTCATTATGAAACGGATCCTTAATTTGATTAAATTATACAAAATCACTTCTTCCACGTATATTGAAAATTAACACTTACATTTACTGATTGTCCAGAATATGAAGATGACCGTTGCCCAAGACATACTTCGGACAAGACGTCTATTCGTAGCCAATCTTCGTCGGAATTTACTAGCGGTTCCTCGTTTTCAAATAAATCCGGCTGTTTAAATAAATACATTTTTTTTTCAATTTAAATTATCTTCTACTAATATTCTTACCACCACTATTTGTTCCGAAGTTGAAGGTGCTTGTTGTAAAAGTGCTGCACGTTCCGAAATCTGCAGATCACTCTATTTGAACAAATTTAATTTTTAATTTAAATTATATTTTTACTCAAGGATTAAGATGTAAGAGACTGCGGTTAAATAATCAATTCAAGAATCAATTGTACCCCTAACCACATAAATTTTGAAATACTATATACGCATTTCGGCAGCTAAGCTGCCATCTTCAGTAGCAGGGAAAAACCTATAGTAATAAAAATAGCAATTACATTAATGCAAAAAAAAAAAAAAAAAAAAAAAAAAAAACAATTATATATATGACAATAATAATAGCAACAATAATGATGATGTGAAACAATGATAGTGACAATAACAATAATATAGGTCAGGTATTTCTGCTCACCACTCCGAAAGAATCGAAGTGCACTCGATCAGCTCTCAAGCTAGAATATTTTTACTAATAAATATTTTTTACCTCTATTATTTGCCCCGAAGTTGAAGATGCCCGCCGCAGAGGCGTTTCACGCTCTGAAATCTGTAGTCCTTCGTCCACTAAATCTTGGTAAATACGTTTAAACTTCAGCGGAATTTCCTCGTTCGTCCAAATGATTTTAAAATTTATAACATTCATGGCCTTTAAAATATGACTACCCTCCTTAAAATACCCCCAACGGTACATGTTAAGGATTTGGGCCACATTTAAATTATTTATAAATAGTTCGAAGTCGGACATTGCACACAAAATACGAAAAATTTATACTCACTCGAACTCGACGTGTTTGCGTAAGAAGACAAAATAAAACTGTATAGTACTCCTTAAGACCTATCTATTTATGGAGAAAAAAAACCTTGAATAAGGCAATGTATTGTTAAATACTTTTGGTAAAATTTCCGTAATGATATAAATTTCTAAAGCTAATATGTTGTTCGCAATAATGGATTTCTAAATATCTTCCTCAAAAATAATCATGAAAATTCCTGTTTTAAATACAAAATTAGGTACATACAGCTATTTTTTAAACGACCCCAGGGCCAAACTCAGAGAAAATCGTCGCAAAAAATATGTGTGATGGTCTATTTGAGAAAATAGTTTGTGAATTGTTTATGTCAAACTCATACTTTTGTCTGCGTTAAGCCCCATGAAAAAAATCCATATTTAAATACGAAAATGTATCTTTTTACAAAACACATGAACTTTAAATTAATGTTATATGTAGTCTTTTCTTTAAAATGTATTATTATAATACTGTACATATTTCCCCTTTG
Source organism: Xestobium rufovillosum (assembly GCA_963966045.1). Lineage (NCBI taxonomy): Eukaryota > Metazoa > Arthropoda > Insecta > Coleoptera > Ptinidae > Xestobium > Xestobium rufovillosum. Next base: position 24,578,226 of record OZ014504.1, read on the forward strand.
CATAATCAAAAAATATACATTACGTATACGTTTACACACACTTAAAATATGTTTCACGAAAAAATATGAAAAATTGCATATTAAGCTCAGGGCTTTTTTAAAATTATAATATTATAATTTCTTAAATCCAATTTAATATACATTTTATAGTATTTTAGAAGGCTTTTAAGAGTTTTTTTATAATATTATGATGGAAACGTTACTGATGTCTCCATCTAGAGAGCATCTATGATACGAAAATGCATCTCCCCCCAGGCCGACAAAGTGGCCCTACGTGCATTTACAGGAAAATACAAGAAATATTGCATATTCAGATGAGGTTTTCTTTAAATTATATTGTTACAAGTCTCTAAATACATTTAATATAAATTTGCATTGCTTTCAACCCAATTTTTTATACTTTATTGTGCAAAACGTGATAGGTGCCGCCATCTACAGAACATTCATGAAACTATTATGTACAGTATTCTATTATTCAGACTTGGCAGTTCAATTTTTGACCACTGACATCAGTTCTGTTCTGTGACTGTGATCTCTCTCTACTAGTATTAAAATGGCGGTGCATGTTTAGTACAATAATTTACACGTGTTTTAACAATTAAACTCTTATTAGCTATTAACATTTAAAATAATGTATAATTATTTGTTACTTACTTACGTCCCTGAAGTGAAAAATTGACAAGAAAAACGTGGAAACTTATATAAAGTGAAGTTACAACGTATTTTGAAAATTGTTTAACCGTTCCAGTACAATATCTTGCAGGTAAACTTTTGTAATATGCCCAAAGTGTGTTATTTTAGCTTCTATAAATATTTCAGAAAAAACTATACATTATTTGAAAAAAAAATGAAAAATCTGAAATCTACAGGCGTGGCACTAGAAGAGGTATCCTAAAAATTATTCTTATCTAAGATGCATACTATTACAGGTAAATAAATAAGATATAGTCAAGCTAATTTATTAAAACAAAAAAATATTAGGAAATGATCTGTGATGGGCGTTCTGCAATTTTTGGAAGCTCCGAGGTGATTCCACAAGCACATCTGGAATTACGTCTTTCTTTCATGAAGTCACAAACATAATCGATGGTTTTCGAAGATTTTTTATCTACATAAATGCTTACGATATGCCTAGTCGGTCCGCAGGTAATCAAATTTATCCCAGGTGCTCTATTGAAGGTAAATATTTAAGGTAATCAAATTATTTTATTAAATCGTCCCTTTTTTCTTTTAAAAATAGAACAGATCCTCATAGCAACAAAACTGCGTATACAGAGACCTATGAAACTTCGTTTACGATGTACGAGGGGATTTTCGCAGCATCTCTCGACTTTTTTCATCCGCGGCTCCACCATAAAAATTGGATTTCGAAGATTTGACTTATCGCTAAAACTCAAACTGTCCCAAGTATAAAGAGTACACATAAGTGTTTAACGTAATACCGCATTTTATTGAATACTAATACCCGTTCTTTTAGGAAAACTAAAAAATACATCTTTTATTGCAATTACATGGAGAATCTGCAGCATGTTATCAAGAACCTTCAGAAAATGGCGACGCAGTGGTACAAATCTCCGGAATTAAGTCTCTTTCTGCGTGTCGAGGATATAAAAATATTATGCAGGTTTTATTTCTTTTTATCGAAGCAATATGTTATGACAAAGTCCTTATCAAAATTTGAAATCTTGTTTTTTACAATTTAGGGAAAACAGTATCATTAATAATTCATTACTTGCTTTTGGAATAATCACATACAAAAATCTAAAGTGCTTTCGTCAATTAGCAATATTCATAATTAAAGATCATTAAAAATAATTGTTACGTCATTAAATGTCCATTTTAGCCTCCAAAACTTTCATGCCCCCAGGCAGAGAAAGTAGCACTCCTTCTACTATACACAAAAAAATTTATCAAAATCGGTCCAGCCGTTCAAAAAAATTCCTAGAACCCGATTGCAGAGCCATACCTACCGGGTCCAATTGTGAATGTAAACCATCCAGGGACCCACTCCAACACACACAAAAAATTTCATCAAAATCGGTCTAGGAGGAATTCGGTGACATACACACGTACAGACCGTCAAACGCGCGAAGTTAAAATAGTCGTTACGTTTTCTCAAATTTTCTAACTTTCTGAGCAATTTTCTTCATTTTCCGTTCCGTAAGAACCTTCTACGAAGTATTAGAAACCACAAAAAAAAGATGAATGAAATCGGTTAAGTCGTTCTCAAGTTATGGCGTGACCAAGGGAAATAGGGATTCATTTTTATATATATAGATTGTTCCTACAAAAATGCTAAAATCGCGATTAAAAAATGGGGGGTGGGGGTAGGAGGGTGAAAGATACTTTACGACCTATTCTCATACCTACCAAATGTACAAAAAAAAATTTAATTATTTGGATATTGTTCATACAAAAATTCTGAAATCGCGATTAAAAAATGGGGGGTGGGGGTAGGAGGGTGAAAAATACTTTACGACCTATTCTCATACCTACCAAATGTACAAAAAAAATTCAATTATTTGGATATTGTTCATAAAAAATACTAAAATCGCGATTAAAAAATAGGGGGTGGGGGTAGGAAGGTGAAAAATACTTTACGACCTATTCTCATACCTACCAAATGTACAAAAAAAATTTCATAAAAATCGGTCCAGCCGTTTCGGAGGAGTACGACCACAAACACCGTGACACGAGATTTTTATACCGGGTGACCACGAGATCAGGCTCACCCCTATAACATTTTTGTTTTTCAAGATATTAATTTGAAAAAAATGAATCTTGTAGGTCATTTTTCAAGAGGCTGTCAATTCTTACCTGCGTGTCTTGTTATATACTGGAATGCTTGTTGTTTGCACATGAGAACAGGGAAATTTATTTGAGGTAAAGTGGAATTTCACAGCCAAATACCAGATTCAGTCATTTGCGTAAAGCCCATCAGTTGAGGTGTAATTTATTTTCGAGGTCTTTCTTAATCATGTGCGTTTCATTGTATAATAAATTGCCGGATTTTTTGAAGGACTATCGCCATGCTAAATTTAAATGTGTTGTTAAAAGGATATTGACTGAGAATGTTTTCTACACCTTGGGAGAATATATGTCTTTTGATTTTAGTTCGAGTGATGTTTAAATTGTTGCTGCATTTGTTTTGGAGGGATGTTGTTTTGTTGTTTTGTTTTGTTTTGGGCGTCGCCTGTGAGTTTTGTTGCGGTGGCTCATTGTATTTTGTTCAGCTGCCAGCTCTCTCTTTTTTTTATGTATACATACATTTCTTTTTGTCTTTTGTCTGTACGCTATTGCAATTCGACAATAAACGTTTACTTTACTTTACTTTGACGGACATTTGACACATTTGCCGCACATTTTTAGTATTTATGCTGCATTTGAAACATTTGACTGTCATTTGCTTAATATATAAAGCATTTGTACAACACCTAAAGCATAGTAATGACTAATGACTAATACTTAAGGGTTCTTCGAAGACCACTTCCTAATTGTCTGTATCTCGAGATGCTGGTATGAATGCCGTCATTTCAGCAAGGAATATGCATGGTTTAATAATCTAGTATTCGTAAACACGATATTCGAAAGATCGTTACTATATTTCATTTCTGATATATTTTTTTACATCTTTGTGAATATTAAATTGCAAATCCGTAGATTTATAGAACAGAAAAAATTAGAGCTTTTATATTTTTGAATAATTTCATTTTTCATTTCATAACGAAATATCATCATCATCATCATCATCATCATCATCGAGATTATTATGTAACATGTTATTTCTGTTAAAATTTTCGGGCAGAAAAGCGGGAGGGTCGGAAAAATGGATAGTGTCGAATTTGGAGGGATTATAACTCAAGATCCATAAATCTATACGTCATACTAATATGTACATACAGTTTGTCTGCTAAAGTTGTCTACATAATGGAGAACCTTTTTATTATTCATTTTACGAAAAAAATCGCTCTTTATAAAAAGTTCTGCTTTCTAAGAAAATAATATTAAACTATTAAAACTTGAGATAGCATATATGTACCTACCTACAGAATGGTCTGATCCCAGAGAGAAGTAGGTAGTCTAATTTTTATTTTAGAGCAAAATTTTGTGAAGCATTTAAATAATTGTTAATAACATTTTCATTTATTTTGCAAAATACAAATAAGAAATATGTACATGTGAATAATTGAAACAAAAATTGTATGTATGTAGGTACCTATTAACTCTTCCCTCATTGCACATTTGCCTCGACATATCCACAGACAATCAACAGGGTCGCAATAGGGCAATCTCGGGCAATAAATAGTTCTTTGGTTAGAATGTTCTGAAATTTGAAAAGGACTAACATTAGTAACATTAGTACTAACAACGTGAAATTAATTTTTCTGTTTACCTGATTGAAATTTCTACTAATGATACAGCTACTTCCTCGGCTACTTAAAGCATGCAAGCAGAAAAATAAAAACTTAACACATATAGTGTTACAAAAGTTTATACAGGGTGTTAAGATGGATTTCTCAGTAGCTTATTAATCATTTTCGAGAAAAAAAATTTAGGCGACCCCCTTTTATTTTTCATTCTTCATGCTATAAAATTATTTTCAGGTATACCTATAGGCTGTCCCAGTTCTTCTGAACTACTCTATACCTAACTTTGTTTTCTTAAATGGAACACCATGTATATGAGTACATTTTCAGATTTCTTGAACGATTTTAGTAAGAGGTTGCGTATGACATTTTTGCCTTGACGACTTATTTATGGTGTTACTGACATTTTTTTGAAAATTTTGTCAGACGCAGAGGAATTTCAAAAATTAAATTTATCTTCTGTTTGAACCTCGGTTTGAACAACGCTGTAATAGTGATATTTTGGTGAATTGAAAATTGAAGACATTAACTAGGAGTAACTTTTGCAGTAACAAAAAACCGAAAATGTTATGCAGGGTATCAGCAATTACATGACAAAACTAAAGAAATTTAAAATGCCACAATTTATTTTTTCTTAAATAACACGTTATGTATATCAATTTTTACATCACCACATACGAAATTCGATTCTCGTTTGATTTTAATAATACATTTTTGATTTTATTTCTAGAAATTTCTGAGATAATTCAAGCTTTTAATTCTTCTACATTTATGCCCGTAACTTATATTAAAATTGTAGACATACTATATAATTATGTACTTGATTATGGATAGGTACAATACTTATATTAGAACTTACCTTTGTTATCGTGTTGCATTTTAAGCTGCATGATGTAACTACCCTACCCGTATGCCAGGGCCAGGTATGCGATTAGGACGAGAAAAAGGAGTGGGACTTGGTTAAGAAAGCAAGACGGTTGTTCATTATTAAATTGTATGTTCGGATAGTAATAAAAGTGATTCGTTTTGTTTTCTAAATTCTTCCGTTATGTTAAAAGAAGCAGCGGCGGGATTGGCCTTCGTGCTTTTGTAAAAGACCGATAGTGATGTTGATTATCTTTCCACTAGTACTGACGTAAGTGCCTAAATAAAGATATTCGCATACGTTGTTTTTGTGTGACTCAAAATTTAAAAGCTTGATTAACGTATGAGTCATGGGAAAAATATTATTTTGAAAAAATGGAACTAGTGGGAGCGTGCGAGATCGACGAGAAGAAGGCAGTGTCTTGACTCATTGACGGGATAAGAGATCCGAGCATCCAAGCTGGTGCACACGCCGGAAGATATTCTACGCCCAACTCGCTATATGCTGAATATCTTTCCGCATTGGTGCCCGAAGTTGTTCCGTTAGTTATTAAAGAGCGCATTATCCAAACGATTCCGTCCCTTGGTAGTCGCCGTGAAGATCGTGCGAATGAACCTAATGTAAAAAGGATGAAATATACGGGCAAACCTGGGAAACGTTGTTACAACTGCAAAGAAAAAGGACATTTTTCCAACATATCATTTCGTGGAGTCATCAGCTACCGTTCATAATGAGAAATAATATTTCTTTGAACGCTGGGTAAACGGAGAGCAGTCTCGTGCGTATGTGGACTCGGGATGCGGGGCTGTGTTGCTTAAGCAGTCACTAGCTGTACAGTTGAAACTTGATCACGTACCAAGTTCTCTATCAGTAAGCGGATATGGTGGCTCCATTGTTAACATCATCGGAGAAACAGAAGTGGAATTAAAGGTTGAGTAAGTGAAAAGCAACGTGAAGGTCCTAATCCTTCCAGATGACATTCAAGATGTTCCTATTATGGTCGGCCAAACTTTCTTAAATCGGCAGGATGTTTTAATGGTTATTTCGGGGGAAAATGTCCGATTACTGCCTTCCGATTTTGATTTGAGGGATGTTCGCGAAGCACTTCCCAAGAAAATACCACTATGGGCGAAAGCTAAAACAGTGATACCTCCTAGAACGGTGATGTTAGTCAAGGTCACCTCCTTAGGTTCCACCCAGGAGGCCGTATATATCCAAGGCGGATTTAGGGCACTTCCAGGAATGGAACATTATATTGATGAGTGCATCACGAATGGTCAAGATGGGTTCGTCTCCATCATAAATGTATCTTCGAGTGAAATCGAGGTGAGTGAAAAGTAAATTCTAGCACGCGGTGTTCATTGTTTTCAGGATATATCCTTAGAGCACATAAGTGTTGCTTCCGTCAAAGTAAAAAAATAAAGCCTATCACGGTAGCATATTTATGTTATAACCACCGCCTACCATCGGGAGAAATTAAAAAGTTGGTGAATTTGATTAATGAATTCAGATGTTGTTTCTCCTAAAACAATAGCGAGCTAGGTAGAACGGATTTACTTAAAATGTCTATTCATCTTAACGACGATAAATCGGTTGTGTATCGCCGCTACAGGCTTTCCCACAACGAACGAAAAATTGTGGGGGACATCGTAGGGGATCTATTACAAAACGGTATCATACGAGAGTCGAGTTCCCCATACGCCAGTCCTATCCTCTTAGTGAAAAAGAAAAATGGCGAACAGCGAATGTGCGTTGATTATCGCGTTGAATGCAAAAACAGTAAAGGATAAATTTCCTCTCCCTCGTGTAGACGACTTCCTCGAGAAATTAAAGAACAGCAATTTCTTTACGAGTTTGGATCTAGCTAGTGGATACCACCAGATTCAAATGGATGAGTCATCTATTGCTAGGACTGCGTTCGTCACACCGCACCGGACGGACATTACGAGTACGTCCGCAAGCCGTTTGGGTTATCTAATGCTCCCGCAGTTTTTCAGAGAACGATCAAAGCGTTATAGACCAGGAGCCCATAGACCAAAAATTGTGCATAATAGGTTTACTCCAAAAATGCCTGAGATGTTGTGATTTTTGGGTCGTGGAGCACAGAAATGCCCATGCCAGTTTTTGTTTTTGGTACAGTGATGTGTGGCAGACCCGTAAATGTGTAAAAAATTGCTTAAGAAAGTATTATAGGTTTAGGACTGGGGTTTGCGGGAAGCGCTAAATAATGAGAAGTAATCCAGCGGACGCGGTTCGCCTGTTGGGAATTCTGGGACACTGACCCGCTGCAGGGGTCAAACTGTGTAAATAAATCACCCCCAAAAAAATTATAGGTTTACGCATGGGGATTGGAGCGATCTCCTAATTTACCTCCAAACATCATGAATCTCGACTCCCATTCATTTTGGTTGGTACAAAGAGGCGCCACACTCGCGACATTTTGTAAATTCATCCAGGTAAAAAAAATAATAAGTTTACTCTTCAAAACTTGGAGACAAGTTATTTCAATCACAAAAGTCGAGTATTCAATGTTGCCAATAAAAAACATTGGTACAGGGGGGCGCTAGAGACCCAACATTTTATAAAAAAAACTTACGTAAAAAAAATCATAAGTTTATGAATGGTGTTCACGAATTTGATTATGATGAACCTACTGATTACAAAAATACATTCCCTCTCGTTGAACGGTAGTACAAGGGCCCGCTATAAAGGTTGAAAGAAAGCAATTATTAATTTTCACCCTTCATCACAAAGATTCCAGTCCGAAAACTGGTTGGACGCTTACCTCCATCCTTCCTATCCTGAGCTAACCTACGCTTTTCCCCAAAAGTTGAACATCCTACATCCCTAACTACTTGAGAGCAGTAGTCCAATCTGGGCGTACCCTTACCTCTTCATATTCCTATCTCTGACTAGTATGTTGCGAACTAAGCCTTCGTGAGTCAGAAGGTGTCCTACTATTATATCTCTCCTATTCCTTACCGTCTTCCATAAATTTCGCTCTTTCTAATACCTCTCTGTTTCTAACCTTATTTACCCACGGTATCTTCATCATGCGTCTAAAGCGCCACATTCCAAAATGCTTCTAATTTTTTCCTATTTGCTTCTCCTATCGTCCAAGTTTCGCACCGGTACACTGCTGTGCTCCATACATACGTTTTTAAGAGCCTCTTCTGAGTTAATACATTTATTATTTTCGAGCATAATAGTTGTTTCTATTTATTAAATGCTACTCGGCCCTTCGCTATTCTTTGTCTTATATCTCTAGAGCTCCTGCCATCGCGAGTTATTTGACTTCCTAAATAGCAGAAATCTGAGACTTCCTCTATCTTCACGTTTCTTATTTGTATGTTAGTTTTAGCCCTAATTTCACGCCCCCTACAGAACAAAATTTCGGTTTCTTTTTATTGATCTTCATACCATAGCCCTCCGTCAAAACCGCTTCCATTCGTTCAGAATCCTTCCTAATTCTTCTTTGTTGGATGCTAATACTGCTATAACATCCGCGAATCTGAGCATATTAATAGTTTGGCCCTGTATATTAATTCCAGCAGCTATTCTGTCTTTAACAATATCCATCGCATCTTCGATATATAAATTGAAAACTAGAGGCGATAACGCACGTCCCTGCCTCACTCCCTTTCAGATATCTGCTTCTCTATGTTCCTGCTCAAATTCTGTAACTGCCGTTTGCTCTTTGTGTAGATTATGAATTATTCTTCTATCCCTATACTTAATCCCTACCGTTTTGAGCACTTCGAATATCTTCTTCCATTTCACATTGTCGAAGACTTTTTCCAAATCTGCAAATCCTTTATAGGGTCTCTTTCCCTTTTCTATTGCTTTTTCTATTAGTAGTCGTAAAGCTAGAATGGTCTCGCGCGTTCCCCTATTTCTTCTAAATCCGAACTGATCTTCTCCTAATATTTTTTCCGTCCTTTTCTCCATCCTTCTTTGCACAATTCTAGTTAAAATTTTTGACACGTGGGAAGTCAAACTGATCGTTCTAAAATTTCCACACGTATCCGCGCCTTTCCTTTTTGGCAAAGCTACTATGATGTTCTGTTTGTATTCTTCTGGAATATCGCATGGCTGGTATGTGCAGCTAAACGTTTCATAGAACCATTTAAATTTTTTTTTCAATTTCTTGCATTTTCTATTTACTGCAGTAATCTACACGCAGTAGGAACGAAGCTTCGGTACACAATCAATTATTGTGAATGGCAAGACTTTTGTACCACTTTTCAACGATGGCGAATGTATTTTCGCACTCAGTATGTTTATATTTAACAAGTTACTGAACACCATTCATAAACTTATGATTCTTTTTACCTGGGTGAATTTACAAAATGTCGCGAGTGTGGCGCCTCTTTGTACCAACCAAAATGAATGGGAGTCGAGATTCATGATGTTTGGAGGTAAATTAGGAGATCTCTCCAATCCCCATGCGTAAACCTATAATTTTTTGGGGGTGATTTATTTACACAGTTTGACCCCTGTAGCGGGTCAGTGTCCCAGAATTCACAACAGGCGAACCGCGTCCGCTGGATTACTTCTCATTATTTAGCGCTTCCCGCAAACCCCAGTCCTAAACCTATAATACTTTTTTAAGCAATTTTTTTTACACATTTACGGGTCTGCCACACATCACTGTACCAAAAACAAAAACTGGCATGGGCATTTCTGTGCTCCACGACCCAAAAATCACAACATCTCAGGCATTTTTGGAGTAAACCTATTATGCACAATTTTTGGTCTATGGGCTCCTGGTCTATTAGGGAATTTACGAAATGGTAAGGCATTGGCATAAATATGGACGATATACTTATGCCTTCAAAAAATTTCGAGGATGGTTTTGCGCATTTAAGTTTATATTTCAGTCACTAAAAGAAGCAAATCTGACGCTGCGTTTGTCTAAATGTCGTTTTTTTTATGGAAAAGGTGGAATACTTGGGGCATGAAGTCAGTAGAACAGGGTTGCAGCCAGGTCTGGCAAAAACGTGCATACAGTGCGACAGTTCTTGGGATTATCTAGTTATTTTCGAAAATACATAAAAGACTTTGCTACAATCGCAAAACCGTTGACAACGTTAAAGAAAAAGGATGTTCCGTTTACATGGGGCGACGAACAACAAATCGCTTTCGAGACCCTCAAGGAAAAGTTAATTTCTAGACCTGTATTAGCCATATATGATCCTGAACTTAAAATAGAAGTTCACACAGACGCATCTAACTGGGGGATTGGGGGCATTCTTCTGCAAGAACAAAAGAATAATAAAATGAAGCCCGTCATGTACTATTCTAAGCAGACTACGAGAGATGAACAACGATGTCATTCTTATGAGTTGGAAACTCTAGCTGTCGTTAAGTCGCTGGAGCTTTTCCGAGTGTATCTGGTTGGACTCGAATTTAAAGTAATAACAGATTGCAATGCCATTCGGTCAACGTTGGCTAAGAGGGATTTGCTTCCGAGAATCGGGAGATGGTGGCTGGATATTCAGAAATATACGTTTGAGGTTGAGTATCGTCCTGGACGAATGATGCTTCATGCTGATGCTCTTAGTCGAAACCATATTGAAATCACTGATGATAATGTGAACATCGTGGTAAATACTATAAATATCAATCAAGAGGATTGGATTTTGAGTGTACATATGACAGACGAACGGTGTAAACTGTTGATAGAGATGCTTGAAAAACGTCCAACTGATCAGGAAGAACGTAAAACTCATAAGGAATATTGTTTGGTCGATAATAGTCTGTACAAAATCACCTCCAACGGAAAGAGGTGGGCCGTGCCTAAAGCAGCTAGAAGGCAAGTGGTATTGCAATTGCATTATGGGAACGGACACATGTCGCTAGACAAAATTTTATCAGCCATATCAAAGTTATATTGGTTTCCAGCAATGCGTCGGTATGTGAAAAGATTTTGTCACGGTACAAACTCGTCACCACGCGAAAGGTGACCGAACCTGAATACGAACAAACGGGGTTGCTAGGCTCCGGATAGCTACAGTGGAGATTGGGGTGGTAAGTTACAAAAATAATCCCGAATGAGATTAAGGGCGCCACCAATTTTTTTGTTCTCCCAAATGACGAAACGCAACCGAAGAGGCTTTGCTGAAAATTGGAACAACAAAGAATACCGCTGTCTAAAAACAGGTAAGTGCAAAAAATAATACTAGCCAGAGCGCGATAAGCTCCTTTAATTTGGTTCCGATTCCAGACAAGCAAGTATGTATAGCATAAATAAGTAGTAAACAAATCTTGAATCAAAATTATAAGTTCGTACAAAAGTCCAATCGATCGATACAAAAAATATATATATACCATACAACTAATCAAACATAATAGAATCATCACCTAAACATAGCGCTATGCCCCAGTGTAACATCATATATATAATGACAATAGAAATGTTGGGGAATTTCATTTCTTATGTTTGTTCTTTTGTCTTTATTATAAAATAATAGCGATATTAAGTTGGCAGCATTTTGTGTAAAAAAAACAACATTAAAAAAAAACTTATGTACAATCACTTTTCTCTGTACTGTTCTGATTCTTTTGTAATAATTTGTTTAAATGTGTAAATAATATGTTTGATGTTAAAATATACGCAATTGTGTCAAGCAAAGTTGAAGTTTGACTGGTCCTTCGAAGATTCCCTTAAAATTGTACATAAAGTGGTCCGTTTGAGCCGGATCAACATAAAGTGGTCAGTTCGAGCCGGATGGATTGATTGGGAAAAAACCGCAACACCTACACGTATACACATCGCAAGCAAGGTCAGAACTTTACAATATTTTTGCTTTGCTATCAAGAAGAAAGAAATTAAATTCTTGCCGCTCTCTCGCTAGCATTCCCGATAGCCTCTAACTGGATTCTCGCTACACTATCCGCAATGTTAGCTAGCCTCTCTCACTGGAACATTGATAGCCTGCTCTCTCGCTAGCATTCCCGCTAGTCTCTCACTGGATTCTCGCTACACTCTCCGCAGGATAATTCATATAAGAATATTGTCGTCGCTTCGCTACGCCACGCAGCACGCTACAAGCAGCCAATCAGGTCGTAACGCGTAAGTACCTCGTGTTCTCACAAAACATCCACTCAGTTCATCAAGTCATCAAGTGTTCAAAGTTGTCTAATGTCAAATGATCTGACAGTTCTCCCCCTCCAGTGGGGATGGAGTCTGGTAGAATTGCGCACAAGCGAGATCGCGCATGAGCTGTGAGAAAGCAAGCAGCAAGAGATTTTCGTGTTAAAATCTTACAATTTATTCTTATAGTTGTTATCATAGTCGATGTACAGTCCACGATTAAAGCTAGAAAAAACAGTGTATTGTTTCAATCATCAAGAACCAGCAAGCTAGTGCAAACATTATTGGTCAATTCGAGCCGAATTTCGAGTTTTTAAAGACGATTTATATTTCCTGGAGCAAGTTGAAAACTCCCGTCGACCGGCTAGACGCCGATCCCAAACAAAGGAAGACGAAATTCGTGTAAGTCGGTTATCTATTCCTATCTATTTTACACAGGCAATTTGGATCATTTGACAATTTTTCATAAACTATTAACAATTAACTATACTAATTACAATTTTCCATTGTACTTATTGCAATTCTCATTAAGTCCGAATTACACTATTTAAGATGGCTGAAGCTCAGCTTAAATCATTAATTAGAAATAGAGCATCTGTCAAACAAAAACTAACAAATTTAGGAAAATTTATAGGAACACTTGAAATAGCGACTTCAGATACAATTCCCAGCTTGGTGGATGTAGAATTACGATTTAATGCCAATGAATCTTTGCTAGTAGAATATGATAAAATTCAATCTAAGATTGAAGAAATATGTCCAGAAGATCAGTTAATGCAACATTATGATGAAAGGTCAGAATTTGAAGAAAGGTTCTATGTAACCCAGGCATATTTGAAAGAATATATTAATCACAATAAACCTGACATGTCTAATATGAAAACTCAACAATTAGGAACTGCAAATTCTGCAGTCGATTCACTTCAGAATGTGCTATTACCAAAAATTAAATTACCAACATTTTCTGGAAACTTTGAACAATGGTTAAATTTTAAAATCAGTTTTCAATCAACCATTGACAGTAATAAATCCTTAAGCGATAGTCAAAAATTTCAATTTTTAAGAGCAGCCCTCGAAGGGTACACTAGTAGTTTAATTGATGGGTTAGAGGCTACAGAAGGACAATATCAAAATGCTTGGAAAGTTTTATGCCATAGGTTCGATAAGAAACATCTTTTGATCGATACACATCATCTAAAATCTATTATTAATATTCAGCAATTAAATAAAGAAATCCTATCCTCATTTTAGACAGATGTTAGATGAGATTTCAAAACATTTAGCCGCCTTAGATGGGCTTAAAGTATCAAAAGACAATTTGTGGGACATGATTATTATTTATCTTGTATCTAACAAACTAGACAAAAACACATTAAGAGATTGGAAAGAGTATAAATATGAATCAGAAATACCCACACTAAACATATTTCTAGAATTTCTTAAGGATAAGGCCGATTTATTGCAGTTGTTAGATGACCCAAATTTTAAAACTAACAATTCTCCTTATACAAAACCTGTTTACAAGCAGCCCCATAGCTATCAACGCACCAAACCCTTTTCCCAAGTGCACTTAAATGTAAATAAAACGTTCCAGGTAAAATATAACTATTGTAAAGATAACAATTCTATTTACAACTGTGCAGAATTTTTAAATTTGAATACTACAGAACGTTTAGACAAGGTACGAATACTCAATCTCTGCGAAAACTGTTTGCGAATTGGTCATTCCAAGCAAACTTGTCAATTAGGACCTTGCAGAAAGTGCAGGTACAGGCATAACACACTATTACATAGAGATTCGATAAATGACAATCAGCAAGTTCCTCGGCAAGTTCTGCCAAGTACAAGTCAACAGAATTCTCCATCGGGTTTTACTCAAAATCAACCAAGTTTAAATATGCTAGTGCGATGTGAAACTCCTGACGATTCAAGCTATCACACAATACTTTCTACAATTTTATGTCAGGTACAAGATCGTTACGGTAAATTCCATTCATGTCGTGCCTTACTTGATACGGGTGCAGAATCAAATCTTATAACCGAAGAATACTGTCAACGATTACAATTATCTCTAATTCCAACAAAGAGAGGAATGATGGGCATCAATCAAGACGTGTCCCATATAAGCGCAAAATGCACAACTACGATATCTTCTAATAATCTTGATTTTCAGTGTACAATGTCTTGTTATGTAGTTCCCATTATTTCTACCAACATTCCGTCTAATCAATTTACTATAACTCAGTGGGAAATTCCACGGGGAATAACTTTATCAGATCCTGATTTTAATTCATCACAACCTGTTGACATGTTAATTGGAAACGGAATATTTTGGGATCTATTAATAGAGGGAAAGATTAAATTGCACAAAAATGCACCTACTTTCCAAAATACCTACTTCGGATGGATCGTTGCGGGTATGGCTCCTAGCTCTTCCAACATATCTATATGCAATTTTTCAAAAATACATATTCTAGAAGACGATCAATTAACCCGATTTTGGGAACTTGAAGAAGTTTCAATTAAAATTCCACTATCAAGTGACGATTTTAACTGTGAAAAGCAATTTGAAAGGGACACATTTCGTAATGAAAACGGTCAATTCGTAGTAAAATTTCCTCTTAAACATAGTCCGACATTATTAGGAGATTCAAAAGGCACAGCTATTATGCGATTTCTGAACTTAGAAAATAAATTTTCCGACAATTATTTCAAGAAGTTATATTTCGATTTCATACAGGAATATGAGCAATTGGGTCACATGACAAAGAAACCTGCCAATGCAAGAGAGCAATTCTATGTCTTACTTCTTACCACATCATGGAATTCTAAAGAACGATAGTCTCACCACAAAACTACGTGTGGTGTTTGACGGATCATGTCGTACAAGTACAGGGTGGTCTCTCAACGATTTACAATTTACTGGCCCAAAAGTTCAAAATGATATTTTTGATATCTTGCTCCGATTCAGAACTTATAAATATGTAGTTTCTGCCGATGTATCGAAAATGTACCGGCAAATATTAATGCATCCTGATCACCGACTCCTTCAGCGAATTTTATGGCGAGAAACCCCGGCAGATGACTTTTCAATCTATGAATTGAACACTGTTACATACGGAACCACCTCTGCCCCATATTTAGCGATTAGGTGTATTAAAGAACTAGCCTTCAATTATTCCAAGCAATTTCCATTAGCATCACATATTATTTTAAACGATATGTACGTAGACGATCTGCTGACCGGATCTAATGATCTTAACGAATTGAAATCTATTTGTTCCCAAATTTACTCTATTCTAAAGTCCGGTCATTTCATTTTACGAAAATGGATATCTAATTGCAGTGAAATACTTTCTAATTTGCAAGATTCCACTATTTCCAATTCGATACTAAGCATAGCAGAAAACGAAAGTTGTAAGACGCTAGGGATTCAGTGGTTTGCTCATTCCGATCAACTAAAATACAAAATCAAACATTTCGCTATTGCTAATACTATTAACAAACGACACATATTATCAATAATTTCACAGATCTATGACCCACTCGGTCTCATTTCACCATTTATCATTGCCTTAAAAATCTTAATACAACAATTATGGACATTAAAAATCTCATGGGACGAACCAGTTCCCTAAAACATAAAACACAAATGGTTACAATTTCTAGACACGCTACCTCAATTAAAAAATTTAGAGATACCAAGAAATGCAGTTGGTAAAAACTCAGTTTTAGTAGATGTCCATTGTTTTTGCGATGCCTCCAGCAAGGCCTATGGTGCATGCGTATATTTACGTAGCCGAGATGTACATAGTAACTACACAATCAGTTTACTATGTGCAAAAACCAAAGTAGCGCCTTTAAAGACGATTACCATTCCTAGGTTGGAACTTTGTGCTAGTTTATTAGCGTCTCAATTAATTTCCCATTTGACTAAGGCCTTACAGCTGGAAGTCCTATATTCATGTGGTCTGATTCACAAATTGTTTTAAGTTGGCTAAAAACTGAGCCAAGTTTATTGCAAGTTTTTGTTGCAAATCGTGTAGCAAAAATTCAATCACTTACAGAGATGAATCACTGGAACTATGTTCCAACTAAAGACAATCCAGCGGATTTAGCCTCCAGAGGAATTTTGCCAGGCAATATTCTAGATTCCACACTTTGGTGGAACGGTCCACAATTTTTAAAGTCATCACAATTTGAATGGCCTAGTTTGTCAGATCTGATCTCCGAATCAGACTTACCAGAATTGCGCAGTAAATCCAAAATTATGCTAATAACAAATAATGAAACTCAATTTCCTCTATTCACTAAATTCTCTCAGTTAAATAATATGAAACGGGTTACTGCTTATTGCCTTAGATATATCGATAATCTGAAGCGCACTAAAACAGAAAGGCGACTAGGTGAACTATGTCGTGAAGAAATTGAAAGAGCCGATCACGTTTTAATTAAAATGTGCCAGAAAGAATCTTTTCCAGGTGTTATTTCTATTTTGCAATCTAAGAAACATTTAAATTCAAAACATAAATTGTCAGCACTTGTGCCTTTTTTGGATGATAAAGGTATATTGCGTGTAGGTGGGCTTTTAAATAACACTTCGCTGGATTATAATTTCGCACATCCAATCTTACTTGCAGCCAATCATGCTTTCACGAAGTTACTATTTATCCATAAACATATTAATTTATTACATCCTGGTCCGCAACTCCTATTAGCATTTATTCGTCAGCGATATTGGCCTATCGGTGGGCGCAATTTAGCCAGGAAAACCACTAGAAATTGTTTGACTTGTTTCAAATGTAAACCTCGTGCTGCTACCTACCCCATGGCAAGCCTGCCAGATAACAGAGTTAAACCATCTTTGCCATTTCAAATAATAGGAATCGATTACGCAGGCCCATTTTTAATTTTAAATAAAGGAGGTAGAGGAGCTAAATTAATCAAATGCTATATGTGTGTGTTCGTCTGTTTCTGCACAAAAGCAATCCATTTAGAATGTATTACAGATATGACGACCGAATGTTTCCTATCTTGTCTAAGACGTTTCACATCACGACGTGGAATACCAAGCGATATATATTCTGATAACGGTAAAACGTTCGTAGGAGCTAGAAACGAGCTCAAAGACCTGGGACAATTTCTTGTTGATAACGAATCTATAATTACAAATTATGCAATTGAAAATAATATTCGTTGGCATTTTTCACCCCCATACAGTCCTAATTTTGGAGGCTTATGGGAAGCCGCCGTTAAAAGCTCTAAACATCACCTGAAGCGAATATTAATAAATCGTAACGTGACTTATGAGGAATTCAATACATTAATTACTCAAATAGAAGGTATTTTAAATTCCAGACCATTATTTGCCATGTCAGATGATCCAAGCGATGTATACCCCCTCACACCATTCCATTTCCTAATTGGTAGAATTATTACCTCTATTCCTGATGCTGACTTACACAGTGTAAAGCCAATGAGGCTCTCACGTTTGCAACACGTGCAACAACTGTACCAACAGTTTTGGAGACGATTTTCCCGAGAGTATGTCTCGCAATTACATACGCAATATAAATGGAAGGATGCACCATCTCCAATAAGTGAAGGGACAGTGGTTCTCATACGAAGTAACCAACTTCCTCCATACAGGTGGCCATTAGGACGCATTTCTAAATTAATACCCGGCAAAGACGGTATTTCCAGAGTCGCGGAAGTAAAAACCAGTAAAGGAACTATTAAACGTTCGATTAGACACCTTTCTCCATTGCCGTTTCAAGAGGAAACAGACAATTGAAGTTCAGTGAGAACAAAAGTGATGCGTCAAAGTGCTAATTACCTATTAGTGTTTATATCTATTTTTCTCTTGATTGCTAAATATTCTTTGTAACCTTTTCTTGATGTTTTGAATTTTAGTTGTTTTGTGTAATCTTTGATTTTTGTTTGTGTGTTTGTTAAAATGTTAATTTTTTGAAGCCTACCCTTCAAAGGGGGGTCTATGTTCAAAGTTGTCTAATGTCAAATGATCTGACAGTTCTCCCCCTCCAGTGGGGATGGAGTCTGGTAGAATTGCGCACAAGCGAGATCGCGCATGAGCTGTGAGAAAGCAAGCAGCAAGAGATTTTCGTGTTACAATCTTACAATTTATTCTTATAGTTATCATAGTCGATGTTCAGTCCACGATTAAAGCTAGAAAAAACAGTGTATTGTTTCAATCATCAAGAACCAGCAAGCTAGTGCCAACATCAATAGTGTCCCGCGCTATTGAAACGTCAAGTTGAGTGCTTATTTATTAGCAAAAATTATTTTGTTTTATGTCAAATATTGATCTTATTGTAACAATGGAAGCTCTTATTAAAAAACGCACTCGGGCAAAATCTGTTATAACTAGAATAAAAACCTTTCTTGATCAGAACAATGATCTTGATGATGCTAATCAATTCATAACTCGCGAATCACATTTAATAAGAGCTTTTGACGACTATACTATTGCACAAGATGCAATCGAAGACCAAGATGCTGGCCAGGAAATTGATCGCATTAATGTAGAAGACCAGTATTTTTCTTTACTGTCTAAAATAAAGACAAAAATTCAATGCTTATCCTTAGCAAATATTAACACGTTGCATATTGGTGCAACATCACCAACATCCCCTACCCCTGATAATAGCACCCTTAACTCAAATCTAGGCACTCATGTTAGCCTGCCCCATTTAATATTCCCACTTTCACAGGCAAATATGACGAATGGAACAGTTTCAAAGATTTGTTTACGGCTCTAATTGATGAGCATCCTCAACTGTCAGAAGTGCAAAAATTTGCGTATTTAAAATCAGCATTAAAAAATGAACCCTCAAATTTAATCAACGAATTGCAACTCGCCAATGAAAATTATAAAGCAGCTATGAATATTTTGAAACAGAGATATGATAATAAGTTAGTAATTATTAATTCTCACATAAAATGTATTTTAGATTCACCTTCGATTACAAAGGGTGATGCAACACACTTACGTAGTTTCTTAACTCAAACTCGCCAGCATTTAAACTCTCTTAAGGCTCTAAAAATGCCCGTAGAACAATGGGATTTGTTGTTGATTTGTATATTTTCAAAAAAATTGGATTTTCAAACACAGCAAGCATTTGAATTAGTAAAATCATCAGACAAACTACCCACTTTGGATGAGTTTTTCGCATTTTTAGAAAAACGATCCACAGCTTTCGAAAACGTTTCGGTTCCTGACTTAAAATCGAAGTTAGTTAGAGTAACTCACTTTTCAAGTAATACTAATACAAGTTCTACTGAAACGTTAAAGAGGTGCATTTACTGTAAAACAAATAATCATTCGATATGCAACTGCACAAAGTTCAAAGACGTGGATGATTTGCGAAAACGAGAATTTGTACAATTAAATAAGTTGTGTTTTAATTTTTTGGGCACACGTCATAATGTCTTTCAATGTAAGTCATACGAATGTAGAATTTGCTCAAAGAAACACCACACACTGTTACACAAGCCAAAGAGGGGATTTGTTAGGAATGCAGAAACTTCAAATGTAGTTTCACAAAATACAGCGAGTGTTCAAGATGAACACAAACAAATATCTCACCCCGAAACACTCCCAATCTCTAAAGAACAAATTTCATTTGTTACATTCGATAAAAGTAGTCAAATTTTACTGGCAACGGCGACGGTTAATTTAATAGCCAAAAATGGAAATAAGGTTGAGGCACGCGCGTTGTTAGACTCAGCATCACAAACGACTTTCATAACGTTAGAATTGTTTAAATGCTTAAATGAAAAGGGGTATCAGCACGATCGATAAATTGTAGGAATTGCTAACAATATGACTCAGATAAATCGCATGGTAAACTTAACTCTTCAATCCCAAATCACACCTAACTTCAAAATTGGTGCTTCTTGTGCTGTCATAGACAAAATTTCTAGTTTATTGCCTCAAATGCAGGTGGATACCAGTAAATTCAATGTACCCTCCCATGTACAATTGGCTGATCCGCTGTATCATTTACCAGGCAAGATAGACATGCTGATTGGTGCTGATTTAATATTCAATTTGATCATGCCAGATTTGATCAATTTAGGTGTAAACATGCCTACCTTGCAAAACAGTCATCTCGGTTGGTTGATTGCTGGACCTATACCCAATAAATGTTGTTTCGCCAATATCAGTCTATCTTTCTGAGCGCTCGACTTAAACGAAACAATGAGTAAATTTTGGCGACTTGAGGAAGTAGCACATAAAGGCATTTTGTCGCCTGACGACGAGCTTTCTGAGACAATATTTTCTAACACAACTAAAAGGTTAAAAAATGGTTCTTTTCAAGTGGGTATCCTTCTCAGGACACCAAATGAGACATCTAAATTAGGTGATTCCTTCACTGCAGCCAAACAGCGCTTCCTTTCTGTAGAAAGGAGGCTAGTAAGAAATCCATCACTTCACACTCAGTATAAACAGTTTATTGATGAGTATGTTAAATTAAGTCACGGAAAATATATAGAATTTGATGAAAATAATTTAAAGCTATTTAAGGATAAAAATTTCTTACCCCATCACTGTGTAATTAGGGAGGATAGCACCTCGACTCGCTTAAGAGTAGTTTTTGACGCATCAATGAAAACGTCATCAGGAGTTTCATTGAATGATATCACTTTAAAGGGTTTTCAGGTACAACCTGATTTGTTTGACATTCTCTGCCACTTCAGAAGTTTTATACAGGGTGTTCATGGAATCATTCTACAATGGCTAACTTTTTTATTTGAAATCGGAGAAGGTTCGTTAAATGGACAAAGTTTAATATTTTCTCGAGAAGAATTTGATGGTGCTGGCAGAAAAACAATCGAGCATCGCATCTTTGAGATATCGCTATCAACTTCTTTAACTTAAATGAAACGACCAACTTTCAATTACACCATCGCATTTAAAATCAGAAAATACGCAAGAAATTATAAGGTGACCCACCACTTACATTCAACTGTTTTGGAGTTGCCGACAACTGTTCACGGAATCGTTCTACAATGGCTAACTTTTTTGTTTGGAATCTGAGAAAGTTCGTTAAATGGACAAAGTTTAATAACTTTTCGAGAAGAATTTGATGGTGGTGGCAGAAAAACAATCGAGCATCGCATCTTTGAGATATCGCTATCAACTTCCTTAATTTAAATGAAACGACCAACTTTCAATTACACCATCGCATTTAAAATCAGAAAATACTAAAGAAACTATAAGGTGACCCACCACCTACATTCAACTGTTTTGGAGTTGCCGACAACTGTTCACGGAATCGTTCTACAATGGCTAACTTTTTTATTTGGAATCTGAGAAAGTTCGTTAAATGGACAAATTTTAATAGCTTTTTGAGAAGAATTTGATGGTGGTGGCAGAAAAACAATTGAGCATCGCATCTTTGAGATACCGCTATCAACTTCCTTAACTTAAACGGAACGACCAACTTTCAATTGCACCATCGCATTTAAAATCAAAAAATACGCAAGAAATTATAAGGTGACCAACCACCTACAGTCAACTGTTTTGGAGTTGCCGACAACTGTTCACGGAATCGTTCTACAATGACTAACTTTTTTATTTGAAATCGGAGAAAGATCGTTAAATGGACAAAGATTAATAACTTTTCGAGAAGAATTTGATGGTGGTGACAGAAAAACAATCGAGCATCACATCTTTGAGATATCGCTATCAACTTCCTTAACTTAAATGGAATGACCAACTTTCAATTACACCATCGCATTTAAAATCAAGAAATATGCAAAAAATTATAAGGTGACCCACCACCTACAGTCAACGGTTTTGGAGTTGCCGACAACTGTTCACGGAATCGTTCTACAATGGCTAACTTTTTTATTTGAAATCGGAGAAAGATCGTTAAATGGACAAAGTCTAAGAACTTCTCGAGAAGAATTTGATGGTGCTGGCAGAAAAACAATCGAGCATCGCATCTTTGAGATATCTCTATCAACTTCTTTAACTTAAATGAAACGACCAACTTTCAATTACACCATCGCATTTGAAATCAAAAAATACGCAAGAAATTATAAGGTGACCCACCACCTACATTAAACTGTTTTGGGGTTGCCGACAACTGTTCACGGAATCGTTCTACAAAGGCTAACTTTTTTATTTGAAATCTGATTTGATTTTAAATGCGGTGGTGTAATTGAAAGTTCGGCGTTCTATTTAAGTTAAGGAAGTTGATAGCGATATCTTAGAAATGCGATGCTCGATTGTTTTTTTGCCAGCACTATCAAATTCTTCTCTCGAAAAGCTATGAAACTTTGTCCGTTTATCGAACTTTCTCCGATTTCAAATAAAAAAGTTAGCCATTGTAGAACGATTCCGTAAACAGTTATCAGCAACTCCAAAAAAGGTTGACTGTAGGTGGTGGGTCACCTTATACTTTCTTGAGTATTTTTTGATTTTAAATGCGATAGTGTAATTGAAAGTTGGTCGTTTCATTTAAGTTAAGGAAGTTGATAGCGATATCTCAAAGATGCGATGCTCGATTGTTTTTCTGCCAGCACCATCAAATTCTTCTCGAAAAGCTATTAAACTTTATCCATTTAACGAACTTTCTCAGATTCCAAATAAAAAAGTTAGCCATTGTAGAACGATTCCGTGAACAGTTGTCGGCAACTCCAAAACAGTTGACTATAGGTGGTGGGTCACCTTATACTTTCTTGCGTATTTTTTGATTTGAAATGCGATGGTATAATTGAAAGTTGGTCGTTCCATTTAAGTTAAGAAAGTTGATAGCGATATCTCAAAGATGCGATGCTCGATTGTTTTTCTGCCAGCACCATCAAATTCTTCTCGAAAAGTTATTAAACTTTGTCCATTTAACGAACTTTCTCCGATTTCAAATAAAAAAGTTAGCCATTGTAGAACGATTCCGTGAACAGTTGTCGGCAACTCCAAAACAGTTGACTGTAGGTGGTGGGTCACCTTATAATTTTTTGCGTATTTTTTGATTTTAAATGCGATGGTGTAATTAAAAGTTGGTCGTTTCATTTAAGTTAACGAAGTTGATAGCGATATCTCAAAGATGCGATGCTCGATTGTTTTTCTGCCAGCACCATCAAATTCTTCTCGAAAAGTTATTAAACTTTGTCCATTTAACGAACTTTCTCCGATTTCAAATAAAAAAGTTAGCCATTGTAGAACGATTCCGTGAACAGTTGTCGGCAACTCCAAAACAGTTGACTGTAGGTGGTGGGTTACCTTATAATTTTTTGCGTATTTTTTGATTTTAAATGCGATGGTGTAATTGAAAGTTGGTCGTTCCATTTAATTTAAGGAAGTTCATAGCGATATCTCAAAGATGCGATGCTCGATTGTTTTTCTGCCAGCACCATCAAATTCTTCCCGAAAAGTTATTAAACTTTGTCCATTTAACGAACTTTCTCAGATAATAAAAAAGTTAGCCATTGTAGAACGATTCCGTGAACAGTTGTCGGCAACTCCAAAACAGTTGAATGTAGGTGGTGGGTCACCTTATAATTTCTTACGTATTTTTTGATTTTAAATGCGATGGTGTAATTAAAAGTTGGTCGTTCCATTTAATTTAAGGAAATTGATAGCGATATCTCAAGGATGCGATGCTCGATTGTTTTTCTGCCGCCACCATCAAATTGTTCTCGAAAAGTTATTAAACTTTGTCCATTTAACGAACTTGCTCAGATTGTAAATAAAAAATTTAGCCATTGCAGAATTATTCCGTGAACAGTTGTCGGTAACTCCAAAACAGTTGACTGTAGGTGGTGGGACACCTTATACTTTCTTGCGTATTTTCTGATTTTAAATGCGATGGTGTAATTGAAAGTTGGTCGTTCCATTTAAGTTAAGGAAGTTGATAGCGATATCTCAAAGATGCGATGCTCGATTGTTTTTCTGCCACCACCATCAAATTCTTCTCGAGAAATTATTAAACTTTGTCCATTTAACGAACCTTCTCCGATTTCAAATAAAAAAGTTAGCCATTGTAGAATGATTCCATGAACACCCTGTATACGTTTTAACAGCAGATATACAAAAAATGTATCGGATGATATGGATTTCTCAAGAACATCGGTGTTTACAAAATATTTGGCGCGATAAAATTGATGAACCGTTGAAATGCATAGAACTGCAAACCGTAACATACGGAACAAAGAGTGCACCGTATTTAGCTACAAGGCGTTTACAAGAATTAGCCTGTCAAAATAGTCTCAAATTTCCTCTCGCATCCAAAGCAATATTGGAGCAATGTTATGTAGACGATGTTCTCTGTGGGTGTAACTCGTACGATGAAATGAAAAATCTTCGTGAACAATTAATTCACATGTTGGAATCCGCTGGGTTCAAACTTCACAAGTGGTGTTCTAACGACAAATCGCTACTAGATGCAGTTTCACACGCGCATACTTATCCCGACGTAGAAATTTCGGATGAGACTAGTTGTTCTAGTAAGGTATTAGGTATCATTTGGAATACAGTTTCTGATAGCTTCAGAATTTCGATTCCGATAGCAAATCAATTAACAGTTCGTACGAAACGCCAAATTCTCTCACGCATTTCTCAAATTTTCGATCCCTTAGGGTTGGTTGGACCTATCGCAGTAGTAGCAAAGGTTTTAATGCAACAGATCTGGTTAAGAAAACTAGATTGGGATTCAGAACTTCCTGAAGACATACTCCACAGATGGTTAGCATTTTATAACGGCCTGTCAGATTTATCACACTTGTCAATTGATAGATGCCTTTTATCTCGCAAGACACTTTCGGCAATTCAGTTTCATGGATTCTCAGATGCCTCTCTCACGGCTTATGGTGCTTGCATTTATCTAAAAGGAATTTACTCTAATGGAAGCATCTCGTGCAATATATTGTGCTCAAAATCACGCATTGCACCCCTAAAACCCGTTTCTATTCCACGACTAGAATTGTGTGGAGCCCTTCTTTTATCTAGACTTGTTCACAAAATTCTAGCTATTTTTCCTCATTTAACTGGTGAGGTTTTCCTTTGGACTGATTCGAAAATTGTACTGGTTGAAATCTTCTCCTTCTAGGTGGATTACATTCGTGGCCAACAGGGTAGCGGAGGTTCAGGAACTTACCTGTGGTCATAAGTGGTTACACATTCGCTCAGGTCATAACCCGGCAGACTGTTTGTCTCGTGGAATGTCGGCTTCAGAGATCGTTCAGTCTAAGCTTTGGTGGCATGGTCCCCAAATGTTGTTTGACCCCAATTTTCAACTAAAGGAAGAATTTGTCTCTGAAACAGCCATTCAATCTCCACCCGAGCAAAGAAAAATCGTTCAAGTTCACATGACTATCAAAACTAATGATTTGTTTTCTTCATTTTCTAGTTTCTCGCATTTGCAACGCATCTGTGCGTATTGTTTTCACTTTCTTAATAATGTTCACTGTGTCTCACAACGACGTACTGGTCCTTTATCAGTCACGGAACTCAAACAAGCTCTTTTAAAGATAGTTTGTTGTATTCAACAAGAAAATTTTGCAGAGGAAATATCTCAATTAAAACAAAACCACGATATTCATAAAGCTTCAATAGCTTCATTGAACCCATTTATTGATTGTGAAGGCCTGTTACGAGTCTGTGGGCGGTTAAAAAATGCCAACATTGGTGATAATCAAAAGTATCCTATTTTACTACGTGCAAAAAATCACGTAGTACGATTAATGTAGCTGAAGTTAGATTTGGATTTGGATTTTAGATTTGCATTTTTACAGTGGACCAAATAGAGTAATGTACCTATTACTTTAAAGATGAATTATTCATAAAATTAAACCTTCTCTTACAAAGACAAGTGTTTTTAAAATCCACATTTACAAATAATACAACAACGTAGGGTGGAGATAGCCACCCCCGTACGAAAATATTTTTTTAAATAATGTTTTGGGAAGTATCAACCTAGAGCTTGCGTGGCTTGACTGTGAATGACCATCATAAGATGAATCAGTCAAACTCCAATTAGACGTCGGGGTGGAAATAACCACCCCCATATGGAAATAAATATTTCTAAAAGTAGTATTTTACGATGTACCAACATGGATTGTGTGTGTTTCGACTGAGAATGACCATTAGAACATATTCCGCGACGCTCAAACCCCAGTTAGGCGGAGGGATGGACACACTCACCCCTATCGGAACACAAATATTTCTCAAAATTACAGTATTTTACATTGTACCAATGTGGAATTTGTGTTGCTCAACTAAGAATGACCGCCCGACGATAAACTGGAAACCTCAAACACCGATTAGGCGTCGGGGTGTAGAAAGCTACCCCCATCCGAAAAACATATTTTCAAATAGCATTTTAAGATGTACCAATCTGGAGTTAGTATGGATCGACTGAAAATAACCATCCGAAGATACCCTGCAACCCAAAAATCCCGATTAGGCGTAGGGGTGGAGATAGTCACCCCCATCGGAAAAAACAATTTTTAAATTGCATTTTACGATGTAACAATGTGGAGTTTGTGCAGTTCGACTGAGAAAGACAATCCAAAGATACCGTGTAACGTGCAGATCCCGATTAGGCGTAGGGGTGGAGAGAGTCACCCCCATTCGACAACAGATATGTTTCAAGATCGTATTTTCCTATGTACCAACGAAGAGTCTGCGTGGTATGACAGAGAATGGCCGTCCGAAGATAACCTGGAACCCTGAAACACCGATTAGGCGTAGGGGTGGAGATAACTGCCCCCATCGGAAAAATTCATTTTTAAATAGCATTTTATGATGTACCAATCTGGAGTTTGTGTGGTTCGATTGAGAATGACAATTCGAAGGCACCCTACAACGCACACCTCCCGATTAGGCGTAGGGGTGGAGATAACTACCCTCATCGGAAAAATTCATTTTTAAATAGCATTTTATGATGTACCAATCTGGAGTTTGTGTGGTTCGATTGAGAATGACAATTCGAAGGCACCCTGCAACCCAAAAATCCCGATTAGGCGTAGGGGTGGAGATAGTCACCCCCATCGGAAAAAACAATTTTTAAATTGCATTTTACGATGTAACAATGTGGAGTTTGTGCAGTTCGACTGAGAAAGACAATCCAAAGATACCGTGTAACGTGCAGATCCCGATTAGGCGTAGGGGTGGAGAGAGTCACCCCCATTCGACAACAGATATGTTTCAAGATCGTATTTTCCTATGTACCAACGAAGAGTCTGCGTGGTATGACAGAGAATGGCCGTCCGAAGATAACCTGGAACCCTGAAACACCGATTAGGCGTAGGGGTGGAGATAACTGCCCCCATCGGAAAAATTCATTTTTAAATAGCATTTTACGATGTACCAATCTGGAGTTTGTGTGGTTCGATTGAGAATGACAATTCGAAGGCACCCTACAACGCGCAACTCCCGATTAGGCGTAGGGGTGGAGATAACTACCCTCATCGGAAAATAAATATTTTTCAAAATTTTATTTTACTATGTACCAATCTGGAGTTTGTGTGGTTCGATTGAGAATGACAATTCGAAGGCACCCTATAACGCACAACTCCCGATTAGGTGTAGGGATAGAGATAACAACCCCCATCGGAAAAATTCATTTTTAAATAGCATTTTACGATGTACCAATCTGGAGTTTGTGTGGTTCGATTGAGAATGACAATTCGAAGGCACCCTACAACGCACAACTCTCGATTAGGCGTAGTGGTGGAGATACCTACCCCCATCGGAAAAGAAATATTTTTCAAAATTTTATTTTAGGTTGTACCAATGTAGAGTTTATATGGCTCGATTGAGAATGACAATTCGAAGGCACCCTGCAACGCGCAACTCCCGATTAGGCGTAGGGGTGGAGATAACTACCCTCATCGGAAAAGAAATATTTTTCAAAATTTTATTTTACCATGTACCAATGTAGAGTTTGTGTGGCTCGACTGAGAATGACCATTCGAAGGCACCCTACAACGCGCAACTCCCGATTAGGCGTAGGGGTGGAGATAACTACCCCCATCCGAAAACAAATATTTTTCAAAATCGAACTTTACGTTCTTTTGCGACCGGCCATATCTCGGAAACTATTCGTTCTTTAGCTGCCAGGAAAAATCTCTTGGCAAATGTGACCATTATGAATTCAGGAAATATATTTTAGTTTTCAATTTTCTCTGCTAAGCGGGGCTCAATTTTAGAAGAAAATATCAAATCGAAATCTTTTTCGAAAATTCATATTCAAAGATTTGTAGCCTTTACAGTTTTCAAAATCTTCTCATAATGCTCTACTAATTTGTTTAATAGATAACTTTTTGATCTAACTTTTGAAATAAGGGGTAGATAGGGAACAAGGAATTCACTGACGCAAAGAATGCGATGTCTTCGGATTGCTTCAACCAATTTTAATGAATTTGGCCTCCCTGAAAAACTATTTTATAATGTAATAGAAATATGTTTTTTCACTTGAAATTTATTTTGAATGGGAGCCGTCAGATGGAGTTATTTCCAAACTTATGAATTTACATAATTTTCTCAATAATTTGAGATGGTTTGGTATCACTCAAAAAATGAGGGAAATAATGTCACAAACCGGACATTTTTAAAACTCTAAACACTACTTACGCTTCGAGAATTTTAAACTAAAAATATTTTTGGTGAATTTCTCGTAGCCACAATAGGTTTTTCTTAGTTATAGGATGAATAGTTTCCGTGATTTGGCCGGTCGTCAACCCTAAAATAAATACATACTTAAATAAAAATTTCCAGTGAGAAAATGTTGGATTTAGTAGGAAAATTGCAATATTTTGGAACAAATGATTTAAATAAAAATTGAATAATGGATTATTGAAGAAAAATATATATAATTCTGAATGGAGTGGAATTTTTCAGAAAATTAATAATTTTGATGAATTTGACAGGATGCAAGTTTTGGTAGAAGACGTTTTGGATTGAAATTATGGTAATTCTATGAGGCTCTTTGAGATTCCATAATATGTATAATTATATTGCACAATAAATAAATAAATAGTAAAGAAATTTATAAAAAAATTAATTTTATACAGCGACAGGCAGAAAGTTGGCTACATATCGAAAACTTTTTTACTTCTCAGAAAATTGTACTTTTGATAAACGTTTGATCATGAAAAAATAACACTTCTGGTAAAACTAAATTTCAAGTGTGATGTACGGGGCATGCAAAAATATATAAAAGCCGCTTTTCGAAAAGGAAATTATGTGAAATCGAAATTTTTGAAATTGGAATATTAAAGGCCTTGAAAATACAAAGCAAAAAGTTTTTCGATAGATAGGGTGTGTAGATAAGGCTTTTTTAATTTTATTTTTATGTTCTTTTATTCAACTGTTTTAAACATGTTGATTTCAAATAATTTTGATTTAGCAAAAGTGTTATTTTGTATTTTTGCGCTCCCCGTACGTGATAGATGAAATTTGGTATCGTCAAAAGCTTTCTTTTTCCATGCACCAACTTTTATCGGGAACACAATTTACTGAGAAATTTAGTATAAAAAAGTTTTACATATGTGGCCAACTTTCTGCCCGTCACTGTGTATATGTACAGTAAATGCCAAACTAATTTTTCACTCGAAAGAAATCGTTCATAAAAGAACGACAGTATCCGCATAAATATTTGACGTGACCCAAAACGTGATACAAGCGATACAACTGTACATTTAGGGGCTTAATCCAGAGGCACCGCTAATCGTGCACCAACGTCGTTGTAACATCTACAAAATCTTCTAAATCTCCACTGCTTCAATTCTGCCTTTGTTTCTTTCATTAATTTGCCAACATTTCGAGACATAAAATATTTATTACAATATAATTGAGAGAGGTCTCGCTTGGCACTTGGTGAAACATAATTGAACTAGTTTATTACAATTATTGTATTAGGTTCTACAATTCTAAAATTCAGCGAGCCAGAGATTAATTTTTTAAATATTTTAGTTTTAATAGAATGTGAAATGTCAAAGGTACCAAAACATTTTTTGAATCCTTCTGTCAAAAATTTCATTGCAAGCCTTCAAAATGGCAAAACGCAAATTAATAGATGAAAAACATAAAACCTTGTTTTCAGTTTTTGTCAGATATTTATAAAACTAGCGTAATTACCGACCGTGATTTTTCTTCAACTAGAATCAGAATAAAATTTGGTGCAAAAGGTTCTCCATTTAACCAACTGTGTATATCCTCTAGTTTGTTTTGTGTATCTTCTAGTTCACAGTAATGGGAATTTAATTCAAGACACCCGTTTTTGCGAATACGATTATCCTGGAGTAAACTTGATAAAAATAATACAGAATTTCCTAACTGAAAAAATCAACTTGCTGTAAGCGAACTGGAATCGCTTTTTTTATTTTAATGGCGTTTTGCGTAATGTACATCTAACGTAACTCGTCAAAATAATGCATTTTTCATATAAAACATTTTCCCATAAGTGCTTTACTTTCAAAGTTATTATTGGTTATATTGTAGACACCTTCAAAAGTTTACCTTATAGCTGCTAATGTTACAGCGCGTTACTACTGCTTGAGAGTATTAATTTGTATACTGCAACAATAGCTATGGCTAAGAGAAGCAAACGTAACGAAGTGACCATCAAACATTTACAACAAGCAATTTTAGCTTGCAATGTTTCCTTTACTGATGTGAGCAGATTTAAAAGAAATAATTCAGTTTATTCTATTCTTTGTAAATTTTTAAATTTGAAAGACAACCATAAAAATAAGCTTCTTTTGTTTTCAAAATTTTCCAGAAACAAAAGAGCTATAGAAGACATATTTTTCACTGATAAATTATTGCCGCCTTTATTAAAACCAGCTTCACCCACATGTGGCATAAATGAATCCACAATCGGTACAACCTTTACTTCATCGACCGTGGATGATCATTTGGCTCTTTCCAGTGCTTCAGAAGATAATGTAATTGTAAAAAAAACTTCAGTTCCCATCCTAGAAATGTCCACTTCTCCAATACATACTACCGTGGACGATCATCTGGCTTTTTCCAGTGCTTCAGAAGATAGTCTAAGTGTAAAAGAAACTTCAGTTCCAATCTTAAAAATGTCCACTTCTCCAATACATACTAAATGGAATATGAGGACTTACAAGTATGAAGAAACAATAACTATTGTAAGTAAGCCCGACATTAATTTGCTGAATCCTGAATCACGGCGGCTCTATCTCAAAAGACATCTGCTCGATTATGGTATTTCCTGCATTTTAATATTCAGGGGTTCTCGGAAACTAAAAAAATCGCGGGGCCCCGCATTAGTGGACTATGGTATTTGCAAGCATGAAAAATGTAGGAAATTCCGCATTGACGTATATAACTATAACAGAAGACGTGGTAACATTCAAAGTGAAATACGATTTAAAAAATGATAATCACCTCGGTGACGAATTCGCGTACCAACTTCGAGGGGAAGAAAGAAAATCAGTAAAGCAAAGTCTTCTAAATAGGATGCCAAATGCTGTCAGGAGTGAGGACATAAAAAGTGCCATTCCTGAGTACGTTACAAATGACGGTAATTGGCAAAACATTCGTTCTTTGTCAGTTTATCAGAAGGCGCGATTGGAAGCGAAAGCAGAAGATGACTTCCATGAAAACGACTTTTTAGATCTTCTTCTCAGATCCCATTTCCAAAAAGAATCTTTCAAATATATTCATGTCCCGAATGGAGGAGTTTTAACTTATTTATATGAAAAAGGTCACATAAAGGTCTTGATTCCAAAAGGAAAACGTGTAGATGTATATTTTGATGCCACAGGAGTAGTAGATAAATGATAATACTGGGCCACATCCCTGGCCGAGGCGGTTGACCGCCTCGGCAGGAGGAAGCCGGGCGCCCGTCTTTCTGGCTGAGGAGCGATGGGGCGCTCGAGCCAGCCCGCCGAGGCGGTTGACCGCCTCGGCGGGAGGAAGCCGGGCGCCCGTCTTTTTGGCCGAGGCGATGGGGCGCTCGAGCCAGCCCGCCGAGGCGATCGGTTGCTTCAGCGGGTGGAAGCCGGGGGCCCCCGGCTTCTCCAGGTGCCATCCACTTCTTCAAGGAAGCCGGGCCCCCGGCTTCTCCAGGTGCCATCCACTTCTTCAGCAACGACTTCTGCGGCAGCCTCTCTCAGAAGAAGCGAGTGTCTTTGCCGAAGAGTGCGCCCCCCAAGCCGCCATTTTGGGCCCCCTTGGTTGTGGCTGAGGCGCATGCGCCGGGGCTCTGAAAGTACACGTGTTGTTCAGGCCAGTCCATCCAGGTGCCATCAATGACCAGAGGCTGCTGAAGGAGTCATGTCTTCTGCCTCTGGTGTCTTTGGGGCCTTTGGCAGTGGCTGAGGCGCATGCGCCGGGGCTCTGTGAGAGTGGGCGGGGCAATAGCCAATGAGAGAGGTTGTGGGCGGCATCCAATGGGAGTGGTTGTGGGTGGTAAGGTTCAACTACTGCTAGATGCCTTTGGATGTGGCCCAGGCGCCTGCGCCGGGGTTTTCGCAAAAATAAAAACAATGAATATATTTTTACATCAATATAATTAAAAATATAATCTGTATACAGAGTAGGCATGCGTTCACACCACTCTCCTAACCGATTCATTACCCGGTGTATACTCAACGATGCGGTCATGCAGGATGAGACAGTATGCGGTTGTGTTGGCCGGAAAATTCTCGCTCGACTCAAATTCTAGACGCATATCTATGGGTCCAGACTTGATGCTTTCCGACTGCTTTGATGCGTCAATCACCACGATGGGAGCTAGATCCTTGAACTGTTCCCTGCCGTATAGCGGCTCGCCAACTTTTCCATAGTATGAACTCTGGAAGTTCTCGTACATTTCGTATAGCAGGGCGTATTTCCCCGTGGAGAAATCCAAGTTTAAATTCTCGTAGGGGAAGCACTCAGAATTCAGGTACAGTTTGACGTTTGCCAGATTGCAGTGGTCAAATTTGCTTGAATCCGTATCCAAATTCGCTTTGCGATTCGTCTGGAAGGCGACAATAACGTAGCGGGGTTTCTCTAACCGTGTTGCAGTCTTGACGGCCCACGTTTGTTTCGTAGCTTGCGGCAACACCGGATACTCGTACAGCTCCCAGCTGCGAAAATATATCTGCAACGTTCTCTCATCCTCGACAATATTGAGAAGTTTTAGGTATTCAGCATCCGATGGATAGACGTACGGCACCCTCCAATGAACCTTGCTCAACTCAATTCTGGTGTCCTCGTTACCCACAAAAGCGTTCCTATCGTTTTTCGATCGAGTCAAAATGAGCTCGTGACGCACATTCAACAGCACCTTGTGGTAGTCTTCCAAGAATCCCAGCAGGATTCTTCCCGGGATGCACACGTTAAAGTTCCCGTTCTCGTCGATAAGGTGGCTCGGTGAGTCTCCCGTATTCGTCCAGCCGGCATTCTCCAGCGCACACACCTCACCCTCATTCAGAGAAACTACACCTTTCAGTGTGCTCGTGATGCCCACGTTTTTTGTTCGATCCACCTCCACTCCGTTGATTTCATAGCGGACGTCGTCAAAGATGAAACTGAGGGCGTTATTTGTTAAAGCCGCATCTCCGCCTCCTGCACCCTTGATGAACCTGCCCTCTATGTAGATGCAGCTTAGATGCGGCAGTACGTAAACGTCTTGTTGGTTGATTGGTATGCGAATTTCGTCATTGGCGTTGAATGTTGTTGTTGTCACGAACGGCTGATGTACGTGCACCTCGACACGGCGTGCTGATTCATCCACAGCAGCACCGTCCAGAACACGAAACGTGTCTACGTTTATGTGTGTCATTATTCAAATGCGGTTCCCTTGTTGAAGTACAAGTACTAACTGACAGCACCGCTTGCTTAAATACTCTCCATACAACCGTGCGCATGCGCAGTCTACGAAATTCAACGGCCTTGATAGACAGACAGACAGACAGACAGACAGACAGACAGTCAGTCAGTCAGTCAGACAGACAGACAGACAGACAGACAGACAGACAGACAGACAACTACTGATAAGAATTCGGAAGTAGGAGAATAACTATAGATTCCTATTTGTTTCATCGAGCTGATTAATTTGATACCCTACATGACCTAGGTGGGCGGGGCAAGGAGCGTGGCCGGGGGCGTCCTAAAAATCACCCCTAAAACCAAACCCCAAAAACCACCCCTAAAACCAACCCTAAAACCACCCCTAAAACCACCCCTAAAACCACCCCTAAAAACAACCCCCAAAAACAACCCCCAAAAACAACCCCTAAAACCACCCCTAAAACAATCCCCAAAACCACCCCTAAAAACCACCCCCAAAAACCATCCCTAAAAACCACCCCAATATTCCGATACCTCTCGTTGAGTCCTTTAATTTGATACCCCACATGACGCAGTTTTTACGTAGGAGTTAGCCTAGATTTAAACTACTGTTCTCAAATAATTAGCGATGTAGGATGTTCTACTACCGAGAACTAAGATGTTTGCATATCAATAACTATAAATGGTCTCTTTAAGATTCTACATGCGTTCTATATTACCGACATTCAATTTGCACTTTCCAGTAAGTGTAACAGAAATCTACATGTGCTCTATATTACCGACACTCAATTAGTACTTCCAGCACTCACCAGATGGTTCACACACGTGTCCGAAACGCATTAAGATAACAAGTAATAATTTTAAAACATAGTACGTATCAAAATAAACAAACTGAGAATGTTCTAGAATGTTATTTTATTGTAATAATACAAACAAACAAACGGGTCACCTTGTAGTGTCTGCAACGTAGTATGTGCATATATAGAACGTGGGAGCAAACCTAAAAATGCATAATCCTGTCGGCGAGTTGAAAGGTTTTTTACCCATAATAAAAACAATTATAACATCTCTTATCGGCGGCGAACGTGCTTTTTTTCTTAAACTTTGATATCAATATTTATTTAGTATAAACAATTGCAAACGTTGGAATTTCCGAGAAACTTCTGTTTACAAGTATATATGGATGATTTGAAAGACGGGCATGTGGGCAGCCGATTAGCTCAGTGGGTTTAGCGAGGGCTCCGGTGCGCGGGGACCCGGGTTCGAATCCCGGTCGGCGTCATTTCCAGAACGCTTGCGAAAACCCCGGCGCAGGCGCCTGGGCCACATCCAAAGGCATCTAGCAGTAGTTGAACCTTACCACCCACAACCACTCCCATTGGATGCCGCCCACAACCTCTCTCATTGGCTATTGCCCCGCCCACTCTCACAGAGCCCCGGCGCATGCGCCTCAGCCACTGCCAAAGGCCCCAAAGACACCAGAGGCAGAAGACATGACTCCTTCAGCAGCCTCTGGTCATTGATGGCACCTGGATGGACTGGCCTGAACAACACGTGTACTTTCAGAGCCCCGGCGCATGCGCCTCAGCCACAACCAAGGGGGCCCAAAATGGCGGCTTGGGGGGCGCACTCTTCGGCAAAGACACTCGCTTCTTCTGAGAGAGGCTGCCGCAGAAGTCGTTGCTGAAGAAGTGGATGGCACCTGGAGAAGCCGGGGGCCCGGCTTCCTTGAAGAAGTGGATGGCACCTGGAGAAGCCGGGGGCCCCCGGCTTCCACCCGCTGAAGCAACCGATCGCCTCGGCGGGCTGGCTCGAGCGCCCCATCGCCTCGGCCAAAAAGACGGGCGCCCGGCTTCCTCCCGCCGAGGCGGTCAACCGCCTCGGCGGGCTGGCTCGAGCGCCCCATCGCTCCTCAGCCAGAAAGACGGGCGCCCGGCTTCCTCCTGCCGAGGCGGTCAACCGCCTCGGCCAGGGATGTGGCCCAGTATTGTCATTTATCTACTACTCACAGGCACAGTTGTGAGACCAACACAGTTTGAAATCGGAAAGAAGGTGCTTTATTACGCGGGTGTAGTTAATGTTAGCCATAAAATTGTCCCTCTCATGCAACTAATAAGCTCGTCTCACGATGCAGCCACGATATCCAATTTCTTTATCCACTTCAAAAGATTTGTGACTATAAAGTGTAATAGAATGTGGCCTGTAATAAACACATTTGTGGTTGATTGGAGCTTTGCTCTAATGTCTGCTGCATGTCTAGGCCTTAATGAGATGACTCTATTTTCTTACTTAAAAACTATTTACAAATTATTGAAATCAGAAAATGTTAGTCACCA
Source organism: Xestobium rufovillosum (assembly GCA_963966045.1). Taxonomy (NCBI): domain Eukaryota; kingdom Metazoa; phylum Arthropoda; class Insecta; order Coleoptera; family Ptinidae; genus Xestobium; species Xestobium rufovillosum. The sequence continues at coordinate 24,614,671 of OZ014504.1, forward strand.
ATTAATAATAATTAGGTCGTGTTGCGCCCATTTTATAAAAATGGTTACAAATCAACTAATTAAACATAAGTTCACTAGCAAAAATAGAAAGGTAATTCGGGAAATATTTGCTTATTTAGTAATAAAATCAGATCTTGGCTTGCTGTATAACAAATTTGAAAATCTAATTGAAGTCCTTTTAAATCCAATACAAGATACACATTTATTACGCGCACTGGCAGAAATAAGTGAAGCGCAACAGACGATGACCAGTGTGAAGACGAATCAGAAGACATAGAATATGACGCCGTCAGAGGTTGTTACGTTAAATCACCATTTTATGAATGTTTTTACAAAATTTACATAAATAAAAAAGAACAAATATCTAGTCGATCAATATCAGACGAATATGAGAAAAATTCTTTATATTCCATTGAATTTACCGATTATGTTCTAAAATACTACATGCCATTCGCTCCTCTATGGACTGGCATTGCGGGTAGGATATCTTACAACGATTCTAGAGGGAACGTGCAAAGATCACGTTACAGCAATTCAAACGTTGAAGGTTGGTTCAACATATTGAAAAATGACATCTTTCGCAATGAATCGCATTTAAAAGTCGGCCGATTTGTAAACAAAATTATTGATAGAATCAGTTCTGATGTCAAAGCAATTGAATTAAAAATTGGAAAGACTCCCAGAAAAACAGGCAAAACGACTTTGAAGATGGAGCTGCACGAAGAGATAGATAAGCCGTTAGCGTTGGAGACGTGGAAGTGGAAAAAGCAACGGAAAGGTTCTAGTTTTTCAAACAAACAACATGTGGCGGGTATGCTCGAGAAACTTCATCCGGTTAAAATGTTAAATCCTTGTCCAAATAGTTCGAATGAAAAAGAACAACCTATTTTAGAAGTAAAAATGGGCACTGTTGAACCTTCACTCGTCAACGATGAATGGCAAATTGTCACAGCACTGGAAAATGGTTTACTTTTTAGCAATGAATACTATTTGCAAGTAAATATCTCCGATGTCGAATATATAGTGTCCATTATCAAAAATTCTGCAGCAACTGTCAAATTAGGTAGTACAGATTACAATTCACTGATATCTACTTTCAATCAAAATAGTACAACAGATACGACAAAGAAATGGATAACAGATAATTGTATCGACGCTGCTGCGATGATATTTTTCCGAAACTCCAAAAATATTCACTATATTGATACTACTTCTGTTCAGTTAGCCATGGCAGAAGGATGCGTAGGACCAAAATTCAAACATTTCCAAAAATCTTTTCATTGTACAGACTTTATACTAATGCCTTATAATGTCGGAGGATACCACTGGACATTAATTGTATTAGATATAAAATTCAGCAGCATATATTGGTTGAATCCTTCTCCTGGGAATCAGACAGAATATGAAACAGACACTATGTTGAAGAAATTGAAAAGGTTTATATCTACTCGCGATCGCTATAATCAAGAAGGAAAGCTGAATATTAGGAAATGTAAATTGATGGAGGCATCATTGTATCCTAAACAAAGCGATTCCCATAACTGCGGCATGTATGTAATTTATTACTGTAAGGTTCTAGTTGGATGCAGTGACATGAAAAAATTCTTTTCCCTAGTCCAGTGTCAGGATTTTAATCCAGAAGTGTTCAGAATAGAAATGCAACGATGTTTTTAACTCTCGTCTGAGAAAATGGATCATGTATGTGTGGTATGCGGCAATCAAGTGGAAAATCAGTACATTCAGTGTTATTCTTGTAAAAGGAGAACACATTTTAGTAAGAAATGTGCAAAAATAACTGAAGATGTACCATTTGAAATTACTCAGAGTTCGGATTATAGCTTTAGATGTGTCTTTTGTCAATCATGTCCGCATCCGTACAGCAGCACCGAGGAAAACATAAGCATTTCATTAGAAGATCTTAGTCTTGAATATTTGGTCATACATTATAAACGACAGCTTCAAAATATTTACGACACTAAGGATACAAACTTGATTTCAGAAAAATATCGAACATTCAAGAATAACCTTAGTAATATCAAATGGGACTATTCTACGGCATACTTTTCTTTCAGTTCGGCCGTAAAATTATGCAGACACATAAAGGTCCATATTCCAAAATTAGATAACACTTTTATATGTTTTGTTCTTTTGGGATACTTAACTTTTCGAATCTTCTATATCTATTTTGGTGATGGAACCTTGGATATGTTGTCGAGGTATAAATATAAAATGTGTTCAACGATCGACCAAGAATACCCATCTCCGTACACACTGGACGAAGTAAAAATGGAGGCCTTCAATGATTCATGAAATTATTATGAACTGAGTTAATGCCACTCATCATCGTAATACTTTGACAGTTCTACATTTTCAGTTTTTTAAATCAAGACGCCAAATTCCCCAGTGTTAATTTTCAATTTCAGAAAAATTTCAGTTAGTTCCTCAATTTCAAGAAATGAGTTTTAGTTCCAGTTGCAACTTAGAATTTCTTTTAGTTTAGTAGGCAACTTTGCCAGTATACATTTTGAGTTTTTTAAATCAAATTCCTCACTTTTAATTTCCAAATTCAGAAAAATTTAAGTTAGTTCCTCGATTTTAGGAAATGTTTTTTAGTTCCAGTTCCAACTTAGAATTTCTTTTAGTTTAGTAGGCAACTTTGCCCGTATACATTTTGAGTTTTTTAAATCATATTCCTCACTTTTAATTTTCAATTTCAGAAAAATTTAAGTTAGTTCCTCAATTTTAGGAAATGTTTTTTAGTTCCAGTTCCAACTTAGAATGTCTTTTAGTTTCCATAATTCTGTGTTTTTAATGTCAGTCTAACCACATAAACTCCACGATTGTACATCGTAAACTTCTATCTTAAAAAATATGTATTTGTTTTTGTTCACATCAGGGCGACTATTTTCACCCCTACGCCTAATCGGTGTTTGCACGTTGCGCGATATTTTTGGATGATAATTTTCAGTCAAACCTCATAATAAACTCCACACTGATAATGTAAAATACGATTTTTTGATCTCGGTTGGGGGTTGCTCTCTCAATCCCATACGCTTAACTGGGGTATGAGAGTTGCAGGTTATCTTTACTTGGTTATTTCCAGTCGGGCAACACAATCTTCACGTTGGGTACAATTTAAAATTCGATTTTGAAATAGATAGCTATTTGTGTAATAAGTTAGGAAAAGTGAGTTTATCCATATTAAGCGTAAGATCTTTGATCGACGCAATAGCCCACACCAAAAATACGCCGTCTACGGGAAAAATACGTTTTCCTACGTGTTGCACTAATGATTTTCTTACTAGTGTTTGGAAAACAGCTTGGCCCAGCATATTTTCTATTTTTTTTCATTTGACATTCTATTGATTTTTGATATTTTGAATTTAAAAGTTTAAAGAATGCTGGCGAAATGTTGATAATCAAATGAGATTGTTTATATAAATAAATAAAACAAAGATTGTGCAAATTTTAGAATGTAATTAGACGAGAGTTTTTATTTTGTCGGATAAATTTCTGTTTTCAACGAAATCTTGTTGCCAGGCAACAAAATTGAGTTTACAAAACAGGAATTTATCCAGACAACATAAAACTTCGTAAAATTCGATTTTCAAAATTTTCCTTCTCGGATGGGATGGTTATTCTAATTTGAACCACACAAACTCCAGATTGTTACATCGTAAAATGTTATTTAAAAGTGAATTTTTCCGATGGGGGTAGTTATCTCCACCCCTACGCCTAATCGGGAGTTGTGCGTTGTAGGGTGCCTTCGAATGGTCATTCTCAATCGAACTACACAAACTCCAGATTGGTACATCGTAAAATGCTATTTAAAAATGAATTTTTCCGATGGGGGTAGTTATCTCCACCCCTACGTCTAATCTGGAGTTGCGCGTTGCAGGGCGCCTTCGAATGGCCATTCTCAGTCGAGCCACATAAACTCTACATTGGTACATCGTAAAATAAAATTTTGAAAAATATTTCTTTTCGGATGAGGGTAGTTATCTCCAAACCTACGCCTAACCGGGAGTTGCGCGTTGCAGGGTGTCTTCGAATGGTCATTCTCAGTCGAGCCAGATAAACTCTACATTGGTACATCCTAAAATAAAATTTTGAAAAATATTTCTTTTCCGATGGGGGTAGTTATCTCCACCCCTACGCCTAATCGGGAGTTGCGCGTTGCAGGGTGCCTTCGAATGGTCATTCTCAGTCGAGCCACATAAACTCTACATTGGTACATCGTAAAATAAAATTTTGAAAAATATTTCTTTTCGGATGAGGGTAGTTATCTCCAACCCTACGCCTAACCGGGAGTTGCGCGTTGCAGGGTGCCTTCGAATGGTCATTCTCAGTCGAGCCAGATAAACTCTACATTGGTACATCCTAAAATAAAATTTTGAAAAATATTTCTTTTCTGATGGGGGTAGTTATCTCCACCCCTACGCCTAATCGGGAGTTGTGCGTTGTAGGGTGCCTTCGAATGGTCATTCTCAATCGAACCACACAAACTCCAGATTGGTACATCGTAAAATGCTATTTAAAAATGAATTTTTCCGATGGGGGTAGTTATCTCCACCCCTACGTCTAATCTGGAGTTGTGCGTTGCAGGGCGCCTTCGAATGGCCATTCTCAGTCGAGCCACATAAACTCTACATTGGTACATCGTAAAATAAAATTTTGAAAAATATTTATTTTCGGATGAGGGTAGTTATCTCCACCCCTACGCCTAATCGGGAGTTGCGCGTTGCAGGGTGCCTTCGAATGGTCATTCTCAGTCGAGCCACATAAACTCTACATTGGTACATCGTAAAATAAAATTTTGAAAAATATTTATTTTCGGATGAGGGTAGTTATCTCCAACCCTACGCCTAACCGGGAGTTACGCGTTGCAGGGTGCCTTCGAATGGTCATTCTCAGTCGAGCCAGATAAACTCTACATTGGTACATCCTAAAATAAAATTTTGAAAAATATTTCTTTTCCGATGGGGGTAGTTATCTCCACCCCTACGCCTAATCGGGAGTTGTGCGTTGTAGGGTGCCTTCGAATGGTCATTCTCAATCGAACCACAAAAACTCCAGATTGGTACATCGTAAAATGCTATTTAAAAATGAATTTTTCCGATGGGGGTAGTTATCTCCACCCCTACGTCTAATCTGGAGTTGTGCGTTGCAGGGCGCCTTCGAATGGCCATTCTCAGTCGAGCCACATAAACTCTACATTGGTACATCGTAAAATAAAATTTTGAAAAATATTTATTTTCGGATGAGGGTAGTTATCTCCACCCCTACGCCTAATCGGGAGTTGCGCGTTGCAGGGTGCCTTCGAATGGTCATTCTCAGTCGAGCCACATAAACTCTACATTGGTACATCGTAAAATAAAATTTTGAAAAATATTTCTTTTCGGATGAGGGTAGTTATCTCCAACCCTACGCCTAACCGGGAGTTACGCGTTGCAGGGTGCCTTCGAATGGTCATTCTCAGTCGAGCCAGATAAACTCTACATTGGTACATCCTAAAATAAAATTTTGAAAAATATTTCTTTTCCGATGGGGGTAGTTATCTCCACCCCTACGCCTAATCGGGAGTTGTGCGTTGTAGGGTGCCTTCGTATGGTCATTCTCAATCGAACCACACAAACTCCAGATTGGTACATCGTAAAATGCTATTTAAAAATGAATTTTTCCTATGGGGGTAGTTATCTCCACCCCTACGTCTAATCTGGAGTTGCGCGTTGCAGGGCGCCTTCGAATGGCCATTCTCAGTCGAGCCACATAAACTCTACATTGGTACATCGTAAAATAAAATTTTGAAAAATATTTCTTTTCGGATGAGGGTAGTTATCTCCAACCCTACGCCTAACCGGGAGTTGCGCGTTGCAGGGTGTCTTCGAATGGTCATTCTCAATCGAACCACACAAACTCCAGATTGGTACATCGTAAAATGCTATTTAAAAATGAATTTTTCCGATGGGGGTAGTTATCTCCACCCCTACGTCTAATCTGGAGTTGTGCGTTGCAGGGCGCCTTCGAATGGCCATTCTCAGTCGAGCCACATAAACTCTACATTGGTACATCGTAAAATAAAATTTTGAAAAATATTTCTTTTCGGATGAGGGTAGTTATCTCCAACCCTACGCCTAACCGGGAGTTGCGCGTTGCAGGGTGTCTTCGAATGGTCATTCTCAGTCGAGCCAGATAAACTCTACATTGGTACATCCTAAAATAAAATTTTGAAAAATATTTCTTTTCCGATGGGGGTAGTTATCTCCACCCCTACGCCTAATCGGGAGTTGCGCGTTGCAGGGTGCCTTCGAATGGTCATTCTCAGTCGAGCCAGATAAACTCTACATTGGTACATCCTAAAATAAAATTTCGAAAAATATTTCTTTTCCGATGGGGGTAGTTATCTCCACCCCTACGCCTAATCGGGAGTTGTGCGTTGTAGGGTGCCTTCGAATGGTCATTCTCAATCGAACCACACAAACTCCAGATTGGTACATCGTAAAATGCTATTTAAAAATGAATTTTTCCTATGGGGGTAGTTATCTCCACCCCTACGTCTAATCTGGAGTTGCGCGTTGCAGGGCGCCTTCGAATGGCCATTCTCAGTCGAGCCACATAAACTCTACATTGGTACATCGTAAAATAAAATTTTGAAAAATATTTATTTTCGGATGAGGGTAGTTATCTCCAACCCTACGCCTAACCGGGAGTTGCGCGTTGCAGGGTGCCTTCGAATGGTCATTCTCAGTCGAGCCAGATAAACTCTACATTGGTACATCCTAAAATAAAATTTTGAAAAATATTTCTTTTCCGATGGGGGTAGTTATCTCCACCCCTACGCCTAATCGGGAGTTGTGCGTTGTAGGGTGCCTTCGAATGGTCATTCTCAATCGAACCACACAAACTCCAGATTGGTACATCGTAAAATGCTATTTAAAAATGAATTTTTCCGATGGGGGTAGTTATCTCCACCCCTACGCCTAATCTGGAGTTGCGCGTTGCAGGGTGCCTTCGAATGGTCATTCTCAGTCGAGCCACATAAACTCTACATTGGTACATCGTAAAATAAAATTTTGAAAAATATTTCTTTTCGGATGAGGGTAGTTATCTCCAACCCTACGCCTAACCGGGAGTTGCGCGTTGCAGGGTGCCTTCGAATGGTCATTCTCAGTCGAGCCAGATAAACTCTACATTGGTACATCCTAAAATAAAATTTTGAAAAATATTTCTTTTCCGATGGGGGTAGTTATCTCCACCCCTACGCCTAATCGGGAGTTGTGCGTTGTAGGGTGCCTTCGAATGGTCATTCTCAATCGAACCACACAAACTCCAGATTGGTACATCGTAAAATGCTATTTAAAAATGAATTTTTCCGATGGGGGTAGTTATCTCCACCCCTACGTCTAATCTGGAGTTGTGCGTTGCAGGGCGCCTTCGAATGGCCATTCTCAGTCGAGCCACATAAACTCTACATTGGTACATCGTAAAATAAAATTTTGAAAAATATTTCTTTTCGGATGAGGGTAGTTATCTCCAACCCTACGCCTAACCGGGAGTTGCGCGTTGCAGGGTGTCTTCGAATGGTCATTCTCAGTCGAGCCAGATAAACTCTACATTGGTACATCCTAAAATAAAATTTTGAAAAATATTTCTTTTCCGATGGGGGTAGTTATCTCCACCCCTACGCCTAATCGGGAGTTGCGCGTTGCAGGGTGCCTTCGAATGGTCATTCTCAGTCGAGCCAGATAAACTCTACATTGGTACATCCTAAAATAAAATTTTGAAAAATATTTCTTTTCCGATGGGGGTAGTTATCTCCACCCCTACGCCTAATCGGGAGTTGTGCGTTGTAGGGTGCCTTCGAATGGTCATTCTCAATCGAACCACACAAACTCTACATTGGTACATCGTAAAATAAAATTTTGAAAAATATTTCTTTTCGGATGAGGGTAGTTATCTCCAACCCTACGCCTAACCGGGAGTTACGCGTTGCAGGGTGCCTTCGAATGGTCATTCTCAGTCGAGCCAGATAAACTCTACATTGGTACATCCTAAAATAAAATTTTGAAAAATATTTCTTTTCCGATGGGGGTAGTTATCTCCACCCCTACGCCTAATCGGGAGTTGTGCGTTGTAGGGTGCCTTCGAATGGTCATTCTCAATCGAACCACACAAACTCCAGATTGGTACATCGTAAAATGCTATTTAAAAATGAATTTTTCCGATGGGGGTAGTTATCTCCACCCCTACGTCTAATCTGGAGTTGTGCGTTGCAGGGCGCCTTCGAATGGCCATTCTCAGTCGAGCCACATAAACTCTACATTGGTACATCGTAAAATAAAATTTTGAAAAATATTTATTTTCGGATGAGGGTAGTTATCTCCACCCCTACGCCTAATCGGGAGTTGCGCGTTGCAGGGTGCCTTCGAATGGTCATTCTCAGTCGAGCCACATAAACTCTACATTGGTACATCGTAAAATAAAATTTTGAAAAATATTTCTTTTCGGATGAGGGTAGTTATCTCCAACCCTACGCCTAACCGGGAGTTACGCGTTGCAGGGTGCCTTCGAATGGTCATTATTCTCAGTCGAGCCAGATAAACTCTACATTGGTACATCTTAAAATAAAATTTTGAAAAATATTTCTTTTCCGATGGGGGTAGTTATCTCCACCCCTACGCCTAATCGGGAGTTGTGCGTTGTAGGGTGCCTTCGAATGGTCATTCTCAATCGAACCACACAAACTCCAGATTGGTACATCGTAAAATGCTATTTAAAAATGAATTTTTCCGATGGGGGTAGTTATCTCCACCCCTACGTCTAATCTGGAGTTGTGCGTTGCAGGGCGCCTTCGAATGGCCATTCTCAGTCGAGCCACATAAACTCTACATTGGTACATCGTAAAATAAAATTTTGAAAAATATTTCTTTTCGGATGAGGGTAGTTATCTCCAACCCTACGCCTAACCGGGAGTTGCGCGTTGCAGGGTGTCTTCGAATGGTCATTCTCAGTCGAGCCAGATAAACTCTACATTGGTACATCCTAAAATAAAATTTTGAAAAATATTTCTTTTCCGATGGGGGTAGTTATCTCCACCCCTACGCCTAATCGGGAGTTGCGCGTTGCAGGGTGCCTTCGAATGGTGATTCTCAGTCGAGCCAGATAAACTCTACATTGGTACATCCTAAAATAAAATTTTGAAAAATATTTCTTTTCCGATGGGGGTAGTTATCTCCACCCCTACGCCTAATCGGGAGTTGTGCGTTGTAGGGTGCCTTCGTATGGTCATTCTCAATCGAACCACACAAACTCCAGATTGGTACATCGTAAAATGCTATTTAAAAATGAATTTTTCCTATGGGGGTAGTTATCTCCACCCCTACGTCTAATCTGGAGTTGCGCGTTGCAGGGCGCCTTCGAATGGCCATTCTCAGTCGAGCCACATAAACTCTACATTGGTACATCGTAAAATAAAATTTTGAAAAATATTTATTTTCGGATGAGGGTAGTTATCTCCAACCCTACGCCTAACCGGGAGTTGCGCGTTGCAGGGTGCCTTCGAATGGTCATTCTCAGTCGAGCCAGATAAACTGGTAAATTGGTACATCCTAAAATAAAATTTTGAAAAATATTTCTTTTCCGATGGGGGTACTTATCTCCACCCCTACGCCTAATCGGGAGTTGTGCGTTGTAGGGTGCCTTCGAATGGTCATTCTCAATCGAACCACACAAACTCCAGATTGGTACATCGTAAAATGCTATTTAAAAATGAATTTTTCCGATGGGGGTAGTTATCTCCACCCCTACGTATAATCTGGAGTTGTGCGTTGCAGGGCGCCTTCGAATGGCCATTCTCAGTCGAGCCACATAAACTCTACATTGGTACATCGTAAAATAAAATTTTGAAAAATATTTCTTTTCGGATGAGGGTAGTTATCTCCAACCCTACGCCTAACCGGGAGTTGCGCGTTGCAGGGTGTCTTCGAATGGTCATTCTCAGTCGAGCCAGATAAACTCTACATTGGTACATCCTAAAATAAAATTTTGAAAAATATTTCTTTTCCGATGGGGGTAGTTATCTCCACCCCTACGCCTAATCGGGAGTTGCGCGTTGCAGGGTGCCTTCGAATGGTCATTCTCAGTCGAGCCAGATAAACTCTACATTGGTACATCCTAAAATAAAATTTTGAAAAATATTTCTTTTCCGATGGGGGTAGTTATCTCCACCCCTACGCCTAATCGGAAGTTGTGCGTTGTAGGGTGCCTTCGAATGGTCATTCTCAATCGAACCACACAAACTCCAGATTGGTACATCGTAAAATGCTATTTAAAAATGAATTTTTCCTATGGGGGTAGTTATCTCCACCCCTACGTCTAATCTGGAGTTGCGCGTTGCAGGGCGCCTTCGAATGGCCATTCTCAGTCGAGCCACATAAACTCTACATTGGTACATCGTAAAATAAAATTTTGAAAAATATTTATTTTCGGATGAGGGTAGTTATCTCCAACCCTACGCCTAACCGGGAGTTGCGCGTTGCAGGGTGCCTTCGAATGGTCATTCTCAGTCGAGCCAGATAAACTCTACATTGGTACATCCTAAAATAAAATTTTGAAAAATATTTCTTTTCCGATGGGGGTAGTTATCTCCACCCCTACGCCTAATCTGGAGTTGCGCGTTGCAGGGTGCCTTCGAATGGTCATTCTCAGTCGAGCCACATAAACTCTACATTGGTACATCGTAAAATAAAATTTTGAAAAATATTTCTTTTCGGATGAGGGTAGTTATCTCCAACCCTACGCTTAACCGGGAGTTGCGCGTTGCAGGGTGCCTTCGAATGGTCATTCTCAGTCGAGCCAGATAAACTCTACATTGGTACATCCTAAAATAAAATTTTGAAAAATATTTCTTTTCCGATGGGGGTAGTTATCTCCACCCCTACGCCTAATCGGGAGTTGTGCGTTGTAGGGTGCCTTCGAATGGTCATTCTCAATCGAACCACACAAACTCCAGATTGGTACATCGTAAAATGCTGTTTAAAAATGAATTTTTCCGATGGGGGTAGTTATCTCCACCCCTACGCCTAATCTGGAGTTGCGCGTTGCAGGGTGCCTTCGAATGGTCATTCTCAGTCGAGCCACATAAACTCTACATTGGTACATCGTAAAATAAAATTTTGAAAAATATTTCTTTTCGGATGAGGGTAGTTATCTCCAACCCTACGCCTAACCGGGAGTTGCGCGTTGCAGGGTGCCTTCGAATGGTCATTCTCAGTCGAGCCAGATAAACTCTACATTGGTACAGCCTAAAATAAAATTTTGAAAAATATTTCTTTTCCGATGGGGGTAGTTATCTCCACCCCTACGCCTAATCGGGAGTTGTGCGTTGTAGGGTGCCTTCGAATGGTCATTCTCAATCGAACCACACAAACTCCAGATTGGTACATCGTAAAATGCTATTTAAAAAAGAATTTTTCCGATGGGGGTAGTTATCTCCACCCCTACGCCTAATCGGGAGTTGTGCGTTGTAGGCTGCCTTCGAATGGTCATTCTCAATCGAACCGCACAAACTCCAAATTGGTACATCGTAAAATGCTATTTAAAAATGAATTTTTCCGATGGGGGTAGTTATCTCCACCCCTACGCCTAATCTGGAGTTGCGCGTTGCATTGTGCCTTCGAATGGTCATTCTCAGTCGAGCCACATAAACTCTACATTGGTACATCGTAAAATAAAATTTTGAAAAATATTTCTTTTCGGATGAGGGTAGTTATCTCCAACCCTACGCCTAACCGGGAGTTGCGCGTTGCAGGGTGCCTTCGAATGGTCATTCTCAGTCGAGCCAGATAAACTCTACATTGGTACATCCTAAAATAAAATTTTGAAAAATATTTCTTTTCCGATGGGGGTAGTTATCTCCACCCCTACGCCTAATCGGGAGTTGTGCGTTGTAGGGTGCCTTCGAATGGTCATTCTCAATCGAACCACACAAACTCCAGATTGGTACATCGTAAAATGCTATTTAAAAATGAATTTTTCCGATGGGGGTAGTTATCTCCACCCCTACGTCTAATCTGGAGTTGTGCGTTGCAGGGCGCCTTCGAATCGCCATTCTCAGTCGAGCCACATAAACTCTACATTGGTACATCGTAAAATAAAATTTTGAAAAATATTTCTTTTCCGATGGGGGTAGTTATCTCCACCCCTACGCCTAATCGGGAGTTGTGCGTTGTAGGGTGCCTTCGAATGGTCATTCTCAATCGAACCACACAAACTCCAGATTGGTACATCGTAAAATGCTATTTAAAAATGAATTTTTCCGATGGGGGTAGTTATCTCCACCCCTACGCCTAATCGGGAGTTGCGCGTTGCAGGGTGCCTTCGAATGGTCATTCTCAGTCGAGCCACATAAACTCTACATTGGTACATCGTAAAATAAAATTTTGAAAAATATTTCTTTTCGGATGAGGGTAGTTATCTCCAACCCTACGCCTAACCGGGAGTTGCGCGTTGCAGGGTGCCTTCGAATGGTCATTCTCAGTCGAGCCAGATAAACTCTACATTGGTACATCGTAAAATAAAATTTTGAAAAATATTTCTTTTCGGATGAGGGTAGTTATCTCCAACCCTACGCCTAATCGGGAGTTGTGCGTTGTAGGGTGCCTTCGAATGGTCATTCTCAATCGAACCACACAAACTCCAGATTGGTACATCGTAAAATGCTATTTAAAAATGAATTTTTCCGATGGGGGTAGTTATCTCCACCCCTACGCCTAATCGGGAGTTGCGCGTTGCAGGGTGCCTTCGAATGGTCATTCTCAGTCGAGCCACATAAACTCTACATTGGTACATCGTAAAATAAAATTTTGAAACATATTTCTTTTCCGATTGGGCTAGTTATCTCCACCCCTACGCCTAATCGGGAGTTGTGCGTTGTAGGGTGCCTTCGAATGGTCATTCTCAATCGAACTACACAAACTCCAGATTGGTACATCGTAAAATGCTATTTAAAAACGAATTTTTCCGATGGGGGTAGTTATCTCCACCCCTACGTCTAATCTGGAGTTGCGCGTTGCAGGGCGCCTTCGAATGGCCATTCTCAGTCGAGCCACATAAACTCTACATTGGTACATCGTAAAATAAAATTTTGAAAAATATTTCTTTTCGGATGAGGGTAGTTATCTCCAACCCTACGCCTAACCGGGAGTTGCGCGTTGCAGGGTGCCTTCGAATGGTCATTCTCAGTCGAGCCACATAAACTCTACATTGGTACATCCTAAAATAAAATTTTGAAAAATATTTCTTTTCCGATGAGGGTAGTTATCTCCACCCTTACGCCTAATCGGGAGTTGTGCGTTGCAGGGTGCCTTCGAATGGTCATTCTCAATCGAACCACACAAACTCCAGATTGGTACATCTTAAAATGCTATTTGAAAATGAATTCTTCCGATGGGGGTAGTTATCTCCACCCCTACGCCTAATCGGGAGTTGCGCGCTGCAGGGTGACTTCGAATGGTCATTCTCAATCGAGCCACACAAACTCCAGATTGGTACATCGTAAAATACTATTTAAAAATATTTTTTCTGAAGGGGGTAGTTATCTCCTCCTCTGAGCCTAATCGGGAGTTGTGCTTTGGAGGGTGCCTTCGAATGGTCATTTTCTGTCGAGCCACACAAACTCTACATTGGTACATCGTGAAACAATATTTTGAAAAATATTCCTTTTCGTATAGGTAGGGGTAAAATCTCCACGCCTATGCGTAACCGGGATTTGCGCGTTGCAGGGTAACTTAGGATGGCCACTCTGAATCGAACCATACAAACTCTACGTTGGTATATAAACTGCTCTTTTTTAAATGTCCTTCTAGGATGGGGTTGGTTACTGGTTATTTAAAACTGGTTGATTTCGTATAGGGAGGTGGGGGTATTTCCACCTCCTCGTATAATATATTTGAACATTTACAATATTTTGGTGTATTTTAAAACGCAAACTTTGATTTTTGCATGGTTCTCCCTCTATAAGTATACACGTGGGGGTGGTAAGCATATTACCACTCACCGCACACCCTTAAAATTCACGAGTTTTACACAGGACTTAAATCTACGTTTTCACTAAACCAGAATTCAGTAATTCATGTTATTTGTCTTTCACAAGAACTACGATTTATTTATCTTAAGCACATGATTTAATTGGTCCACTGTAAAAACACGAATCTCAAATCCAAATCTGAATCTAACTTCAACCGCGTGTACGATTAATGTTAACATATGAACATATCAGGCTTCTTCACGCCGGTGCACAAACCACTTTGGCCAATATCCGTCTAAGATACTGGCCCATTCATGGATTAAGAGAAATTAAACTCGTAATAAAAATTGTATTACCTGTCATCGGTTCAAAGCTGCAGCTGCTCAGCAAATGATGGGCGCATTGCCTCATGAAAGAGTGACTATTGCACGACCTTTCTCTAAGACAGACCTTGATTTTGGTGGCCCTCTCCTCATAAAACAGTCTAGATTACGTAACGCAAAAATAACAAAATGTTATATCGCTTTATTTGTCTGTATGGTGACAAAGGCAGTTCACTTGGAACTAGTCTCGAGTCTATCTACAGAATCGTTTTTGCTCACTTTAAAAAGGTTCATATCACGACGCGGAAATCCTACCATAATATTTAGCGACAATGCTACCAATTTTCAAGGTGCCCGCAACCAATTAAATGAATTTTAAGGAAAGGGCGAATTTAACGTCTATTCATAACTTCCTGTCTCAGCAGGTAATTAAATGGAAATTTATTCCACCGAACAGTCCACACTGGGGTGGCCTATGGGAAGCGGCCATAAAAAGCACAAAATATCATATCCGCAGAGTTGTTGGCAACTCAAGTTTTACATTTGAGGAACTGAGCACAGTTCTCTCACAGATAGAAGCAATACTCAATTCGCGACCCCTTTGCCCCATTTCAAACGACTCCTCGGATTTGAACTGTTTAACTCCCGGTCATTTTTTGATAGGCGAACCGTTAACTTCTTATCCTGAAAAGGATCTTTCCAATATTCCTGAAAATCGATTGAAATTTTGGCAACAATGCACTAAAGCTCAGCAACTGTTTTGGAAAGATGGTCCGTCGAATATCTAAATCAGTTACAGAACGGTCCCAAGTGGTACAAAAATTGCGAAAATCTGAAAGAAAATGCTATTGTATTAATCAAAGAGGATAACGTCCCTCCACTGACATGGCCTCTTGCTCGTATAATTGAGGTAATGCCTGGTTCTGATAATAAAGTTAGGGTAGTCAGAGTAAAAACAGAGCGAGGAATATTTGTGCGGCCGGTCACCAAATTGTGCCCTTTACCTTGTTGAAGCAAACTTCAACGGGTGGAGAATGTTGGGGAATTTCATTTCTTATGTTTGTTCTTTTGTCTTTATTATAAAATAATAGCGATATTAAGTTGGCAGCATTTTGTGTAAAAAAAAAACAACATTCAAAAAAAAACTTATGTACAATCACTTTTCTCTGTACTGTTCTGATTCTTTTGTAATAATTTGTTTAAATGTGTAAATAATATATTTGATGTTAAAATATACGCAATTGTGTCAAGCAAAGTTGAAGTTTGACTGGTCCTTCGAAGATTCCCTTAAAATTGTACATAAAGTGGTCCGTTTGAGCCGGATCAACAAGAAAAATGTATTTATTTGCAAAATGTAGGAAAGTATCAACTAAATCGGATGGTGCAATCTTAATCCCGTTTACCCTGTATTGAAATTGACATCGAATAATATGAAAATCTAAATGTAGTATTTTCAAAATGAATACCTACGTAAATAAATTTAGCAAGTAAATATAGTGAACGCCAAAGTTTAACCACTATAAAAAGGAAATAAAAGACAAAAAAAGCATGCAGGCTTATCTGGTTGTCGTGGGTATGTACGAGGTCAATCAACTAATCTTCACCATCAGCTGGGTGAAACGCAAATTCATTGACGTTGACGGCGACGGTATTCCTCCGATTAGGAAAGACTGTGCTGATCCTTACGTAAGTAGCTCGGACGACGAAGGCAAGCTAGGAAGGTACTATTCCAATGAATGTCCGAATGGCTCGTAACGGACTATCGGGTTTTCTTAATTTGTTAGTGGTATGAGTACGACTATTAATGGCTTGCGGTATCAGTATTGTCCGCCTTATACGGTAGTTAGGTACGAAACCTAGACTTAGTTCCCTAATTAAAGAAAATGCGATAAGAAATAAATCACTATAAATGAGAGAAATAAAATTCCTACCTTTGCAAAGGGAAATGGCGGACGCAGGCTCGTGTATCGAGAATATTATCCCGTAAAACGGTAAAATTTTCGAATATGCAACTAAATATACTAGAACACAAACTAATATCAACAATTGGCATATGAAAATATCCACTGTGAAGTGCTATGATCCCAAAAGTATGGATATAATTAAACAATTATAAAAGTAGCACCAACAGATCTCGATGTATAAATCGTACTACCTGCAAGAATCTAAAAATGCCGAAATGGAATAAAGCTATCCAAAAACCTTTACACACTCGAGCGCCAAGCATAGCACGGAAAATCGTGGTGTCTCACTCAGGTACATGAGCGGAGCAGTATAAGAGGAAGATGAACATAACAGAATAAATCTGAGTGGTACGCTACATGCTTTATTTAATAAAAATTTATCGAATTGAGAATTATTATTTGAAAATAAAAATTCGTGACATCCCCCCCCATCTTGGAAAGAGGTAAATTTCACAAACTTACCGACTGGCAACTTAAGTGAAAAGAAAAGGAACTCAGTCGCATTTTTTTTCCTTCAGACAAATAAAGCAAACAAGTAAGTAACAAAAATAAAAAATAAAAAACTACCCATTTTCAGTTAACCCAACCTTATAATGACTTAATTTCGTTCAGACTACCCATCAGACAATGTAACATCGTCGAACGGTTTGAGATCTTGTACATGCCAAATTCCCTTAGTTTTACCATTATCATCCTGGAGTTCATAACTGCAATACCCCATTTTTTGCGAACCTTATAGGGTCCGACATACTTTGGAGATAATTTGGCATTGACGAAGTCGGCAGCGCTAGATAAAATTTTATTTTTCCTCCATACAAGTTGACCAATTTCAAATTGTACGGGTCTTCGACGCAAGCCATATCTACGTTTGTTGCGATCATGAGCATCGGCCAATTTAACTGTGATATCATGCGAAAAGCTTAGAGTTCAATATAGAACTACATATGTTATTCATAGATTTTAAACAAGCATTTGACAGTGTCGATAGAGGAGGTATGTTTGAGGAAATGAGAAAATTGAATATTCCTATGAAACTCATTAACATGATAAAAATAACAATGAGGAACACCAATGCTGTAATTAGAACACAGGAAGGCATAACAGACAGCTTCGATGTCAATATAGGAGTGCGACAGGGAGATGCTTTATCAGCCATACTATTTAATTTGACATTAGAAAGTATAACAAGAAAAATCGAAGATCATGGAACCATAAACACAAAGACAACACAAATAATTGCATATGCAGATGATATGGTAATCATAAGTAGATCAAAGAGGTACCTCATAAAGGCATTTAAAGAAATCATTGGGGCAGCAGAAGGTGTAGGAATACAAGTCAACAAACAGAAGACTAAATATATGAGATATGGAAGGCATGTAGGAGATGGAGATCACAGTCTACAGGTGGATAATTACAAATTTGAAGAGGTAAACAACTATCGCTATCTAGGAGCGCAAATAAATATAACTCAAGGACATGAAGTGAAAGCAAGAATACAGTCAGGATATAGAGCATACTTTGCAAATAAAAATATATTGAATAATAGACAGATAAGAAAAGACACGAGAATTAAAATATATGAAACGATGATAAGACCTGTAGTCCCATATGCGATGGAAACCAGAAGCTTAACATTGACAGAGGAAGAACAACTGAGAATTTTTGAACGAAGAATATTAAGGAGATACTTGGACCAAGAAAAATAAACGAAAATGAATATAGATCGTTAATGAACTTCGAAGTAGTGGAAGAGAGAAAAGGAAAAGACATAGTAAAATATATCAAAGCAAAAAGGATAGGTTGGTTGGGACACATAATACGGAGCAATGGAACAAGAGCGATACGAAAAATAACGGAATGGAATCCCTGTGAAAGAAGAGCAAGAGGGAGGCCCAGAATGAGATGGTATGATGAAGTTTTGAATGATCTAAGGGTACTGAAGGTGGATAATTGGAGAGAACAGGCGCAGGATAGAAGAAGATGGAGAGGGATAGTGGAGGGAGCAAAAAGCCACAAACAGATGTGAGGTGTTTATGATTGAACAAGACGTGGGGACTGATCCACCCCAAGAAAAAGGATTTGGGAAGTTCTCTGGAGAACAGCCAAAACCCGATTGGGTTGTAGTGCCAAACAATAATAATCATGGTACATCCTCATGAACCCATGAACTCGTTCGCCGATTTTAGGTTCAACCTGGTCGTCCACCGCGATGAAGCGCTTGAAGTCCCCACCTGAATGAATATACTCTCGGCCAAAATTAACAAAATAAGGCGAGTATCCCGTTGTTTCAGTTTTTGCCGCTCTAATAGCGCAACCCACGGCAGCTAATTGTAAGTCCCATTTTCGCTGGTCTCGTTTAACCCTTTCGCTGCTAATGATGTAAATTTACACTTCCAGAAGACGTGTCTCTGTTGCGAATGATGTAAATTAATTTTCGTGTTTAGATTCCGACTGCTTGTGGTGTAAATATATTTTTAATGGTGGGGGATGCAGTAGGAGGCGTTTCTGGGCATCCATTGCATTCAACGTCCAATAATTTTTAATCTGATGATGGAGTGGGAGTGCAGTTGCCCCCCACATAACAAATTACCTTCTCTCTTATCAGTATTGTTGTACGCTTGGTTGGGTGCAGTGAAGATGTTCAAAACAACGACGCTCATATGCCACATATGTTATTATCTTCTGTCAACATCCATACGCATAAAATAAAGCGACAAAACAAGAAATACCTTCAAAAAACGGCGTAAAACAAAGTGCGCGCGATATCCGTATACCGCGCATACTGCATAATAAAATAGCCGCACAGGCGCGCGCGCGCTCTACAAAAATAGCCGCAGCGAAAGGGTTAATGTAACATGACAACATGGTTTTTACAGTGCGGTTAGTTCTTTCGGTAGGATCAGCTTTGGGATTATATAAGAGGTAAACATTAGAGTTACATCATACTTCTGGCAAAGATCCTTGAATGCTTTACTAATCATTTGTTTTCCGTTATCGCATATCAAATATTCAGGGGCACCGTAAAGAAGAAAAATGTCTTCTTCAACATGACGGAAAAGAATTCTGAAATTTGCTGAACGCGTGGGTATCACGACGAAATATTTGCTAAAATAATCGGTAATGACAAGAATGTGAGTGTATCCCCGAGAAGATCGTGGTAAAGGACCCACAAAATCTAAACTTATCATTTGCCATGGTCTGGTAATCTTAGGTCGGCTTCCCATTAATCCACCAGGTGCTTTTTGTTCTGGTTTGCACTCGGCGCAAATTCTACAGGATTTAATATACCTAGCAATATCAGCTTTCATCTTTGGCCAAGTGTAACGATTGTGTAATTTCCAGTAAACTTTAAAAATACCGAGGTGTCCCGATTGTGGATCGTCATGATATTGTTTTAAAAGAGTACGGCGTGCATCCTTCGGAACAACAATCTTCCAGTAGTCAACATTATCGGATAATTGAGGAATTTTACATTTGACGTACTTATAAAGAAGTCCATTGCTGGATCTGTACTGAGGATATTTGTTAGGTTGTTCCTCTAGCTTAGAGAGCATATTTTTGTACCAGTGGTCCTGACAACTTTCGAAACTAAAATCCAAATCAAGGGAATCCACTGCAACCGGAACGGAGCGCGACAAACAATCTGGAGCAATGTTGTCTTTCCCTTTTCGATGTATGATGTCAAAGTCAAATGCCTGCAACCGAACAGCCCACCTGGCCAAACGTCCTGTGGGATCCTTTAACCTGTTCAACCATAACAAGCTATGGTGATCCGTTATTACGATAAATTTAGTTCCCTCGAGATAACGGCGAAGCTTTTCTGCTGCCCAGATGACACACAACAATTCCCTTTCCGTGGTAGAAAAATTACGTTCTTGCTTCGTTAGCGATCTGGATAGGAATGCGATTACTCTTTCCCCATTCTCAAGTTCCTGGGTCAAAACTGCACCCAAACTGAACGAAGATCCATCGGTTTGCAAGACAAATGGACGATTAAAATCCGGACAATCCAATATAGGAGCAGTAACAAGAAGTTCTTTAACAATCCGAAAAGCTTGGTCACACTCTGGACTCCATTTAAATGATTTATTTTTGCGTGTGAGATCAGTAATAGGTTTGATAGTACTAGCGAAATTGGGTACGAATCTGCGGTACCAAGAAGCTGTTCCAATGAATCTACGCACTTCGGTGACACTTGTTGGCGTTGGAATGTTGAGTATTGCTTCCACTTTTTCGGGGTCCACCCGAAGTCCACGCCCATCGACGATATAACCTAAATATCTAAGTTCGGGTCGACAAAATTCGCATTTCCCCTTATTAACGGTTAAGCCTGCAGTCCGTAAGCGTTCCAATACTTGTTTTAAGATTCGCAAATGTGTTGAAAGGTCAGGAGATATTATTATTATATCATCAAGATAAACAAGAACGAAAGGTTCCAAATCAGCACCCAAAACTTTATCTATTAATCTCTGCCACGTGGCAGGCGCATTAGTTAACCCGAAGGGAATTCTTTTGAATTGATAAAGCCCTCTACCCGGTACGGTGAAAGCTGTCAACTCACGGGAGGCCTTTTCTACGGGAATTTGCCAATAGGCACTTTTTATATCGAGGCTACTCAAATATTTGGTGTTGTGCAATCGATCTAAGATTGCAGCGACATACGGAAGGGGATAGGCATCTTTACGCGTAACTGAATTAAGCCTACGGTAATCCACACAAAAACGATGACCGCCATCCTTCTTAGGTACAAGAAGTATAGGGGATGACCAACCACTAGACGACGGTTCAATAATATCCTGCTCAAGCATTTTAGTTAGCTCGTCATCTATCAGACGTTGCCTTTGGAGTGATACGGGGTAGTATCTTTGCTTGATGGGCTCCGAATCAGTTTTAATAGTATGCTCCGTAACAGTCGCAAATCCAATTCCATCCGACATCAGTTTAAATTGCTCATCAATCAACTGATCCAACGAAATCTTTTGATCAGGAGTTAAAGTAGGAACTTCGATAAGGTCACAAATTTCTGGGTTCACGCTGCTATCCACAAAATGCCATACATCGCGTTTTAAATCGGGGACAATTCCCATTGCTATCCAGAAATCTGTACCCAAAATGAGTGGATGGGACAATTCAGGTATGACGAGTACATCTATGATGCGCAGTTTATCTATGAGGACTATCGGTGCTTTCACAATTCCGGCCTGACTATTTGCCACGGTACAACTGACGCAATTGGTCTGATCCAATTTCAAACCCAATCCAACAAGTATATTAAACCCCTCCCGACTTACAACGGTATGGGTCGCTCCAGAGTCTAATAAACCTAATATGGGGTAACCCATTACGGTCATTTGTAAATACGGCCGTTGATCATTGTTGGCATGAGAAATTATATAATCTATAAGAACTTTACGGTCAAGAATAGATTTATCGGTCGGTAAGGTTTGATGGGAGGTCACTGCACGATCATCTAGTTCTCCCGATTTCCGTTTCCCGAATTTGAACATCGCGGACAAGTACGTAGGGTAAAATTCGGTTTTCCACATCGGTAACAACGTTTGACTATCGGAGATGGGCAATTTTGCACGACATGACCGATTTTCTGGCAATTCCAGCAGGTTACAGAACGATTCATAGGTCGAACCTCATTTACTTCGGGTAAAGCAGGGGCATCAAAGAACGGTCCGTCGAAAGCGGTAGAGGCAGTAGAAGAAGTAGACGCAATAAACGCAAAGTAGGGTTCAACAAATCCCTGACGTTTTCTGGAAGGAGGTTTGTAACTATCCGCACGATATTTTTTTGTTTCAAGAATCAAACATTCGTCTTCCAGTTCTTTCAGATTTTTTATAACAGGTAATTGCATAGTATAATACGGGGCTAAATTCCGCGTTACAATGCCCAACTGTATATCTTCCTGAACATTTCCATAGCGCTTAAACATGGCGTTCATACAAGCAAGATAATCAACAATACTCTCTGAGTTAACTCGAGTGCGGGACATAATGTCTTCGAGAAGTCGAGTTTTATAGTCGGGTGGTTCGTAGTGATGACTAAGAAGAGCGGACAACTCTCTCCAGTCCGAAAATCGAACTCGATTAGACCTATACCAAAGTAAGGCCTTTCCTTCAAAAAGGTCAATAGCCGAATCGAATAAAATTTCTACCGACACGTTTCGCGCAACACGTAATTCTTCAACGAGTTCAAGAAAATTATGAATCGACTGCTTACTATCACCGGAAAATTTTAAATTCCATTTCTGGACAGGCTGAAAATTAGTTTTTGTGACGGTGGCAACACGTAAGCTACTATCAGAGGCTCTTGGACCACCAGACGCCTGGGGTTCGTCCACATCAAAATCAGACTCGGATTCGCTGGCCGAATTTTCATTTTGTTCAGTTCGAAATAAGGTACTCAAGTTCATACTACCTTTTCTCCGTTTGACGGTTTTTTCCAGTTGATCAAAAAGTTCCAAAATCTTTGCCATAAACTCAGCACGATGTGCAGCAACATCTTCCGAAATTGAAATACGATCAGTTCTTTTTAATAAGTGTACAAGACGAGATTGAATAGTCAAAAACAAACTATCTGTTTTAATACCCGAAAACTTTTCAACGCAAGACTTAAGCTCTTCAAACTTTTCCGAAATGACTTTTAATTCCTCATTTGGTTTGAAATCATAAGCGGGATAATGCAGGGAATTATCCATTTTTTCGAATCTGATAAGAGATCTCAAGCAGGATCTCGCTTGTGCTACCGTTTGATTAGGAGGACATGGGATGCCTCTTAGACGCAACTCATACTGCAACTCGTCTTTTTTTAGACGATGAATATCCATAGTATACGAATCCATGATAAATAGCGTCGCGAATAACAAAGTTCAAACGACAAAACTATAGAAAAAAATATACTATACTTAATCAACAAACCTAAGTGAACATGCATCCACGAATAAGATAGGAAAGGACATAAACACTACCGTGCGCGTTATTCCGAGATAAGAAGTGCAGTATACAAGGGTAAACGCAATAAAAATAAAAAAAAAACATATAACTGGTAGCAAGACGCGCGAAAAAAAGAACCAAGGCTTCTATCTAGTCGGGCCCCACGTTTTAGGCGCCAATCTTTGTCACGGTACAAACTCGTCACCACGCGAAAGGTGACCGAACCTGAATACGGACAAACGGGGTTGCTAGGCTCCGGATAGCTACAGTGAAGATTGGGGTGGTAAGTTACAAAAATAATCCCGAATGAGATTAAGGGCGCCACCAATTTTTTTGTTCTCCCAAATGACGAAACGCAACCGAAGAGGCTTTGCTGAAAATTGGAACAACAAAGAATACCGCTGTCTAAAAACAGGTAAGTGCACAAAATAATACTAGCCAGAGCGCGATAAGTTCCTTTAATTTGGTTCCGATTCCAGACAAGCAAATATGTATAGCATAAATAAGTAGTAAACAAATCTTGAATCAAAATTATAAGTTCGTACAAAAGTCCAATCGATCGATACAAAAAATATATATACATATATACCATACAACTAATCAAACATAATAGAATCATCACCTAAACATAGCGCTATGACCCAGTGTAACATCATATATAATAACAATAGAAAAATGTATTTATTTGCAAAATGTAAGAAAGTATCAACTAAATCGGATGGTGCAATCTTAATCCCGTTTACCCTGTATTGAAATTGACATCGAATAATATGAAAATCTAAATGTCTTTTCAAAATGAATACCTACGTAGATAAATTTAGCAAGTAAATATAGTGAACGCCAAAGTTTAACCACGATAAAAAGGAAATAAAAGACAAAACAAGCATGCAGGCTTATCTGGTTGTCGTGGGTATGTACGAGGTCAATCAACTAATCTTCACCATCAGCTGGGTGAAACGCAAATTCATTGACGTTGACGGCGACGGTATTCCTCCGATTAGGAAAGACTGTGCAGATCCTTACGTAAGTAGCTCGGACGACGAAGGCAAGCTAGGAAGGTACTGTTCCAATGAATGTCCGAATGGCTCGTAACGACCATCGTGCTTTCTTAATTTGTTAGTGGTATGAGTACGACTATTAATGGCTTGCGGTATCAGTATTGTCCGCCTTATACGGTAGTTAGGTACGAAACCTAGACTTAGTTCCCTAATTAAAGAAAATGCGATAAGAAATAAATCACTATAAATGAGAGAAATAAAATTCCTACCTTTGCAAAGGGAAATGGCGGACGCAGGCTCGTGTATCGAGAATATTATCCCGTAAAACGGTAAAATTTTCGAATATGCAACTAAATATACTAGAACACAAACTAATATCAACAATTGGCATATGAAAATATCCACTGTGAAGTGCTATGATCCCAAAAGTATGGATATAATTAAACAATTACAAAAGTAGCACCTACAGATCTCGATGTATAAATCGTACTACCTGCGAGAATCTAAAAATGCCGAAATGGAATAAAACTATCCAAAAACCTTTACACACTCGAACGCCTAGCATAGCACGGAAAATCGTGGTGTCTCACTCAGGTACATGAGCGGAGCAGTATAAGAGGAAGTTGAACATAATAGAATAAATCTGAGTGGTACGCTACATGCTTTATTTAATAAAAATTTATCGAATTGAGAATTATTATTTGAAAATAAAAATTCGTGGCAATTTATTTCCTGCTGTTTGAATTGTTTGTATAATTAACAACCAGGCGGCAAACCCCCTGGTTACCATGCACCCTATAAGAAAAATTTCAGAACCATTCGATACGATGCATACCGACCATTTGGGGCCATTATTTGTTAAGTCTAAGAAAAAGAATTCGTATTTGATCGTTATTATTGAAGCTTTCACTAAATTCTCTTTTATGAAAGCCGTGCCATCGACTAAGGCACGTCCTCTAATAATTTTCTTTGACAGTGTTATCGAAAATTTCAGTGTCCCTAAGAGAGTAATCTCTGACCGTGGTTCCTGCTACACGAGTAAGGAAGAATATTGTTATAGCCGGAATATTAAACACGTATTGAACGCCACAGCCACACCCAGGGCAAATGGTCAGGTTGAACGATACAATCGGACAATATTATCCTCAATTTCTGCTTCCATGAATGACGAGGAAAGGTGGGACGAGATGGCGGCGAAGGTTAAGTGGGGACTGAATTCTACGATGAATTCGTCTACAGGAAAATCCCCTTACGAATTACTTTTTGCAATGGTACCTAGGAAAAAATAAATCAAATAATTGGAATTCTGCTAAGTGAGAAGCAAAATCATCACATAAATTGATTATTTTTAAACGAACCCATTCAAACTCTTGCATATCCTTTTAATACTTGTAAGACGAACACGAAGTTCTATCAGATCGTCTTCTTGAATAATTTCATTTTGTGAAATAGTGCCAAAACATGTCTTGACACTTTGAACCTTTGATTTTATTAATTCTCTTTGAGCTAATAATTTATTTAGTTCTCATTATTGGTACAATTATATGCAGAAATAAAACAGTAAAAAATTAATACACAATTAAACAAGGGAGTGACTACTGCTCCGGCCGCCGGCCCCCTGAAATTTTATTCCAATACGGTCGGACGCGCGCATTACTTAATGTCCGTAAAATGACGTTTAAGAATATCGTTATTGGCTAGTGACGGTCTCGGTGGGTGTTCGGATATCGTACAGAACTGCCATTTTGTTCTCCTACGGCTAGACGAGTTCTGACCCCGCAGCGGTTTGATATATTTTGCTTGTTTTTACATCATCTTTTTTCCAAAAAATGCGTGTGTCTGGTGCGAGAGGGCAAGTAAGGGCTTTGTTTAAAATGCGTTCTCTCAGCTTTAGTTTTTTTACACTTCCAAAATGCAAAATGTGTTGACATTCTGTAATGCGCATGCGGTCGGACGGAGCAGTAGTCACTCCCATTAAACAAATGGGAAATTAAAATAGGTTGCACACTTACTTATGTTTTATGCGACTTGCTGTTTTTGATCTGCGTGGATCAATATAAAAATAAAACGATGAATATTGTTGGACTGTTATATATCCGGCTCGAAGGACCATACTCGTATATTAATTAATGGGGTGCCTAGAAACTGCTGCGGGGAAACTTAAGACTTTCTGACCACACCACGTAGTTACCCACTGCACTGCCTGTGCTAATTATCTTTGTTTGGATTAAAAAACTTTAAAACTATACACTTTATTTACACAACATACATGCAGTACTAGTTCGACGAGTGCCCAAACATCACTGTCTCCTTTTTACAGAAAAACTAAAATCTACCACTCTACAACGATTACTTCGTCTCCTTTTTTTCGGACGTCACTTATACAACGACGTCCTCGGTTCGGGCCCCTAAATATACACCCGTATCCCTCGGTCTCACTTACTGGGACACGCTGTATACTTAGGAGGATCTGCAACGTGTTCGGCGTTGTAGTTACGTTCTGGTCGGTGGAAGACTTATTCGATGTTGACCCTTAAGCTCTTAGTTGCAGAAGGATGGGTTCTATTACACACTACTGTTAAACGTTGACCAAATTTATCAAATAATACGGCATAAACAAAATATAACCAAATTCTATTTCTTTAACTAGGTACATTTTAAAACGGTAAAAACTGAATATATCTACAAAATATTTACATAGAAATGAAAAGCTGTTCTCGCGGAGTATCCTGACAGTGCGGTAGGCTCGTCATATGATCAAAACTGAACTTTTACGGTGTTTCGGAGTATATGTACGTAGTAGCAATAAAAGGTGCTGCTCCTAGACGGGCTTCGGGGAGAGATTTTCGTCGCAGCAACCAGGTTGCGATCTCGTTGGGGGAATGCCGCTAGCTTATTAGAATTACGCCCCTATGGTAACAAATTGGTCCAAAAAATTGAATGTAGGAACCATCTCTTTAGGAATTTTTCAAGCAAAATCCAAGAAATATGCAGTGAGTAAAATCCTTTGATTTTTGCTTTATGCAATTTTTTTTTCAATTTATAGAACGCAAACGAAGTAATTCAAAGAATCTACCAGTTCCTCGCCTATGCTGCGGAAACTTGTGACAAATAATGCAATGCGTTTGAGAACTGCTGCAAAAATGGCAGCATTGCATAGAATAAGTGAAAAGAAAACCCACGAAGAAAATCAGTCTCTTATAAAAGACTTAAAAAATATAGCTTCTCAT
Source organism: Xestobium rufovillosum (assembly GCA_963966045.1). Taxonomy (NCBI): domain Eukaryota; kingdom Metazoa; phylum Arthropoda; class Insecta; order Coleoptera; family Ptinidae; genus Xestobium; species Xestobium rufovillosum. The sequence goes on from OZ014504.1 coordinate 24,642,156, forward strand.
GTATTTGGAGAACATAAAATTTGTAAGGACTTGGGGTACTTCAGATGCAACCCAGATAATCATGGACCTAATTATGTCCCTGAAATCCTTGTTTATATACATTATAGTTAGCCAATGAAGTCTATTAACCTTGACGCCTTTTAAAGAAGTACTCACATTTCCGCTAGATGGCAGACAAAGCGCGATCTGGAATTGTTTTGAGTTTCAAAAGTATAGATACGCACCTTCTTTGGCAGTTTGAGAAGAGATGTTTTAAATCTATTCATTGCAGATGGCGAACAAGAGTTTCGCATTAGCAGGTGGTCGTCGGTTTTTTGCACTTCGGTGATCAAAACACACCGCCAACTAATAAATTATGTACATAGTTGACAGCGGGCAAGCAATGTGATTTAAATGTTCTAGTCATTTTTATTACTTTATAATAGATATTTTATATCCTTCCGAACTTCAAAAACCGGGTGCTGGCAGATATCGGCCTCCTGTTCCACAAATAAATAGGTACATACTTAATTTACAAAATGAACAAAAATGAAAATTAATTAATTTGAGAGGAGCGGCACGGTTTTGGTTGAATGTCGGAGCCGCTCAAATAAATGGCTGGGTTAATTCTTACTTTTACCTATTCGAAAAGCATTTCAAGGGACATTTTTGTTAAAACTATGGTTACCTGTAGGAGAGGTTTGTAAACGAGAGCCATAAAGTTGGTCATGTTTTCCAGCTGTATTTGAAGTTCCTCGTTTCATACCAGAGGCGCGCACAACAGCAGGGCCTTGATTTTATTATAGGATCTTATGGAAGTATCAAGCATAAATTAACATTTCTACGAGAAAATCAAAAGGTTAGGCGGAAATGTTTTAATGAGTTGTCTAAAATAAGGTACTCGAAGAAGATCGATTTCAAGAATCAAGTTTCTGAACCTGGAATTTTAATTTTTTAAGAATAAAGCAGGTCATATTCTTACAAATTTGAATTACGCGCTATGTCACTAGTTTGAGTTTTTGACAACTCCCTTGTTTTAATCATCTGTCAATCTAGCGGTTTGCTTTAAGGTAGTTTACGAGATAGTTAAGGTTTAAATTTTTGTATTTTTTACGTATTATTCACGAAATAAAGAACAGACTTACATCAAATAATTTGTGGCATCAAGGGGCAAAATGTTTTATTGACATTGAATTCGCTTATAACAGGTATTTAAAAATTACAAACTTATTAGGTACCTCAGTTTTAATACCAAATAGAAATCGGATCAAAATGATACAACCACGGACACAGTGCCGTAAAATTCGAAGTGCCTTGTAGTCATCAGCCATAAAATGATAAAAAATGCAACTCGGACACACTTTAGTTATAATTTTGTCAGCCGTCACTAATCATCCTCAGCCGTATAAATAAATAGTTGAAATTAAACTAAGTTCTGCAATAAAGGTAGGTACCAACCACTTGTATTTTCAGTGTTATCATATTTAACTTACCTTTGAGATTTAAACAAGTTTATCCTACTTGAACTAAGATTTGACGTTTGACATCCGAGCATAACCTAAATTATTGCTGCGAGATTTCAACACAAAATTTTTGCGAAAATAAAAATAAATCTTACAAAAAATATGTTATACCACTCCTTTATGACTGAAGCTTCCACAGAAATTTTTGGGGCAATTCTATTGCCTTATATTCAGAAATATTGAACAAAATTCTCGGTCGCCCCGTTTAACTTTTAATAAAAACGAGGCCCTAACGATCCAGTTGACATCTGGCGGCTTCAAATTGACATAGCTAAGAACGATACCACGCGATTTACATTGTGGAATAGCGGCGATTGGCATCCTCCCCTCTAGTTATCCATAGTTAAAACCAAACAAAAGCAATATGTGGAAAGGAATGCCCAAAAGGGATCAAGGCAAGAATGAGAACATGATTGTTTATTTCCAGGAAAAAAGTAAGTTTAAATAGAGATTTTTTGGTTTCTCTTTCTATGAGATAGTGGAACAGATATAGCCGTCGGACTATGAGAATTAAGCAGTTTCCTGATGGCAGGAGACCATGTTAACGAAGATGATTTATACCGTTTATACTATGCTATTCCAGCGAATTGAAGACCCGCGTAAGGGTAGACGGTTGAGTTAGTAAGCATAGAAAAACCCAAGCTAAATCAAGGTTACTATAATAAAGACAAGATTTCAATTTTTTGTGAAATGCTGGCATATCATATAATTAAAACACTGGATAAATCGACGTGTCGCCCCCGTTCGGGGGCTTTATCAAGATTTATTGGTATAAATATAAAATATAAATTTGTCAGTAAAAATTTCTGACAAGAACAGAATTTTTCTCAAACGGGGGCGGAACGTCGATTTATCCAGTGTTTTAATTATATGATATGCCAGCATTTCACAAAAAATTGAAATCTTAAAATATAACTGGCACAAAATATACCAAAATTTCTATAATAAAGACAGTAAGTAAACCGAAAAAATTAAATTAATCAAAAAATTGTACATTTTAATGGTCTGTAAAAAAAGGATTTCTGTACACTAAACACATTTTAAGAAAGTGCGCAGTGTTCAAACAGCGACTTTGTAGTACAAAATAATTAAGACAAATATTTATTCATTGAACATAAGGTGCATGAAGTACAAAATAATTAAAAAATACTTCCAGCGTTAACTTAGGGATTGAACAACCATGCCATACAGACAGGTCCGTAGCCCCCCCTCCCCCTAGAGCGAACAAAAAACGTTGATATGGAAAAAGTGCCCCGAAAATTTAATGACAGTCGAAATAGGAAACTGCAATAATAATTATCCTAGATTTCATATACATGGTGTTCACAATTAACGGGGCACTATTACTAGGTGTAACTTTGTTATCTTTGCAGCTATACGATTCCGGTTAAATGGACAAACTATACTTGGGCCGCCGAACAGACGGAGTGATCACCCTGCAAGAACGTGCTCTAGGCGGGACCACTATCAATTTAGGACAACCGAACCGCAGTGATGCGCTTTCTTTAGACCTAACGAAGTCGCATCACTCCAATTCGGTCGTCATAAATTACTATTGGCCCCGGTAGAGCACGTTCTTGCAGGGTGATCACTCCGTCTGTTGGGCGGCCCAAGTATAGTAGTATTTTTACTCAATTTTTTACGTAGATTCAGGTCGTGAAATCAGAAAAGTAATTGAACTTGGGGTTTTCGCGTTGTCAACAAAAATACCTTTTCTTAATTGAACAACCTGTATATTTTTATATACATATTTTGAAAGCGAAAGAAATTCTTAACAAATAATTTTCGTGAAATGTGGAATAAAGAAGATCTGAGCCATTTAAAACACTACATATTCAGGGTGTCCCAGAACAACGGGGCAATATTTCTGGAGCATATAGTTTGGGTCAAAATAACACTTAAATCATATAAAAAAAATATCTAGGACGCCTCCCTTCGAACCTATTCGCTCTTAAAGGTCAAGTTCCGAAGAAGGTTTCTTGCTGGTATAAGTGGTAACTTTCAAACTACTGCATCGAATGTTATAAAATTTGGACTGTAGACATAGTAAGCAAGTACCTGTGATCGAGTGACATGACATCTTCCGTGTCTTGCCTAGGAAGCCGGGGGTGGAACACCTCTAATGCTTTTCACCCCTTAACTTTTACGTTGATGCTTTTAACGAATTTGTAATGACATTTTTAAATTCCTCAAACAATTTTCTCCAAAAAAGGTACTCTTTCTTGAAACCGTTAAAACGACCCGTTCCCGAGAAAAAAATGATACAAAGACATGCTTTATCATTTTCACTACACAAAAACGTATGCGTCTACAAGGTGCTCACTTCAAAAATTTATTGTAGCTGCTATGATGTTTGCAAAAGCGATTGTTGATACATTTTCACTTCATTTTCATTTTTTCACATGTTTCATGAAGCAGTTCATATTTCATAGCCTGGCTTGTATAGTAAAAATCGGTAAAAATGATAAACCATGTCTTTGTATACATTTTTTCTCGGAAACGGGCCGTTTTAACGGTTTCAAAAAAGAGTACCTTTTTTGAGAAAATTGTTTGAGGAATTTAAAAATCTCATTGCAAATTCGTTAAAAGCACCACCGTAAAAGTTAAGGGATGAAAAGCATTAGGGGTGTTCCACTCCCGGCTTCCTAGACAAGATACGGAAGATGTCATGTCACTTGATCACAGATACTTGCTTACTATGCCTACAGTCCAAATTTTAAAACATTCGATACAGTAGTTTGAAAGTTACCAGCAAAAAACCTTCTTCGGGACTTTACTTTTAAGGGCGAATAGCTTCGAAGGGAGGCGTCCTAGAATTTTTTTTATATGATTTAAGTGTTATTTTGATCCAAACTATATGCTCCAGAAATATTGCCCCGTTGTTTTGGGACACCCTGTATACAGCTATAGGTAGGCCTGTTTGTCCATCCCAAATTAAATCTTTTCTCCTCCTCTTCTGTACAAAAATATCTGTTTTGTTCCATAATTTCCTGTATAATTTTAGGACGCACGTCCGGTTCGGATATTCTTATCATCATCATAAGGTTCTCAGTCCGAAGACTGGTTGGACGCGTACCTCCACTCTTTTCTATCTTCAGCTAACCTACGCATTTCCCTAAAAGTAGAACATCCTACATCCCTAACTATTTGAGAGCAGTAGTCTAATCTAGGCCTAGCCCTACCTCTTTTTATTCCTATCTCTGACTCTAGTATGGCGCGAACTATTATCCTTCGTGTCTTAGAAGGTGTCCTACCATCCTATCTCTCCTACTCTTTATTGTCTTCCATACCTTTCGCTTTTCCCCAACTCTTTCTAATACTTCCCTATACCTTATTGCTAACCTTATCTATCCATGGTATCTTCATCATGCGTCTGTAGCACCACATTTCAAACGCTTCTATTATTTTTCGATCCGCTTCTCCTATTGTCTAAGTTTCGCACCCGTATAATGCCGTACTCCATACATACGACTTTAAGAGTCTCTTTCTAGTCTCTCTATTAACCATTCTCGAACATAACAGTTGTTTCTTTTTGTAAAACGCAACTCGACCCTGCGCGCTATTCTTTGTTTTATATCTTGAGTTATTTTACTTGAGTTATTTTACTTCCTAAATAGCAGAAATCCGCGACCTCTTCTATCTTCTCATTTCCTATTTGTATGTCAACTTTAGTTGTATTTTCACATCCCCTACATACCAAAATTTTAGTTTTCTTTTTATTAACTTTCATGCGGTAGCCCTGTGTCAAAACTGCTTCCATTTAGGTAATTCAAAGCCGCTCCTAATTCTTCTTTGCTAGATGCTAACACTGCTATATCATCCGCAAATATGAGCAAGTTAATAGTTTGACCCTGTACATCCATTCCTGAGGCTGTTCTGTCCTTAACAATATTAATCGCATCTTCGATAGGTATATAATAAGTTGAAAACTAGAGGTGACAATACACATCCCTGATGTCTCACTTCCTTCCGGATATCTACTTCCCTTCGTTCCTGCTCACATTCTATAACTGACTTTTGCTCCTTCTAGAGATTATGTATTATTCTTCTGTCCCTATATTTCATCCCTACCTTTCTGAGCACTTCGAACATCTTCCCCCATTATACGTTGTCGAAGGCTTTCTCTGAATCTACAAATCCTATATAGACGCTCTTTTCTATCGTTTTTCCTATAATTACTGGTAAAGCTAGAATGGCCTCGTGCGTTCCTCTATTTCGTCTAAATCCGAACTGATCTCCTAATATTTCTTCCGCCTTTTTCTCCATCTTTCTTTGCATCGGCTATTCCCGTCCAAGAAATAATTCGGCGTAGCATGCGATAGATCGAAATTCATTTTTTATAAGCTTACCAAATCACACGTGTCCCAGTTTTCTACAAGAGTAAACGGCATGGTGAAGATGTCGATATAGTCACGAAAATAATACGAAAACTCACTAAACAGCAATAAGTACCTACTAATAAAAATTTACAAAGAATATTTATTGATTTCGACACTTGCCTTGTTCCTCGGCCTGTTTTGGTGTAAAAGATGTATTTAGTGTTTTACTTTTAAATGGCTTAAAACGTCTTTATTTTAAATTTTAGGGTAGCCATTAATTAAGACTTTCTGTTAAGAATTTTTCTCTCTCCCAATATATGCAAAAATACATAGGCCCGCTTTTTCAAAGAATCCCACACCGGGTTAAGTCTGACACCGGCTTCGTTGCTATGATACAACCAATCAGAAAGCCGGTATCATAGCAACAAAGCCGGTGTCAGACTTAACGCGGTGTTGGATTCTTTGAAAAACCGGGCCATAGAGCGTTCCATTTAAAAAAAGTTATTTTTGCACATAACTCGAAAACCTGATGTTCAATAATTGCTTTTCTGTTTTCGCGACCGTAATCTATTAAGAAATACTACTAGTATGGTCATTTAACAGGAATCGTGGCTCCAAAAATAACAAAGCTGCCAATACTGCCCCGCACCCCGCTAATTGTTAACACCCTGTATAGTTGTATTTTGTTTCATTGTAAGAAGTGGCGATTTTAGTTTATTGTGAAGTTCTACTGAATAGTTTTTTCGTTCTTCGTTGTTCAATTTTTTACAAGAATTAGTCATATTTATGTACTGTTTAAGTGTTTATTGCATCCATATCCTCAAACTAGGTATATAGGTATTTATCAATTTATCTAGTTTAGTAAAGTATTATAATTTCCAATTTCCTACCAATTATTTTGTTTACGCCCCCTCAAAAAATTCATAAGCCCCCCTAAGTTTTGACCCTGGCTACGGCGCTGCATACAGATCCTCAAAATGTTTTCAAAAACGAAAATTACTGGAAAAAACAAGTGCGTTTTTGTTTTTCGAATAATACGTTAAAACGTCGAGAGTAAAACATCTTTTTGGGCTGTCTCTTAATTTTTATTTTTGGGATCTAGGAAGTAAGGCCATTCAAATAATTGGGGCTGGTGGTATATCTGAACAAATTCGGAAAGATAAAATTGGACATAAAAAGTATTGTAAATGCATACATTTTATGCAGGTGTTACCCCGACAAGCGACAAAGCGTGCCGCCGTACCCTGCGGCAACATAAAAGCTTATTTGATATCTTATTCCGCAACGTCCCGTCGTCCCGTCGTGCCGGCCGGCGCCGTCTCGCCTTTCGCATCACCCCAGAATTAAAATCGCCGTGCCTGCCATCTGTTAAACAATAAAATCAACTAAAGTGCCACGACAGCAGATTGAAAACTGCAAGTTTACTAAGCGTATCGAGCCCCATCTAACCAGCTGCGTCCAGAACTAAAATACGTGGCGTCCAAAAACCGGCTTCCAATAAAATGCATTGGATTAGCAGACTAGTATATATGATAGACAAGGCTGAAATGCAAGATTGTGGTTTATACGACGACATTCAGATATGCGTCAACAGACTTATACTACATGCTTCAAGTTTGATTATGAATATGGACAATAATGAAGCAGAACATTATAACTCGGTTATCTGCAAATTTGTTGGAGGTAAGAGAATTAATTTTTCTCTCAAGGGGTTGTATCAGACTCGATGTGAAGCTGCCTCCATATCTTACAATACATCGGGAGATTATCACCGAATATTACAAAAAGCTTTCACACAAAAAAGTCCCAATGCATACACAAAAAAATATGTTGAGAAAGTGAAGAAGAGATTGTTGTTGTATGCAAAGAAAATGCCTGCCAAAAGAAAACTATTTAAGAAGCATAAAAAGATTGCTTTACCGGATGAAGATTATGGACTTACATCGTCAGACGAACCAGATCTTCCCCAAGATATATTTGTTGAAAAGAAAAATGAATTTCTTGCTGCCCTACAGAAGACCAAAGAAGAACTACTTCAAATAGAATATCAAACAAGAGGCCAAAGCGGTAACCCAACTTGGAAACAGGAAAGGATGTTGCGTCTCACAGCCTCAGTATTTGGAGACATATGCAAGATGCGACCCTCTACGTCCTGTGAAAATAGAGTTAAAGACATCTTGTATGGTAAATTTGTGGGAAATGAATCCACTCGCTATGGAACAGATCATGAACCCTTAGCTATTCAATCGCTAGAAGAATACCTGGGAAGGAAAATCTTGCCGTGTGGACTATTTATTGATCCAGAAAATTTTTATTTAGGTGCGAGTCCTGATGGTTTGCTAGGAGAAGATGCTATTGTTGAAGTGAAGTGTCCAGCAAACATCAAAAATATAACTCCCTTAGAGGGAATTGATCAAAAATTAGTTACATTTGCTACTCTCACGGATACAGGTGAACTCCGTTTGAAACAAAGTCATAAGTACTTCTATCAAATTCAAGGGCAATTACAGGTTACAAAAAGAAAAGTATGTTACTTTGTAGTGTGGTCTCCATTGGGCATATTGGTAGAAAAAGTAAAATATTAGTTTTGCATATTTTTTAAATATAAACTCGACCGTCTCTTTCAGATTAAAAGAAATGAACAATTTTGGAATGATTATATGAAAGTACCACTGCAAGTTTTTTATGAAGTATGTCTTTTACCAGAACTGGTTGATCCACGATACCCAAGGGGCTTAAAAACTAGGAATCCTCCAAGAAAATAAATTTGAAATAATGTATTGTTTTAGTTTGGCATTTGTTAGAATATTTTTTAAGCGTCTTTGTTTTATTTTGCCTCTTATTATTAATTAAAGAACTTTGGAAAAAACCAAGTAGCTTTACACTGGATTCTAAAACTAAATAGTTGCAAAGAACATATAATATATTATGTTCTTTGCTAGTTGTTACAAAAATACTAGAGAAAGGTTACTGCTTTTTGTAACATAAATTTAAAATAAGGTTAACACTTTTAAAATTATCGCAAATACAACAGATTTCGTACATTTTTGAGAAATAAATAATTTTTATTGTCCAAAACAGTAAACATAATTTTAGATTTTGGTATTTTCGATCAGAAGAAATTTCATTCAAAAAACATGTTAGATCTCTACAAAAAGGAATCTGTTTTTAAACTAAAAAAGATTTGTTTTGTAAATTTGTAGTGTTTCTAATCAGAGTAGAAATCTTTCATTTTTCTTTAGATAAATTTAAGAAACCTGTTCAAACATACGTTCAGATTTTGGTACTTCCTACCAGAGGAGAAATCTGCCATATTTCAGAAAACGTGTTGATCTCTACAAAAAGGAATCTGTTTTTAAACCCTAAAATTACATTATAATAAAGAGTAAAGTTTCTAGATAGCAGAAATCTCATTTTCTTTAGATAAATTTCAGAAACCTGTTGCATCTTTACAAGTAAACATCTTTTTTCGACTAGAAATTTATTATATAACAATACAGATGGCATTAAAACGCGTTGTCTGTTGCAAAGAGCTGTTTGATCACTATGAAATTATTCAAGTCAGGTCAATTATATTTAAATTGTCACATTGCTAATATATATTTATTGTTATGTAATTTGCCTATACACTGTCCAAACTTATTTTGTGCATTCAAATTTTGCCGCGAAACCCACGAGAAATCTAGAACCCACAAATACCTCTATAATAAGCTGTCTAAATTCTTAGCAGTGACGAAAACCGTCGACGTGTCGGTGGTGACACGTTGAGTCATTACCAGACAACTACAGTCGCACGCTGCTACCCAAATGTTTAGTCCCGTATCTCGGCTAACCGCCGCTGAGCCCTACCGTCCGATGTCTAGGATATCTCTCTCATATGCACGACAGAGACAAAATATCGTATTGTTACCCGCGTTTGAACCGGGCGTCGCTTAGTGAAACCACTGGCATCTGCTTACTATGGTGACGGAAGGGGATTGCTTGTTTACGTTCCTAAAAGTCACGTGCTAGCCAGCGCTCTTAAGGTGAGAAATATTTTACAACTGTTTCATGTACATTTTATTGGTCACCATATACACTATATATATCAGACATAGTGTCCGATATGGCTGGGGAAACTATATTGTGGTAAGAAGATGAACTAGAATCTTGCTGATTGTCAGGTGAGATTAGGGGAGATGGTGTACTAGTACTAGGATAAGCTCGATGCGTTCTTCCCATGGCCATATAGTTTGATGGATTATTGACTAAAGTAGTGTTACAAACTTGCATAGACCCTGGTAAGGGACTAGGTGAAGTATAAGTAGACGCGTGAAGATGTGATGCAGAGGGATTGAAATTAGAAAAATTTTGAGGTGGGGGCGATCGAGTAGGATGGCGAAATTGCAGAGCCTGCTGCATTATTTCTTGAATTTTGATTCTTGCCCATAATTTAGTTTGTAATGAACATTCATGGAACATGGGCAATAGCGATAACAAAAATAGCCAGTCAGCATCCTCTTTTTCTCGTGCCTCATTCTTCTTAGACTGCATGTGCTCAAGTACTTTCGCTTCGAAAGATTTAAGTACATGGTCTAGCAGTTTTTCTCCGGACCGAAGCTATGCGAGACTCAGAGGGTGGGTTATCTGTTTGTAATTCTTCTCGATTTGTATATGAGTCATCCTCTTGATTGGCCGAAGTGCCTTGGCTCATGGAATCGTTATCCTCAATGTTTGTACTGGTCCTAAAATAAAACTTATAATAAATAATCGCCTTTGGCCCCATTTTGTTGTTTTCATGAATTCATGATTACTTACTCTTTTAATTCTGTAGAGCCTTTGAGAAATAAGAGCTCTTCAAAATAGATATAACGTTTCCTTTGTTTATTCCCACTTCCGCTAGGAACCTTTTGCAAGCGAATTTCTCTTGCAAAAGCATCTTTGAGATTCCTCCACTTCTTCTGCAGTTCTTTAACTAAAAAATAATACGTTTCAAATTAATTCATATTACCTGGGCAATGTACACGTTAAACTTATTTTTCTATTTATTTTAGGTTTCTTGCGACAGGACACTCATTCCGTTCTCTATACTTTGAATTCCGTTTAGGTCGAAAAACAATTTCAGACATAATTTGGGAAACATGTAATGCACTTTGGTTTGTCTTGAAAGAAAAAGTCATGTGTCAGCCACAGAAAGAAGACTGGCTTAGAATAGCTGAGGAGTATGAAAAAACAGCAAATTTTCCTAACTGCATCGGTGCGTTAGATGGTAAACACGTTAGAGTTGTAAAGCCTGAACTGTCTGGTTCGAACTTTTTTAATTACATAAACTATTGTTCTATTGTGTTGCTAGCTTTAGTAGATGCTAATTATTGTTTCGTGACTGTTGATGTAGGAAGTTATGGCAGGACTGCGGACTAATATTTTTACTCAATCAGTTTTATATAATAAATTGGTTAAGGGTCATTTAAATTTGCCAGACAATAAATCATTGCCAAATTATAGAGATAAAACACCGATGCCCTATGTTTTTGTGGCAGATGAAGCATTTGGCATGAGTGTGCACGTTATGAAGACTTTTGCCAAAAAAGGCCTCGACTTAAGAAAAAGAGTTTTTAATTACTTACCGCCTTTCGAGAGCACGCAGATTTGTTGAATGCGTATTTGGAATTCTTTCTAACAAATGGCGTGTTTTGCACACCCCTATAAATCTCAATCCTGATTTTGTAGAGATTATAGTACTAGCTACCTGCGTTTTACACAACTTTGTAAGATTACGCGATGGTATTCGTTTTGAGGAAACACTTACTTGTGATATGGAAGATATTCCAGTGATTGGCACTGGTAACCCATCCTTAAAGTCTAAGGGTGTTAGAGATAAATTGGCTGATTATTTTGTTAACCCTTCAGGTAGCGTGCCTTGGCAATACGATATGATTTAAAATGTAACCACATTGGCAATAAATCTTTTACGTAAATTAAACTATGTTTAAGTTGCACTTATATGCTTAATATGTTTGTTATAATTATTAAAATAATAAAAAAAGATCTTCTTACCTTCTTTATTTTTCGAATCAGTTTCAAGTTCATCCCAATTTGGAAGAACAGCTTCTGCCACTTCAATCCACAATTTAGATTTTATGTCCCGGTTAGAATATTCTTTTAATTTGATATCCCACAAGGGTGATCGCAAACGAATTTCATTAATAAAATTCTCCGTATCAAACATTGTGTTGTGTGCTTCTCGACTGACAAAACAGAACTATCTAATTTGCCGCAAATATAGCCGGTTCCATTAGAATGCGTGGAATGCGTTTCAGTCGCACCGGAGCAAAAACGTGACCAGTTGCGTTTTGTACCCGGATGCGTTTGTGTCGCAGATGATATAGCCGGCTACATAAGAAACAATGTGTTTCATTTCTGCGACACAACCGCAACGACAGAATCGCAACAACAGAGTCGCAAGTATAGCCGAGGCCTTATTGCCACTGACAGCTGTTTTCAAATGAAATGAATGACAGTGACAAATAATAATAATTTATTGACTGAACACCATACATTTAGAATTATAATATTGTAGATTAGACAAAATCTTTTTTAATGTAGGTATGTACGGGGAACCCTTCATGCGGGAATTAATTCCCACTTAACGAATTTTTTGTATAGTTTTATATTATTTTTGTGTTTGATATATTATTATGGTTAAATATTGTATTGTATTGTAAATCGTATGTAATTTTGTAATACTACATAATATTAAAATCATTGCTTCTATATAGCTACAATATAACATTTTTTCTCTGCTCTTTAGTGTATTCCCGAAGATCGAAGAACCTGGTTTCCGTTCTACAGGACCGCAGCGAAGCGTGAGCCTCATCCTTACTGCCATTTGTACTTTTACTTATTGTTTAACTTCATTACTTTTCATATTGTGCATATATGCTAAAATATATTGTAACGTATTTCGATTTTACACTTATTTATTAACAGTGACTCGCGTACCGTACCGACACTAAACGCGTATCAAGACTTATACTCGCACGGAACTATTAAACGCCTGGTTCTTATCGCATTCGACAACCGCTTCCAAACTTCAGACTTCAAACTGTAAGACTGTCCACTCGGCTTCTTGCTTCCCATTTTATAATGGTGATAGATAGATAGATAAAGCTTTATTGTAATAAACATACAAAAGGTACAATGTTCGGCTATGCCTATCTTCCACATGTCCTCGATAAAAATTGCAAAAATACAGACTACAACAATCGCAATAGTTAAAAATAACGAACTCTACACAACATGGTTATTGAGAAGTACAATGCTCGGCTATGCCGATCTTCCACACGTCCATGATAAAAATTACAAAAACACAAGACTACAACAATTAAAATAATCAAAAAATAAACCCTACACAACATGCCTATTGAGAAGTGAAGCAGCACTGTATGAAAAACTACCCCTGAATTTTGTCGTCGAGTGTTGGGGGATAGTGTAGCAGTCGCGTCGTACATTGACATCATGAACCTCAGAACGCCTTTTCAACATATCGAACAGATAGGAAGGAGCCTCTGTATCAATAAGCTTCCTCAAAAAGTTTACAAACACAGATTCAACTCTGGCTTCCACATTTGGCTCACCCATTTCAGTCAAATAAGGAGTCACATGGTTGCGAAAAGGAATGCAGCACACAAAACGCATGCACGAATTTTGAATACGTTGCCATTTTAGTTGGTTGCATTTACTAAGGAAGAAATAATAAACTGAGCTGCAGTAATCTATATGTGGATATATAATGGATTTTACAATATTTAACTTTACAGCCATACTAAGTGAATGCTTCAAGCCCTGAATCTAAGTTTGAAGAAACAAGTCTGATATACTTTGTTCGTGTGATTTTCAAAGTTCAACGAGTTATCAATAATCACGCCCAGATTCCTCACTTGAGACTTCCAATCCAACAAGTGTCCGTCAAATGACAAACAATAATCTGACTCAATCGTGTTATGGAGCCGCTCAGGTCCCACACATATAGACACAGTTTTTGATGAGTTTACCTTAATTCCATTTTGATTACACCAATATTTAAACTTTTTCAGATAGCCATCCAAATGAACATTGTTCTATCTCTAGAAAATTCCAGTATTGGAAAATTCTTTTATTTCTCGAACTTTTCGGAAGCCATAAACAGAAGGCCAACGCCGCAATAAATCATTTCGGCGCGCGGCTTCCACAGACGAACGGCGTGATTCATAACCATGAGCGTCGCTTGCGGGGCAAAAGTTCGTATCACTGCCCCCTCCTTAAAAGACTGATCGCCCTCGATCAGAGACTGTCTCCTGCTTTCTCATGGTATGGAGCAAGCCGGTCCAAATGGACTACCTTCATCTTCGATCGTGGAGAACGCTGAATCCGGTAAACAACGTCGTTGATCCTGGTCACTACTCAGTATGGCCCTTCCCAGTTCTTCTGTAATTTCGGCGATCGGCCTTTCTTCCGGGCTGGATTATAAAGCCACACCAGATCGCCAGCTTGGAAACCAACAAAATTCGCTCGGGCATCATACCGCGTCTTCACTCGGTCACTCTCTAGGCGCATGCGATCCCGAACAGCCTCATGAATTGCGTCGAGTCGTTCTGCCAATTCTCGGGAATACTCATCTACAGGCACCGGCCTATCTTCAGGATGCCCAAACAACACATCCATTGGCAGCCTCAATTCCCTTCTGAATAGCACACTGGCAGGTGTTCTTCCGGTTGACTCGTGCGCAGCCGATCGATAAGCCATCAGGCACAGTGGAATATGTCGGTCCCAGTCTGTCTGGTGTTCATCTACCATTATCCTCAGATGGTTTTCTATGGTCCTATTGAATCTCTCAACCATTCCATCTGACTGGGGATGCAATGGAGTGCTCCTGGTCTTCCGTATTCCCAGCAACTTACAAACATTTTGGAACACCGCAGACTCAAAGTTCTGTCCCTGATCAGAATGAAGCTCCATGGGTATACCGAATCGGCTAAAAAAATTGTTTACCAGAACTTCAGCCACAGTAGTGGCTTCCTGATTCGGTATCGCATATGCCTCAGGCCATTTACTGAAGTAGTCCGTTGCAACCAGGATGTACTTATTTCCATCAATTGATGTAGGAAACGGACCTGCTACGTCAATTGCAATCCTCTCAAATTGAGCTCCCACATTATACTGGCGCATTCTGCCACGGCTTCTTGTCTTGGGTCCCTTGCTTGACGCGCAGTCATCACATCTCCGGCACCAATTCATTACGTCTGTTCGGTAGCCCAGCCAATAATATCTCTCTCTGACCTTCATCGTTGTTTTATTAACACCTAAGTGTCCTCCACTCACTCCATTGTGAGCCTCTGCTGGGACTTCCGGAACCTTGTCCTTCGACACCACGACCTGGGGCTTTCTCTCTTCCGTCGGTGCTCTCCCACATTCTCTTCAGAAGACCATCTTCGATCACAAGAGAATCCCATTGTGCCCAGTATGACTTCAGGGCCACACTCTTGTCAGAAACTTCTATCCACTCCGGTCTTCTACCAGCTTCTTTCCATCTTAGCAGAAGTTCCAAGGTCTTATCTTCCTGCTGGGCGTCTCTCCAGGATTGCAGATGTTCTTCTTCAACTTGAATCCTGGTTTGATGGCATCTGATGGGGTGTACATGCTCTTTCAACTCTTGCCTCACGCAGTACTTACAATCTTCCGGGCAAGGTCTTCTCGAAAGTGCATCAGCATTGCCATGTTTTCTACCAATCCGATGTTGAATGACGAAGTTGTACTGCTGCAGCCTCTCAATCCAACGGATTAACTGACCTTCTGGGTTCTTAAATTGCAGCAACCACTTCAAGGAAGCATGGTCAGTTCTGATAAGAAAATCTTTCCCACACAGATATTTATGGAAGTGCTCGATGGTCCGCACAATAAATTGCTAACAGCTCCCTTACTGAAATAGGCCACAACCTTTTCATCCCCATTCTCTTCTTGAGATAATACACCGCCTATGCCTACATTACTTGCATCGGTATCCACAACAAACTTGCTTCCAGGCCTCGGATACGTCAAAACAGGAGCAGAACACAGAGCCTTCTTCAACTCTTCAAATGCTGCTCGGCACTCCTTCATCCACTCATACGGCCTCCCATCTTCGGTCAACCGATGCAGGGGCTTCGCAATGTCTGCAAACCCTTTCACGAAACGGCGGTAGTAGGTGCATAATCCCAGAAAGCTTCGAAGTTGGTGTTTATCTTTCGGAACAGGCCAGTTCCTCACTGCATCTGTTTTCTCAGGATCTGTCGCAACTCCTTTGGTGAAAATTATGTGCACCCAAAAACTTAACCTGTTTCTTAAACAGCTGGCACTTCTGCGGACTTAATTTCAGGTTAGCATGCCTCAATTTCTCGAAGACATCGCACAAGTTCTTCAAGTGCTGATCGAAAGTCTTCCCCATCACGATGATATCGTCTAGGTATACCAGGCAAGTCTTCCAATGCAGTCCTCGCAGTAGTCTCCATCAGTCTCTCAAAGGTGGCGGCTGCATTGCAGAGCCCAAACGGCATTACCGTAAATTGCCACAACCCAGTTCCGGCAGAGAACGCTGTTTTCTCTTTATCTTTGGGATGCAACTCGACTTGCCAATAGCCCCTCTTCAAGTCGAGGGTGGAAAACCATCTGGAACCCGCCACTGTGTCTAGGGTATCGTCAATCCGGGGTAAGGGGTAGCTATCCTTCTTGGCGACATCATTCAATCGCCTGTAGTCTACACAAAAACGAGTGGAGCCATCTTTCTTGCTCACCAGCACTACAGGGGAAGTCCACGGGCTCTGTGAAGGCTCAGTTACCCCTTGTCTATTCATGTCTTTGATCAGGTTGTCCATTTCGGTTTGTTTTGCCAAGGGTACTCTTCTAGGAGCTTGCTTAATAGGAGTATGATCACCGGTGTCGATGGTGTGTTGAATTACCCCCGTCCGTCCTAGGTCACCATCTTGCAATGAGAAGACGTCTTGATATTTCATCAGAAGCTGAGTCAGCTTCTCACCATGGCAATCCTAGATACTGGCTCACACATACCAACTATCGTACCCTTGCAAATCTTCTGGTCAAATTCAGCAATGTTCGCTATTCTTTCGAATACTGGGTGCTGACCAGGTCTTACCAACATCTTTCCAATAAGTAATCCTTTCTTCACCTCTTCATACATTGGCTTGACCAATCCTACCAAGTAGCTTGGAGCACCATCCACACGGACCCGTACGATGTTCTCGGATCTGGCAGGCATCAGGACATCTTCTTCGACCTTCACTCGGTATACACAGTTCTTGCGCCCAGAAGAACTCATTACTAGTTCTTCTTCTCCAATTCGAAGTACACCGGCGCCAACATCAAGCACAATCCCATGCTTCTTCATACAATCCAGGCCCAGTATAACTTCATCCACAATGTCGGCTACAGGAACTCTCTGTGGAATGACGACATCTTCCATCCCTATGTCGATTTCTGCCTCTCCATATACAGGGTGAATCAGGAATCCTTCTATGTATTGGTATTTTTGTTATTTGAAGAGCTACAAAGTCGGTTAAATGAGAGAAAAGTTGCACTATTTTGGGACCATCTTAAACCTACTTTCAAACTTTCAAAAATTTTCACAGCTTTCTAGATATAATTAAAAAATTAAAATTTCCGATTTTTTCTTTTTTTGATAACTCGACTGTGGTTTGTGCAAATGACTTGAAACTTGGAATGCTTACATAAAAGAACGTTGTGCATCGTTTGGTGACATTGGCAGTGCAGTGCGATCTGTCATTTTTGCAGAGCGACAGTCAACTTTTTTTTCTTTATGGCAGCCATATTCATTTCTGTCGCTGACATTAAGACAGCATTATTACGATTACAACGGTTTTTTAATTTTTTAAATTGAACCTCAAATAAAGAAGTTACAGAGAGAAACATGTTAGCCGTGTAATCAAGGTAGCCATGCAACAAAAGATCTGCGGTAAGTAAAAATCTTTATCAATAAACAATTTACTTTTTAGTGGAAGCCCACATATTCCCACCTTTTCTATTTGAAGAGATAGAGATTCGGTTAAATCAGCGAATACTTGCGCAATTACTAGCAATAAACGGTGGTTCCAGAAGAGTTTAAGAAATCGGGTGTGGTCAAAATATTTATGGAAATTTTGAAAAGGGTCAATTAGTACTTGGATTAAAATAAAATCCTACATTTATTTTATTTTTTTATTAACTATGGAACTTTAAAGAACAATAAAACAAATTAACTAAAACGAATAAACAATTTAACAAAATGCCATGAAACAACAATGTAGGATTTTATTTTAATCCAAGTAGGTACTAATTGACCAGTTTCAAAATTTCCATAAATATTTTGACCACGGCCGATTTTTTAAACTCTTCGGGAACCACCGTTTATTGCTAGTAATTGCGAAAGTATTCGCTGATTTAACCGAATCTTCATCTCTTCAAATAGAAAAGGTGGGAATACGTGGGCTTCCACTAAAAAGTAAATTGTTTATTGATACTTACCGCAGCTCTTTTGTTGCATGGCTACCTTGATTACATGTGCTAACATGTTTCTCTCTGTAACTTCTTTATTTGAGGTTCGATTTAAAAAATTAAAAAACCGTTGTATTCATAATAATGCTGTCTTAATGTCAGCGGCAGAAATGAATATGGCTGCCATAAAGAAAAAAAAGTTGACTGTCGCTCTGTAAAAATGACATATCGCACTGCACTGTCAATGTCACCAAACGATGCACAACGTTCTTTTATGTAAGCATTCCAAGTTTCAAGTCATTTGCACAAACCACAGTTGAGTTATCAACAAAAGAAAAAAATCGGAAATTTTAATTTTTTTTATATCTAGAAAGCTGTGAAAATTTTTGCAAGTTTGAAAGTAGGTTTAAGATGGTCCCAAAATAGTGCAACTTTTCTCTCATTTAACCGACTTTGTAGCTCTTCAAATAACAAAAATACCAATACATAGAAGGATTCCTGATTCACCCTGTATAGGCGCTGTCTCGCCAGTAGCAGTAACCAATCGGATGTTCTTATTGGTCGGCCTAATTCTCCACTCAGCCACAACATCTTTCCTGACTATGGTGTCACTGGCTCCTGTGTCGATGGTAATTTCAGTCTTCCTGCCATCGATGATCCCATCAATCATTAAACTATCCCCAACTCGAGCCAATCTTGACACATTCACATCTTCCACTGGGGCTTGGTTGGATGGGGCTGTCTTCACGTACCGGTTCTGGCCAGGAGTACATCGGCATCTACTACGAAGATGATCTTCTACACCACAGCTCCAACATCGCAGGAAATTCTCCCTTCCACACCATCTTCTGCCAGTCCCCTCATTGTTGTTGGTCTCAGTTCTTTTGCGCAATTTCAATCTAACTTTTTCTATTACTTTTTCCAGTAGGTCTTCATCTGGTTCTTGGGTAAGCAGCTGCCGCACCTTGGAGTATCCTCGTGCTGTTTGCTTCGCTGCCTCATACTCCAAGGCGTGGGCCAAAGTGTCTGCCAAAGCTTTATGTCTCGCTAGCTTCAGCGCCATCTTTGTTTCACTGTCACGCAGCCCCCCTCAATGAAGTTTTCCACCGCCAGGCTCTCCAAAAACTCCTCCGGGGCTGTTGGGTATGCCAACCGGACTAAACGGGCGATGTTGGCCTCAAATTCTTGCAGGGTCTCATTGGAGCGCTGAGACCTACCCTGTGCCTGGTGGACTTGCTGGAGGTGTTGATGGCCATACGTCATCTCCAGGCACTTAACTATCTCCTTATAATCAGCCTGTTGTTCTGCTGTCACGGTATCCAAGATATTTAAGGCGTCACCTCGGAGAGCAACCACCAAATTCACCCCCTTCTCGGTACTGGCCCATTGGTTCGCCACTGCCGCTGCCTCAAACTGCTTGATGTAGGTGTGCCACGAGGACTTCCCATCAAACGTAGGCAGCTTCACCTTAACAACAGGAGCTCTTCTTTCTTCGTCCAATCCGGTATCTTTTATCTTCAATGTCTTCTTCTTCTCTAATTCTGCCATTTTCTCGTTTATCTTCAATATTTCTTCATCCATCACCTTTCTTATTTCTTGTGTTTCTTCTGTAATTTGGTTCTCTAGTTGAGTTGTTCGTGTTTCCAGTTGGTCAGTTATTTCGGTAATTTTCGCAGCTGCCTGTTCTTGACTTCTTTCTATGGCTGTCTTCATTTCTTCTTGATTATTCTTCATTGCTTCTAGATTTTTCTTCACTTCTCGACTATTCTTCAATGTTTCTTCAAGATGGTTCTTCATTTCTTCTTGGCTGCTCCTTATTTCTACCATATTATTCTTCATTTCTTCTTGACTGTTCTTCATTAATTCCATAAGAGCTTGAAGTTGCTGCTCCATTGCGGCGGCCCTTCTCGTCACCGGCATAAACACTTAAAAGTTCAAACAAGTCTCAAACCACTACCAGTCACTATGGAGTCCAAAACGTCGAAACTTTCACTCAGCTCGGCCAACTTCCAGAAAATTCTTCGTTCTTCGCACTTCTTGGCTCCCAAAAATCGCACTTCTGAGACCAGTTGTAACGTATTTCGATTTTACACTTATTTATTAACAGTGACTTTATGTACAGGGTATCCCCCGACGACCTTACACGATCTGTATATGGAAAAGTGTGTTTAGTAAAGTTACACAAATTTGCACGAATAGGTAATCGAGGATGCTCAATTCGACTAAAATATTTTTGACTTTCTGCCATTTCCGGTTATACCGGAAATAGACACTAACTTCCTTATTTTAAATGGAATGCCCACATTTTTGGTCAAATTTTAATGTCACCTTATGCAAAACATCATATGTGTAAAGTGCACCCTCTTCGAGATATTAGACGTTAAAAATCGTCATTTTTCAAATTTCATCTATTATAGCTTGGAAACGGTACGAGATAAAGAAAAATGACTTACATGTCCCTATCCTAGTTTTTAATTCTCTATCTATTGAGTATGGAAAATACTGCCTCCTGATTGGTCAAAAAATGACAAAAAGTTGCCAATCGGGAAGCAGTATTTTCCATACCCATTAGATAGAGAATTAAAAACTAGGATAGGGACATGTAAATCATTTTTCTTTATCTCGTACCGTTTCCAAGTTATAATTGATGAAATTTAAAAAATGACGATTTTTAACGTCTAATATCTCCAAGAGGGTGCACTTTACACATATGATGTTTTGCATAAGGTGACCTTAAAATTCGACCAAAAATCTAAATCCGTAATAAAAATGAGGGCATTCCATTTAAAATAAGGAAGTTGGTGTCTATTTCCGGTATAACCGGAAGTCACAGAAAGTCAAAAATATTTTAGTCGAATTGAGCATCCTCGATTATCTGTTTGTGCAAATTTGTGTAATTCTACTATATATACTTTTCTATATACAGATCGTGTAAGGTCGTCGTGGGATACCCTGTATATATTTATTTACAATGATTAACAGTAATTTGAGAACTTAAAATTAACAAAATTAACAATAAGCAGCGAAATATATACAAGCAGTAAATAACAACAAGCAGTGAAAATTAAACAATTATTAGCGAACAATTAAACAGTTAATTACCTAACCTAAACAATCCACAGTACACAAGTCCACTCTCTAAAACACTCGTCTTCAACCGACGGTTAATCACGTACGAAGACGCCCCGGTACACTTAAAAACGCCACCACAGGATTATTGCACTCACGTACCGTACCGACACTAAAGGCGTATCAAGACTTATACTCGCACGGAACTATTAAACGCCCGGTTTTTATCGCATTCGACATCCGCTTCCAAACTTCAGACTTCAAACTGTAAGGCTGTCCACTCGGCTTCTTGCTTCCCATTTTATAATGGTGATAGAACATTGTTCTATCTCTAGAAAATTCCAGTATTGGAAAATTCTTTTATTTCTCGAACTTTTCGGAAGCCATAAACAGAAGGCCAACGCCGCAATAAATCATTTCGGCGCGCGGCTTCCACAGACGAACAGCGTGATTCATAACCATGAGCGTCGCTTGCGGGGCAAAAGTTCGTATCAATATTTAATCTGTCAACTCCGTTGAGTTCCTAACTCCCTACCTTACCTTCTAAGTAAATTTTTCTCTTGATTTTCCCTATTACTCAATTTTTCTTGATTTTAGTAAATAATTAATACCTCAATTTAAATTATTCATCATTTTAGAACGTAATTTTAAACTTCCAACATTTTGCTGACATTTATGTTTCTGACGTTTGTTTGACAAGTATTTGTGTCATTAGGGGATGAATCGCCACCCATGCGGATCGATAGTAATTTAAAGCCGGCTTCAAACGATGTGGTCACTCGACAGATATTCGCCATGTGTAAGCAAATGCAACATCATGTGGACGATGCAACGTATGCCAATGTGGTCATGTGCGTAGATTTGTCCAAACGCCAAATGTTTGACAAGCGCAAACAAATGCCGCATCGTGTGGATGATGCATGCATGTGCATTCGAGAGGATGTGTGTACTCGTCAAATATTCGCCAAAGCAATACACATGACACATCGTTTGGACCATGGACGAATGTATTTTACTTGATGTGTTAAAGGTTCGCTCCGAGGGAGGTAAATAAGCACACATCAAAGCAGACGAATCTCCGTGCATCGAACCCGATCACGTGTATGCATTCACAGTTTGCCTTTTCGTAGGACGTATTTAGTTTTGATTTTTGGACTGCCTACCTATTAATACAATCTAGTGTTTTCGGAAATTATGGAATGGTCTAACAAGTTGTCTACTTTTATTTAAAGATAGCATTCACCAACTCCTTTTTTGAGATTTCCTTTTCTGTTTGATTAGATTTGCACCAGCAAAAACGATTACGCGGCACTTACTACAGCAACTGTTTCGTTCACTTTCATCTTTACATTTTACCAGATTGATGACCTGATGAAATTGATTATCTTCTCATATTCGCTGCAAATTTAGCGAACTTAAACAAGCGGGTAGACAAGCCAAAAATTGCCAAGTGAACATATAGTGTGGATAACGCAAAGAATACTTCGAGGCATATTTGTCATGTGTTCACATTGCCACGTTAACACATCGTGTGTATGAACGACTTGACGCTATAAATTTTCGACAAACAGTCTACAAATATTTGGCGCATTTTTACTTGACTAACATTTGACGAATGACCATATCGTTTGCAGCCGTCTTTATAGTAGCTCCCGGTTGCATACAATACGCATGCGGCGTGACCATTACACTTTATCAGTAAAATGACGTTTAAGTAATTCGTTATTGGAAAACATCGTTAACGATCTCGGTGGGTGTTCGGGTATCGTACAGAACTGCCGTGTTGTTCTCCTACGGCTAGTTTGATATATTTAGCATGTTTTTGCATAACCTTTTTTCCAAAAAATGCGTGTGTCTGGTGCGAGAGGGCAAGTAAATGGTCTGTTTCAAAAAATGCTTTCTCTCAGCTTTAGTTTTTTGGGGAGCCACTATTACATTACTATCGATCCGCATGGGTGGCGATTTATCCCTTCCTTTTGTGTCGACGCCGACGGTTACATCTCAGAATGCCGTCATTGAGAGAAGAAACAACTGCGACATACGTCTCGGTCTTAATTCATACGAATATAGTCGATGACGAAAGATGCTCCTTTTAAAAATCGAACTGTAGTTAGGTTTACTTTATAGATGATGCAAGTTAATAACTATGAATAGGGTGGTTCAAAAAGCGCGCCGGTTTTAATATATTAAAAAATAAACTTTATTTTTAAAAACACATTTACAAAGGACATAAACCTGTCAATCAAAGTTTCCCAATTCAGGTATGGAAAATAACATCGGGCATATGGCCCCCTCTACTTTGCTGGCATGCCATAACATTCTTCCTGAAATTGTTGATTACTGCTTCATAAACTTGCATTTCGATTTCGACGATAACTAGTCGAATTTCTTCCTTTAACTCGCGGATGTTTCGGGGTCTGTTGACATAAACCAATGATTTGAGAAAACCCAAAAAAGTCACACGGGGTTAAATCACACGACCTTGGTGGCCATTGCTGGTCACCATGAAGCGAGATGAGCCGATCCGGGAATTTCTCATGGAGCAACTCAATTGTTTCGCTGGAAGTGTGACACGTGGCGCCGTCTTGCTGAAACCATAACTGCTGAATATCCATTGCATCGAAATGAGGCCACAAAAAATCTCTTATTCATCGTACGGTATCGGTCACCATTTAATTTTCAAAAAAATAAGGGCCGATGACACAACCTGCCCAAAATGATGACGCACAAATGAAATCGAAATGTTAGCAGATGTCAATTTTATACAAAACAGTGTTGCCAAGCAACAAACAACACAATGGCGAGTGATTGAAAACCGGCGCGCTTTTTGAACCACCCGTTATTTGTGTACCTAATAACTGAGTGTAACATTTGATTTTTTTATTTTTTAATATTGTATTATTAAAAAATTTATTTTTTGGAGAATTTTTAATTATTTATGTGAGGTTTGTTTCTAAAAATAAACGTTCTTTTGCATGAAACTTCTGCTATAAATTTATGTACTTTTTCCGTGCACATCTTTGTTAGGTGGTGGAGCATGTGCCAACCTCTAACCAGTATCGTTTTCAAGAAGGGCGAGTCTGCTTCCACGCTAATGTGAACGCAATTTAATATTTATCGTTTATCCTTCCACGTGATTACGAAACAGACCACTTTGCTGACGGAAACCTGACAGAACGCATTTTTAAACATACCCCAGACGTGACACAGGCATTTTAAACAGACCCCTTAGCTGACGGGGCACCAGACACGCATTTTTTGCAAAAAGGGTAATGTAAAACGTGAGAAAAACTAACCTCAAAACTAACTTCGACGGGAGTCGATCCCACCCGGACCAAGAATAGCAAACTACCATACTTATCTATCTACCTACTTACCGACGTCGCTGGTTGCATTTGTAACTAACGAAGTACTTAAACGAAAGTATAACAGATAACTATGATGACATTTCGAGTGTATATAATTTTTTAGTTTTGCGACTACGCTAGCTTGGAAGTAGACACTAGGCACTACCTTCCAAGAATAGTAAGGTAGAAATCGTTGGATACAGATAGAAGATAGCCGGGTGTAATCTACATTCCTGACTCTACAGGTTGCCGCATTCGGTCTTGATCAGTGCAACAGAATCACGTCTTTAAATTTTACAAATTACCTATCCATATAGGTAGTTCAGTTTCAGTAATAAACTTGGGTATACCAGAAATAGTCAGGCTCACGCCCAGAAGAAACTATAGAATCCGTGGAAGTCGGTAGGTACCGAATGAATGAAATTCCAATTTGAAAGTGACGATATCTCGATGAAATGATCACCGTTTTTACAATTATGTACCTACCTATGTAAGTGACAAATGTCGGAAATTTAGTGCGGGAATTTGAGGTAGGTAAGTACCTATCTTTAGAACCTTTACTTACACCTTATTGCTTTAAATATAGGAACAAAAGAAATCTACTTTAGTTTTTTCATTAACTGTAGAACGATCAAACTTCATAACAACGCAGGTTATACATAAATTTATGCTATCAAAGGCATGCATAAAGCGCGGGAATCGGGAAACACATGCAGATGTCTGTACACGCATGTGTGCGGAGCGCGACTGAGGTCCGGCGCTGACGTCACATGCTTCCCCTACTCGTACTTCACGCAGTGCTACAACGCTTTATGGGCATTAGGCAACTTCCCATATAATAACGTTGCTTCAGACCTATAAATTGGATTTTTACTTTTCTCCACTTATTTGACTTCGGAGTGTTCCTTGTTTTCCGCTACTGACTTCTACCGTTTGTACACTACGCTACGTCTTTTTTCCACCGACAACCAACCTCGTCGCCAATTTAATGCTGTGTATTCAGCAAACAGACACCTGGTAATTCTTTATTGACTGCCTTCGTACTATCAACCTTCCAACATAACAATGATGAGTTTAAAAACTTCTCAAATGAGTTACAAAATTTATTACATTTAAGATGAATACATGTAACAGCACTTACAAACAATTTTATAACAAATTTATATTGACGCCACAATAAGTTGAAAGTAAATGATGGTTTACCTGTACTCTGCAATCTTGATAATACAGATTTTTTTGGCCACATTACTTTCTGAATACATATTTACCACTATCTTTTCATATGAACTAATTCAAAATAATTGAAGTTACAAAAAACCGCCGAAAAAACCTATGTAGCTGAAATTAAATTGTATCATGTTACATTATTCTACAGTATTTGTTGATTAGTGTTAGATATTACTACTTCCATACTTTAATTACACCATCTCCTGAAGATGTAAGCAAAAAACACTGTGAAGCTTTACACAGAGAAATGTCTGTTATCGAATCACGATGACCAGATGATGGGGGCTCTGGACCTGCTCTAGGTATTTCGTCACTCTTCCCTCCAGCTATACCAGAACCAATATCTAGGTCCACAACTTCATGAATTACACTCGTTCCATCTATTAAACGTTTTTTATAAGAAGGTGTTACTCCTGATAGAAGATCACTGGGAGCATGAATTACTAAATATGATTTGTTTGGGGTTACTAAATCCCAAAATCTCACTCTTTGATCTGTACCCCCAGCCAGAAGGTACCCAGAGCGGTCAATGCATCCTGCTTGCATGGCACAGACACTGTGATTTGTTACCTGAAATAAAAGGACAAAATATTTTTAGCTTATTCTCAGAAGTAACCTCGCCTGGTACATCAGCTTCATAGCCAATGGTTCAAAAATTCAACCATCTGCATCGGCAAAATATATGACGATGCATTTTCTCGATGACAACAAGATTAATTGGGGAATACGGTCATACGCCGAAATAAATTTTATTTTCAAATTCTTGTAAGTATGGTTAATATTAATACGCAACCACTGCTCTCCAACTTTTTTCTGTAATAGTCATACCTACTTACGTTTTTTATTATTGTGTATAGCTCATTTCACTATTCTTTTCATTCATCACGGTCATATTATTTTATATATCTTGTTTCTTTATGGAATTTATAATGCCATTTTTGTTATCGTCGGATTTATTTTATTAAATTCCCTGGATTTAGATATTTTCTCAAATTTAGATCTATTCATGATGACATAAATATATGAAAATTCTGATATTGAGTTTATAACACTAATAGGTGCACTACCAATAATAATTATAATTGGAAATTGCAATTTAACTTGGATCGATCGGATTACCAGATTTATTAACATATGAGAAACAAAATTCAACCTTACGGAATATTTGTAGTGTTGCAAGGAGATGGCTACTGCCAATTTTGTTTATTTATTACTTTGGCAACATTTTTCTGTTTCACAATGTAAAAGTAATTTCTCCTTTGGCAATATTGTTTGGAAAAAATATCAAAATACTATCATTATAAGCTGCGTGATAAAAAAAACTATCTGCTTCTACAACCTGTCCAAGATAAGGAGGGCCAGTATGGGGATATTGGAAATGACAAGAGATACGGATTTGCTTAAATAGGAAAAAAGTTGCGTAACTAAAGGATCAATAAAATGGCGCCTAGATATCCTTGATATAATTTTCGGTTTTTGAGTTATTTTGAAAAAAACTGAATTTATGGATTTTTTACTATATTTTTTTCTGACTTTAATATTAAAATTAGAGCGAAACTGACAAAACTTCTTCGTAGCAACTTTTGATGAAATTAAAAATTTCATTGCCAATTCTTTTATTCTACGTTTCCTCTTCGGGCAACCATCATCAACTTCATTTTTTTTAAATACGGTCCTGATTTTCTGATGCAAGCGATTGATTTGGTTACCTTGTTTTGTGCCAGGGTGCACCCATGTTTGCTTGTGTTCTTTTTTGTGTATAAACTTGGTGTTTCATATAAAAAATTATCGGACAAAGATGGAGTCATTGATAAAAACTGCGGAAACAGAAAAACATCTCACAGTCTACAGACGAATCGTACATAACAAGAACTTGCAGTAATTGGGATCATGTGGGAGTTAAGGTGTCACCTTTGAAACGATCAAACTATTTTATCCGGCGCAACGCGTGCAAGAGAAAAAATAGTCGTCGCGAGTAAATCCTCTTTGGTAACTAACATAACCATTTTTCTCTAAAAATCGTTGAAATTTTAATTTTCTTGTTCATTATTTTTGTAAAATCACGAATGCTTTGAAAAACAAATTAAACAATGACAAATTGTATAATAATAATAAAAATTGTTTTTAATAGACCAAAATACTTTACTTTTATCACTAGCACACTCTGCTGGTCATATGTAGATCCAACATATTTGTTTGTCTGGCAACTCTGCTGAATAAAAGTAGTACGACGACAACTTTGCTGAAGAACGTGTATTATTTTTCCTGATTCCTAAACGTGCAAGTTTTGTCCATTGATTCCACCAAAAACTATCAGGTTATGTGCCCAGGACCATTCATTAAAAGGACAACACGTGCCGTGAGTTTTTGATTCGGGAAAATCTATAAATCGCGAAAAATTCGAAAGTGTCGTGCGCGCAGCAATGGCGGTCAACTACCTAACAAGCGTACCAAGGTTGCTCGGTCGTGAAAATTTTACCGAATGGTGTTTTGCTGTTGAAAACGTTTTCGTTTTAGAAGGGCTCACAAAATGTCTTGATGGTACAGAGACTGATATGGTTGTATTATCAAAAGCCAAAGCAAAACTGATTTTAACGTTGGATCCATCCATTTTTGTGCATATCAGAGACAAACAATCATGTGAAGATGTTTAGAATACTCTGAGGAAAATGTACGAGGATAGTGGATTTATAAGAAAAATTGGCCTTTTACGTACAACAAAACATATTGTGAGTCTAATAGAGGAAAGGCGAAAATATAAAAATAGGTTAGATGAAACAGGGAAACAAAGATATAAGGCGATCAAGTGGGAAATTATTCGGGAATGTAGGAAAGCGAAAGAGCAATGGATCGATAATAAATGCAAAGAAGTGGAAGATAAATTCGAAGTAGGAAAGACTGATGAAGCATATAAAATAATTAGGAGAAATTTTAGAGAAATTGGATCTAGTACCAAAAACATTAGAAATGAGGCAGGAGATATCCTAATCGGAAGTGGGGAGAAGGCAGATAGGTGGAAAGAATATTTAGGAAACTTATATGCGGGACAGGAAGTGCAAGATATATTAGAAAGCGAAAGCAGTGTAGAGGGGGATAACCTAGGGAGTCCTATAATGAGAGAAGAGTTTGAGATAGCACTAAAAAGTTTAAGGAATAATAAAGCACCAGGTATAGATGGCTTGCAGGCAGAAATCTTAAAGTGCGCAGGTCAAGAGGTAATAGATCGTTTATTTAAACTAGTTAGTCGCATATACCTGACAGGCGAGATTCCAGAAGATTACAAACGGAACATCATAGTAGCTTTGCCAAAAAGAAAAGGCGCGGATAGATGCGAAAATTTTAGAACTATCAGTTTAACTTCCCATGCGTCAAAAATTTTAACTAGAATTGTGCAAAGAAGGATGGAGAAAAAGGCGGAAGAAATATTAGGAGAAGATCAGTTCGGATTTAGACGAAATAGAGGAACGCGCGAGGCCATTCTAGCTTTACGAGTAATTATAGAAAAAACGATAGAAAAGAGAAAGAGCGTCTATATAGGATTTGTAGATTTAGAAAAAGCCTTCGACAACGTAAAATGGGGGAAGATGTTCGAAGTGCTGAGAAAGGTAGGGATGAAATACAGGGACAGAAGAATAATACATAATCTCTACAAAGAGCAAAAGGCAGTTATAGAATGTGAGCAGGAACAAAGGGAAGTAGATATCCGGAAGGGAGTGAGACAGGGATGTGCATTGTCACCTCTAGTTTTCAACTTATATATCGAAGATGCGATTAATATTGTTAAGGAAAGAACAGCCTCAGGGATCAAAGTACAGGGCCAAACTATTAACATGCTCAGATTTGCGGATGATATAGCAGTGTTAGCATCTAGCAAAGAAGAATTAGGAGCGGCTTTGAATGAAATGGAAGCAGTTTTGACACAGGGCTTCGGCATGAAAATCAATAAAAAGAAAACTAAAATTTTGGTATGTAGGGGATGTGAAAATAGAACTAAAATGGAAATACAAATTGGAAATGAGAAGATAGAGGAGGTCGCGGATTTTTGCTACTTAGGAAGTAAAATAACTCAAGACGGTAGGAGCACTAAAGATATAAAACAAAGAATGGCGCAGGGCCGAGTTGCGTTTAACAAAAAGAAACAACTGTTATGCTCGAGAACGGTTAATATAGAGACTAGGAAGAGACTCTTAACGTCGTATGTATGGAGTACGGCATTATACGGGTGCGAAACTTGGACAATAGGAGAAGCGGATAGAAAAAGAGTAGAAGCGTTTGAAATGTGGTGCTACAGACGCATGATGAAGATACCGTGGATAGATAAGGTTAGCAATAGGGAAGTATTAGAAAGAGTTGGGGAAAAGCGAAAGGTATGGAAAACAATAAAGAGTAGGAGAGATAGGATGGTAGGACACCTTCTAAGACACGAAGGAATAGTTCGTGACATACTAGAGTCAGAGATAGGAATAAAAAGAGGTAGGGGTAGGCCTAGATTAGACTACTGCTCTCAAATAGTTAGGGATGTAGGATGTTTTACTTTTAGGGAAATGCGTAGGTTAGCTCAGGATAGAAAAGAATGGAGGTACGCGTCCAACCAGTCTTCGGACTGAGAACCTTATGATGATACGTACTTTGATTTCTCTACGCTATGAAAACTGTAGTTCAATGGAAACATACGTCACGCAAGTTATCGAAACTTCCAGAAAATTGGACAGGACAGGATTCAAGACAAGCGAAGAATGGATTTGTTCACTTCTTCTGGCGGGGTTGCCAGAGCGATTTGCACCAATGATTATGGGTATTGAGCATTCGGGGATTGCAGTAACCGCTGACGAAATTAAAGCGAAGCTCCTTGACATGGAGATAGATGGCGATGCAAACAGTGCCGCAGACGCCTTTGCAAGCAAAGCCACAAGAAAGCCAAGAGATGGCAGCACAGGCAGTGGTCAAAATAAATTTGACAGAAGAAGAGACATAACTTGTTACAAATGTAAACAAAAAGGGCATTTTCAAAACAAGTGCCCCAAAAATGAACAAATTAAGAAGAAAGAAAATAAAACTAATGCTTTTAGTGTGATTTTCTCGATGGTAATTTCGACAATGGTGATTGGTATATCGATTCTGCTGCAAGTAACCATGTAACCTCGAAAGAAGATTGGATGACAAATAAAAGGGAATCAGATATTAGCGAAATAATCGTTGCAAATAATGAAAAATTGATGGTGAAGTGCTTGGGACAAGTGAATATCACAACTGTTGTTGACGAAAAAACATTCAACGTTGCTGTGAAGGACATTCTATGTGTACCAAATCTTACAACCAATTTGTTATCTGTGGGACAATTAACCAAAAGTGGTAATAACGTTATTTTTGATGGAAATGGTTGTCAATTTTTAGCAGTGCAAATGAGCTAGTTGCAACAGCTGATTTAAAAAATAACATGTATAAATTAAACCTAAAAAGACTAGAGGAACATTTTGTGGCAGCTGTGGTGAGTCCAGATGTATGGCACAAAGACCTTTCACTTACAAAAAATATGGTAAGTGGTATGGATTGTCAAGGTAATTTCAATATTAAGCAAATGTGTCAAGTTTGTCATGAAGGAAAGCAGTGTAGGCTACCCTTCAAGCATGTAGGTTCGCGTGCCACACAGCTGTTGGAAGTTATCCATGCGGATCTATGTGGACCGATGGAGGTCAACTCGCTGGGGGGCTCAAGATACTTTTTGATTCTGGAGGATGATTTTAGTAGAATGGCATTTGTTTATTTTCGGAAGCATAAGAATCAAGCTCTCGGTTATTTTAAAGAATTTAAAGTGATGGCAGAAAACCAAACAAATTTTAAAATCAAAGTTTTCAGGACGGACGGTGGAGGTGAGTTTTGCAGCTTGTTATTTGAAAAATTCTTGACTGACAGTGGAGTCATTCATCAAAAAACGAACCCTTACACGCCACAGCAAAATGGGATGTGCGGAAGACTGAATCGGACAGTAGTAGAAAAAGCTCGTTGCTTGCTCTTCGATGCACGACTTGGCAAATGTTTTTGGGCCGAGGCGGTGAATACAGCTGTTTACCTAAGGAATAGGTCAACTGAATCAGGTTTAAAGAAGACGCCTTATGAATTATGGTCACAAAAACGACCAAATGTAAGTAATCTAAAAATTTTTGGTAGTGAGGTTATGATGTTAATACCTACAGAAAAAAGGCGAAAATTTGACAAGAAATCTCAAAAAATGATATTGATTGGTTTTTGTGAAAATATCAAGGGCTATAGGTTATTTGATCCAGTAACAAAGTCAATTGTTACAAGCCGTGATGTCACAGTTAATGAAAAACCAGCAAAAATTCCAGACATTTTTGATTTAACCTTGGAAAATGACAGTTACGAAGAAATATCACCTTCAGTGGGGGATACGAGCGAAAACAGTAGCTTCATAGAACAAAGTGAAATGTTTTCAGATAACTCAGATGATTATAACCCACAGGAAGACTTGCCTGATGGTGATAATTCGTCATCTTCTCAAGATATGTTAAATGAGACTGCAGAAGAACCAGAAAGAAGAACGAGACCAGTCCGACAGAGAAAACCAAAAAACTTTGATGACTACGTAACGTATGCATGCCAAACTGATGTCAAAGTAGACGATATTCCATTAAGTGTGACTGATGCATTATCAAAATCAGACAGTAGCAAGTGGAAAGAAGCAATCGAAGTGGAGCTAGCATCCTTTGAAGAAAATGACGCCTGGGAGGTGGTGGAAAAACCAGAAGGTGCTACGATAGTGAAGTGTAAGTGGGTGTTCAGAAAAAAGTTTGACAGTGAGGATAACGTGTGTTATAAGGCTCGCTCGTTTGGTAGCCAAGGGCTATACGCAAAAGCCAGGAGTGGACTATGACGAAACGTTTTCGCCTGTCGTGAGACACTCAACATTAAGATTTTTAATAGCACTGTCAGTTCATTTAAATCTAAAAGCAACCCACCTTGATGTGAAGACAGCTTTCCTAAATGGTTCTTTGACTGATACAGTTTTCATGACGCAGCCTGAAGGCTTTGAAAAATCGGTTGATAAAAGTCAGGTTCTCAAGTTGAAAAGAGCCATTTACGGTTTAAAGCAGGCCTCAAGAGTTTGGTATGAGAAAGTGGAAGATGTTTTAACTGAATTGGGTTATAAAAAATCAGCATATGAGCCATGTGTTTATTTGAAATATAGAGGACAATTATAGCCTTGTATGTGGACGGTTTTTTCATATTTTCGAACTCTGATGCTGAAACAACCGTTTTGAAGAAGGAACTTAGTTCAAAGTTCAAAATGAAAGATTTAGGAGAAATGAAACAGTGTTTGGGAATGAGAGTTCGAATTGATCAAAATAAAAAGTCGATAACCTTAGATCAAGAACAATACATTAATGAGTTATTATCACGTTTTAATATGACAGAATGTAAACCAGTGAGTACACCTATGGAAAATAATTTGATCCCTAAATGTGCAAGTTTTGTCCATTGATTCCACCAAAAACTATCAAAAATGACAGATTACGTTTAAGTGGTTTGCATCCTTACGTAGTTTCATCCTGTTTTGCAATAATTGTCAAGATGGTATTCACCCATGAAGAATAGCACGACGTGTACAATATTTACATTCGGAGCAACAGCAATTCTGTTTTGACAGCTGAAGGGTACGCAAATTTGTATCCAGAGGGACGACAACCCCACCAGACAATATTTGCTAGAATTTCAAGAAATTTGGCTATCTGTGGCGGGTTTAGAAGAGCACAAGTGCAGTATAGTATATTAATGCTAATGAAGTGAATGTAAAGAGTAACTTTTTTCTAATTATTCGACATCGTATCTTTTACCGTTCCCAAGAAACCATTGGTAGGCATCGAAAAAATCACCACCCTGTATAGCTCACATTTTACCAACAGAACTCATAATTAGCTGGAAATCACACACAAACTGTATTATGCATTTCAAAGGAGAACACACAGTGAAGAAGTACGCGCACAAATAAGTTTCCCTAGATGTACAGCGGTTGATAGGCAACGAAGACGAGGCCGTCCATTTTCCTCTCGACTCAGTGTCGGACAGTCCCGGCATTGTATTTTTAACAGTTCCTGACTTAAATAGTGCACCACTGGTGTCGCTGCTGATGCGTGATGCTATTACTTTTGCACAGTACTGATGACGGAATTGTCCGTTCTCCTGTGAAACGATTAATAACTCATTACATACAGGTTAGGCTGAAACATAAAATGTCAAAAGAACGAAGAGCAGAAAAGCTTGAATTTATTAACCCTTTGCTGGTAATATCCGACTCTCAGGTGCCTAACGAAATTTAACATAATGCCAAATTTACCCGAATGACCCCACGAATTTGACTAACCAGGAATGTTCTAGTCTAGGCGCATTTACATTAGCAGTTAACATTGCAATTTAAAAAAAAAAAAATGAGTTCTTAAAATCGCACGTCTGTGAGGCGGGTGTTACCAGTAATAGGTATTTAAACCCGTCTGACATTCGGCTGTTACTAAAAATAGAGTACATTTTTGTTCCGTCTCAAAATCGGTTGTTACTAAAAAATAAAAATAGGTGAAAGTTGTAAGATCCAACGAACGTGTAAATTATATAAGTGATGAGATCCGATGAACGTGAAAAGAAATTTCGCGATGATTCGGAAAACCGAAGAATTCTAGAAGATTTGGCTGACTACATAAATAAGTGCGAGATCACAGGATTTTATTTCGGAATTTCAATTTCGGTGAATTGGTGTGTGTACTCATAGGTGAATTAGTGAACTGAAGAACAATATCAGTTTAGTTTAGTTTAGTTTATTTATTTATCCTCCACCAGTGCATACGTATATTATCCTTACATATTTCTACAGATTAAAAAAAAGAAGAGAAATACTAACAAAAAACCCACCATTTGTGATTAAAATTTAGTAACATTATACGAGTATGTAGTTTAGAATTTACACCTATTACAAAACACAAAAAATGAAAGCCAATGTGGTATGCACATCGCAGCCCGAACTCGAACGTTGGGGAGTTCGTAAGACAATTATATATTATAAAAAAAGAGAACAAGTGAAAACAAGGCAGGAAGAAGCGGACGCAGAAGTTGAATTTAGTAAGAAAAAGGTTATAGAAAGTATTAGAATGCAACCAGTTTTTGAGTTTACGTTTGAAAAGAATCGTGCTACTGGACAGTTGAATGTCACTAGGTAGTTTTTGAAAAATTTTTATTCCCGCATACAACGGACCATTCTGACTCTTAAGGTTCGTTTACATGTTCAAATAAATCGCGCACATTGACTTGTGCATTCTAATTTGCGCAAATTAACTTTGTCCTTGAGTTCTGTTTAGACGTTCAATCTAGCATGCACATTTTTATTAAATTTTCTGCCTTGTTAAATAAATTATAGTTTATTCTTTTGATTAAGCAGTGTATTGTTTATTTGAAATGGAAAATATTGATGACGATTTACTTCTTGCAACTTATCTGACGAAATTGATTTAACTCAAGCCAAACTTTTTGGCTTGCGCAAGCTTCAAGCTTTCAACGATTTACTTGAACAACTTGACTTGCACAAGCCAGTTTGCGCATATTGTTTGAGTGTCTAAACGGACCTATAGACCTAGAATATTTTGGCAGTACAATTTTTGCCTCATTACGCGTGTCATGACGATGCATGTCACTATGGAGAACAAAAGTTGACCGATCCCTGAATATGTGTTGGCAAAGTCTATAGATATACATGTTAGTCACAGTAAGTATTCTCAAATTCCCGAACAGAAGCGTACACGAATCACGTTGATTCAGTCCCAACATGACTCTGAGAGCCTTCTTTTGAATCGTGAAAATGAAAGGTGCGTCGGTACCCGATGCCCAAAATTCTATTCCGTAAGACATTGTACTTTTAAAATAAGCATGATACACCTTCAAACAAGCATCCAAACTCACCCTTCTTCCAATTCTACTAATGGCAAAAATTGCCGAACTAAGAGACATACCCAATTATCAAGTTACCTATATTATACAGTTTGTTTATCTATTACAGTAGCAAAAAATGGTGGAGTCTTTCTCTAACAGAGCACGTAATATAATGGCTCTTGTTATCCCTCCATGTGAAAATGACGCAGAATATTTTTCTGACGAGTCCGTCATGGAAGAAGATGATCATGTAGAATTTGAAGAGAATTCTACTTTGTCCGATATTGACGAAGATAACTTGCTAAATGATGAAACAGCACGGTTTGTAATAAACAATACAAACACAGGCAATAGTATGGACGAAGAAGAAAATTAACAACAAATCACTCAAAGCGCACAACAGCAGGTAACAAGAGTAAATGAAGATAATGAAGAACGTGTTGAAGTTGAAAATGAAGGCGGAAGTGATGAAGATGAGAATTTACCATTACATTACAATGGAAAGGATCAATGCTTCAAGTGGAATGGTTTTGAACCCACAATTGTTAGAAAAACTGGATGTCATAATCTTAAAGCAAAAGATCTAGTGAGAAACTCTACTGATGTTGTGTTCTATATTCAAGTCTGGAAAGAGGATTTATCATCGATTTTTTTAACTAGTCCTGCTGGACCTGTAATATTTCGAGGAATAATGTCTCTGAAACGTTGTCAGACACTCTTACTGGCTCTACGCTTTGATGATGCTACTACTATGCCAGCCAGAAAAGCAACCAATGGGGAAACCCGCAAATTTTGAAAATTATCCTATTGAATAGTTTACTATCCGAAACAAAATCCGCAATTTTCGTTTTTTATATTTGAGACTTATTTTCGTCATAATTAAATACGAAACATGCATCATACTTGAAACACAATATTTGAATGACGCTGTGACGTACGGGGCCTACAGATTAGGTAGGGATTTTAACATGCGCAAACTGATCCGTTAACACCCTGAGCCCCCGCTCATTCTTCGACTCCTCCCCATTTTATCCAGGGAGACGCGTTATACCACGGCGCAACGGATAGGCCTCCTACGTCACAGAAAGCGCGCGTTTTAGCCCTCCCGGTTATGCCGCTTTTCTAGTTGCATGTTTTTCTTTTAGCACCGCGCATAATCAAAATTTTTACGTTGTACGTGATACAAATTCTATTTGTGCTTGATATTACAGTACTAAAAGTTATAAATTCGATTAAGCGGGTCTTCCCCATTCCGCTGCTGCCATATCATTTATTTTTGACAGATTTATTTTCTAATTGTCAAAATTACTATGGCATAGGTCGTTACGCTTGGCATTTAGAAGTAGATAATGAAGATAATTGAAGATAATGTGCCTCACCGATGCTCCATATTCATATCTTTACAATGCATACATATACAGGGTGATTTTTTTTGACCGTCTATTAGAAGTATCTGGAGAACTAAAAGAGATATTGATTTGAAATTTTGGCTGTGGCCGAAACCGGGTCGGATCTATTTAATGAAAATACTTTCAAAATGGTGGCATTTCCGGGAATACCGGAAGTTGACACCAACTTTGTTATCTTAAATGGAATGCTACCATTTTCTATTTTTTTTTAGATTCCACGGAAAATTTTAATGTCAATTCAATAAAGGTTCGCTATGTCTAAAATTAATATTTTCGGAGATATAAATTTTTTTCTCAATATTTTGACAGTTGTGGTAGATTATGTAAAAATTAATATCTCGATAACGTCTAGCAGTAAGATGTTCGATTTTTTATGGTGGCAAGACGAGGTGTTGGAGTTACTAATCAGGCAAACAAATTTCCAAAATCTATTACATAAAATTTTCTAATCAACGACATATGTTGATCGCACGAAAGTAGCAAAAAGTAATTTTTCTTAAATAGAATGATACCATTTTCAATTGTTTTTTAGATTCCACGGAAAATTTTAATGTTAATTCTATAAAGGTTCGCTATGTCTAAAATTAATATTTTCGGAGATATGAATTTTTTTCCAATACCTATTTTGACAGTTGTGGTAGATTATGTAAAAATTAATATCTCGATAACGTCTAGCAGTAAGATGTTCGATTTTCGAAGGCGGCAAGACGAGGTGTTGGAATTACTAATCAGGCAAACAAATTTTCAAAATCTATTACATAAAATTTTCTAATCAACGACATATGTTGATCACACAAAAGTAGCAAAAAGTTATTTTTCTTAAATAGAATGATACCTATTTAAAGAAACCAATTAAAAAGAGTGAAAAAATGCGCATTTAACAATGTATGGTGTTTCTCTACCTAAAATGCATAGTATTTTAGATATTTGCTGTTTTCTTATTTCATCGATCAAAATTGAAGAGCGCCGCCTTCTAGTAAGTAGACCTTGGCTTGTAGACAAAACAAAATATTCACAAATTTCACAAATAATGTCTAATAAAAGCAATTGGTATTTTTTAGTAATTTAGTATGGTTGGTGTTTAACGAATAGGATATTGCAAATGATAATTATTCTTACTCGGATATTGTGCATTTATTCAACATTCATGGAAAATGCGATAAAATAATTAACAGGACATACAGAACATTTAATGGAACATATCCTGAATTACCACCACTGAACTTATTTTAACTAAATAAAAAATAAAGTAGGTACGTGATAGTAAAACAATGTTAAAGAAACTGTTCAAAATGTAGTCCATTAACTTCTACACATTTAATAATTCGCTTATTTACGGCGTGTGTAGTAGCGCTACGAATTTCATGTGGATCTAAGCCTGCAAATGCTGTAGCAATTCTTTCCACCAATTCATCCCTGTTATTGAGTGGATATTGATACACTTTATCCTTTATACGGCCCCAAAGATAAAAATCCAACGGTGTAATGTCTGGAGACCTGGCAGGCCAACTCCATGGACCCAAACGTCATATCCATCTATCTTCAAACATCCGGTACAATTCGTTAGTAACTGCTGCAGAACAATGACCTGGCGCCCCATCTAGTAGGTATCTAAAATACTATTCATTTTCGGTAGAGAAACATCATACATTGTTAAACGCGCATTTTTTCACGTTTTTTAATTGGTTTCTTTAAATAGGTATCATTCAATTTAAGACAAATGACTCTTTGCTACTTTTGTGTGATCAACATATGTCGTTGATTAGAAAATTTTATGTAATAGATTTTGAAAATTTGTTTGCTTGATTAGTAATTCCAACACCTCGTCTTGCCACCATAGGAAATCGAACATCTTACTACTAGTCGTTATCGAGATATTAATTTTTACATAATCTACCACAACTGTCAAAATAGGTATTGGAAAAAAATTCATATCTCCGAAAATATTAATTTTAGACATAGCGAACCTTTATTGAATTAACATTAAAATTTTCCGTGGAATCTAAAAAACAATTGAAAATGGTATCATTCTATTTAAGAAAAATGACTTTTTGCTACTTTTGTGCGATCAACATATGCCGTTGATTAGAAAATTTTATGTAATAGATTTTGAAAATTTGTTTGCCTGATTAGTAACTCCAACACCGTGTCTTGCCACCATAAAAAATCGAACATCTTACTGCTAGACGTTATCGAGATATTAATTTTTACATAATCTACCACAACTGTCAAAATATTGAGAAAAAAATTTATATCTCCGAAAATATTAATTTTAGACATAGCGAACCTGTATTGAATTGACATTAAAATTTTCCGTGGAATCTAAAAAAAAATAGAAAATGGTAGCATTCCATTTAAGATAACAAAGTTGGTGTCAACTTCCGGTATTCCCGGAAATGCCACCATTTTGAAAATATTTTCATTAAATAGATCCGACCCGGTTTCGGCCACAGCCAAAATTTCAAATCAATATCTCTTTTAGTTCTCCAGATACTTCTAATAGACGGTCAAAAAAAATCACCCTGTATAGTGGAAAAGGTAGTGATGGTATCACTTTATTCGAAGATGAACAACCCGCCCAAGCTATTCTCCGACTGGTACAACCGATTGTAAATTCAAATAGGAATATCACTGCCGATAACTGGAAATTCTGAAAGAGCTAAGAAAGAGGTCTCACATATGTTGGGACTCTCAAATGATTTTACATTATTATTCTGTCCTAGAAAATCCAAAATAGTTTTGTTAGTATCATTGATGCACCATTCAAAATTTACAGACATAACAATAACAAACCAGAAATAATTACCTGTTATAATTCCACAAAGTCCGGTGTGGATACCCCTGAGCAGAAGATTGCAAATTATTTTTCAAACAGAAGATCAAGAAGGTGGCCTTTAGCAATATTTTATAATATGATAGCAGTAAGTTGTGCAAATTCTCGGGTTATTTATAGCACCGTTCATGGAGAACAAAAGGAAGATAACTACAATTACCTATATATACAATCTAGCTGTTGGTCTAATTCCCACATTGAGAGGAGATTGAACATCCCCAATCTCATTTCAGATTTGAAAAAAATAATTTCACAGATTATTTTTTTCATCGTCAAATTGACCAATAGGAACATTGCATTTGGGTCTAGAAGCGTGTATTATTTCGGTTATTTTTTGCCGTTTCTATTTTCCAATAAATGAACAGTATTTTTGATCACGCGTTTAATTCTGACCAATTAAATCATTATTATAGTGAGAATTTTTTACCTAACTTATCCCAGCGGGAATTTTTTTTAGTATTTTGTTTTTGTTGATAAAACGACTTGTTTTCTGGTTTTGACATATTGTCTTATATGTTTTAATCGCAAATTGTGACATTGAAAGAATAATATTTGAACGTCAAAAAATAACCTTTCGAATACCACACGACAGTAAGAATAACTTGGAAAATAATTCTCCACATTTTACTCAAACTTGTCGCCATTCGGCAATAGCCACTCGAGCCCTACGGGCTCTCGTGTCTACTGCCTGGCGACAAGTTTTCGAAAATCTGTCGAATTATTTTCAAGTAATTCTCACTCTCTTGTGATATTACATACGGTAATTTTTTTCGATAATTTTGCTTGTTGATAAGTTGCCATAGTTTCGAATTTGTAGGTGCATTTATAATGTATAATCTAGTTAGTTTAGTACCTGCCAAAGGTCAAATTAATATTCCCAACACATTTCTTTGTATGTGAATTAATTGAAATAAAATTTCGTTTTGAACTACCTTTCTTCGATTCAAAAAATAATCTTGTCAAATACAATTCGTGGTCTGGAATTTTTAGGTGTTGCTTTTACTAGCCACTCGTGCAAATTTGACAGAAGATCACTCGCACAAGCGCTCGTGATCTTTTAACTGTCAAAATTACACTCGTGGCTACCAAGCAACGCAACAGCTTTCGTAAAATTTCCGACAATTCCAGACCACTTATTGTATTACTACAGCTAATAAACCACAACAACCAAACAGAAGATGACGGCGAACATTCTGACAATTATTGTACCGACAAGTTGGAAAAGTGAAAGACCTGTAAATGTTGTCCTCCCAAAAAGAAGAGAATGACTGCCTATAAATGCTTATTATGCATCATTCCAACGTCTTTGGAATGTCCAAAAAAGGTTTGTAATGCGTGCTGCAAAGATCTATGAAACAATTTACATTTTTCTATTTTTAAATTTGTTAAAATTACGTGTATTTTGTAAAACTATGTAATCCATTCGTTTCAAGTATATTAGTGTTTACATTGAAACGTCGTTTTATTTATCATACCAAAACTTATTTTTGTTTATAAATAAGAAAAGACATGTTTTTACAGTACTATTTCAAACCCTAACTATTATGATAATAAAATTTATAAAAAATAAGCATTTACCAAGTGAGAGACGGATGTTACCCATAATGTTGGCAAAAACATCTTACTATCTAAGGGTTAAATTTAAAAGGATAGCAGCTGGGATACTGGAATGCCAAAATCATAACTGGCAAACAAACAACAAAACCAAATGGCAAATGCACAGGTGTATTAATTTGTCATCTACTAGCTCAAATCGACACTATATGAAAGCGGCGCATTTACTCCCATAAGATTACACTTCTGATATTAGTATATTATTATATGAGC
The DNA here is from genome assembly GCA_963966045.1 of Xestobium rufovillosum. Lineage (NCBI taxonomy): Eukaryota > Metazoa > Arthropoda > Insecta > Coleoptera > Ptinidae > Xestobium > Xestobium rufovillosum. Next base: position 24,684,120 of record OZ014504.1, read on the forward strand.
GATTAGGACAGCCATTATTCACGAAGATTATGTTTGAGCCCACGAGCCGAAGGCGAGTGGCTCAAATCATCTGAGTGAAAAATCTCATTCTGGAACAATGTTTGATCGATAATTTTCCAGAATCTTCTGAGACCAGTATATAAATTGGAAAGCAAGAAGCCGAGTTCAGTCTTACAGTCTGAAGTTTGGAAGTTCGAAACGGATGTCAAAGCGGATAATAGAATATATATATATATATATAGTCTTTATCCCCTTGTACCTTTCAGTGTCGGGGTTATTGTCTTTTACACACCAGCACTATTTACAAATTTCTTCCATTGCTTTCTGTCTTGTGCTAAAAGCTTCGCTTCTTGTAGTGTTTTGTTTTTCTTCTTTATCGTTGCTATTGCTACATTATCCCATTCCTCTTGTGGTCTTCCTCTTCCTCTCCTTGTTCGCACCCTAGCTTCCCATATTCTTTTGACTATTCTCTCGCCCACCATTCTTTGCATATGCCCCCACCATCCCAGTTGTTTCGTTTCTATGTATTCCAATATAGACTCTATTCCCAGATCCGCTCTTACTTCTTCATTCCTTACTCTATCAATTCTAGTTATTCCTTTCACTCCTCTCAAAAATTTCATTTCGGTCGCCTGTACTTTACTTTTCATTGTTCTGTCAATTACCCATGTCTCACACCCGAATGTTAATACTGGCCTGTAGATAGTCTTAAAAATTGCCATTTTCGTCTCATTGGATATCTCCTTCTTCCTTATAAAACTTTTATTCATTGCATGGTATACTTTAACTGTCTTTTCTACTCTTTCATTTATGTCACCATTCTGTTTTCCATTGTTTTGAATTAGCACTCCTAGGTTTTTAAAATCTGCTACTTGCTCAATATTTTCTTCATCTATTCTGATGTTCACTGTCTCTGGCTCCCTAGCTACTACCATCACTTTTGTTTTCTTTTTATTTATCTTCATACCGTGTCTGTCAAGTATTTCATTCCAGACATTTACATTATTTTGTAAGCTTTTGTTACTTCCAGCCATTATCACTATATCATCTGCAAAAGCACATTCTGTAATATCTATCCTTTCTAAATTTCTATACCCTACATTTAATTTCTGTAATCTTGGACGACACTCTTTCATTATTTCGTCGAGGAATATCGTGAATAATACCGGGCTCATGACTCCGCCTTGTCTTAAACCTTCCCTTATTTTAAATGTTTTGGATTTCATATTCTGAGACACTACATATGCTACATTTCCACTATAGAGACTCTTGATGGCTTGTATAAGTTTGCAGTTTATTCCTCTACTTTCTAAAATATTCCATATCTCTTGTCTCTGAACTCGGTCAAATGCCTTTTCCATATCCACGAATGCAAAGAATGCCTTATTATTGCTCGTGAGTGTTTTTCTTATTATTTGTTTTATGGTGAAAATATGGTCCTGAACACTTCTTCCTTTTCTAAATCCACTCTGTGCTTCCTCCAGCGTAGTTTCTATAGTTGTTCTTAACCTTTTCTCCAGTACTCTCTCATATATCTTGATAGCTGCACTTAGTAGTGTGATTCCTCTGTAGTTGTTGCAATCTTTCTTATCTCCCTTTTTGTGTATTGGTACAATTATTCCTGTGAGCCAATCTTCAGGAACTTTTCCGTCGCGCCATGCTCTATTACAGATTTCCCAAAATAGCTCTGTGCCTTCTAATCCTGCTCTTTTAATCATTTCAGTACTAATCTTATCATGCCCTGGTGCTTTTCCATTTTTGGCCAGTTTTATTGCTTCCATTATTTCTTCCATCGTGATTTCGCCTTCCTCACTATCTTCTAATTCTCTGCCTTTTTGGGTAGGTTTATCAATTTCCCTTACTTTTTCCATTTGGCACTGTGGTTCACTTAAAAGTTCTTGAAAATATTCCCTCCATCTCTCCATTACTTGTTCTTCTTCCGTGATTATTTCGTTATTCTTATCTTTTATGGTTTTGTTCTGTATATGCTTGCCCTTCCTAATGGTCTTTAGTGTCTTATAGAAAAGTTTTTGATTTTCTTTCTTATTGGCTTCCATTTTTTCACCGAATTCCTTCCAGCATTTCTCCTTTTCCTTTCTTACCAATACTTTTACCTTTTTTCTCTGTTCTCTATATGCTATATAATTGTTATCGGTTTCATTCTGCAAATTCGTCTTCCACATCTCCTTTTTCAATTTGATCTGTTGTTTTACATCTTCATTCCACCATGCCGTTAGTTTCTTTCCATTTTTAACTTTTATCACCCCACATACTTCTTTAGCTGCTTCCATGATAATTTGTTTATAGTTTTGCCACAATTGTTCCACGTCCTTTGCCCCTGTTTTTGCTTGTTTCTCTTCAGTTTTTCTTTTCACCGCCTCTTCATATAGTCTGGCTGTTTCTTCGTCCTTTAATCGATACGTTTTTATAGATTCATAGTCCCCTACTTTGTTACACTGTTGCCCTTCATCTATTATCTGGTAATTTTCTTTTCGCATTTTAGCCACCAACATATAGTGATCACTGCCTATTTCAGGTCCCCTTCTAACTCTCACATCCTTTAGTTCTCTTCGATTATTTCTTTCAACCAATATATAATCGATTATTGACCCTCCGTTTCTCTCCTTACCTTGTCTTGTAATTTTGTGTATATCTTTGTGCTCGTAGAAGGTATTAGCAATCATTAAATCATTTAACATACAATATTCTAACAGCCTTTTTCCATTATCAGTTATTTTTTCTTCTCCATGCCTGCCTAATACGCCTGTACCTGTCTCATTTTTTCCCACTCTTGCATTAAAATCTCCACATATATATAGTTTTCCCCTACTATTTTCAGTCACTAAATTAAGTTTTTCCCAGAATTCGTCTTTATTCTTGACAGCTGCATCTTCACTTGGCCCGTACACAGCCATAATTGTTACCGTTTTTCCTCTTCCTTCTGCCATTTCAACCGTTAATATTCTATCAGAATGTGATTCCCATTTGTTTATATCTTTCACTAAATTTTTATCGATGATAAATCCTACCCCTGCTGCCGCTCGTTTCTCTAGTGCTACTCCTCCGTATATTAGTAAATGTCCATTTTTCAGTACCTCCTCACCTTGCCCCTTCTTCTTAGTTTCCGTCACAGTTAGTATGTCTATGTTACACTCTTCCAATTCATACACCAGTTCCTCTGTCTTTTCTTTTATGCCTCTTACGTTCCATGTTGCCAATTTCCAGATTGTTGTTTTCTTAACTATTCCCATCTCTTTTCCTTTCACTTGCCGGTTCATCTTGCATTTTGTCTGTCGTTCATTATCAATTAGTTTTTTGTTGCCGATGGTTGTACCCTTTTTTCCTGCAGCTCCTGTCCTTCTTCATTCCACATGTACACCCTTCCATCAACCGTCATCTTCTTATATCCAATCTTCACATTTTTTCCTCTGGTCTTTTCCTCTTTAGCTATGTTTCTTATCTCTGCTTGTATCTTCCTTTCTCACCTTGTGAGATCATCATTTATATATATTCTCTTTCCAATTAACCTTGTCTTATTTTTTATAATGTCCATTTTGTTTTCTCGGTCTTCCAACTCTGCAACACACATGTTTTCTCCTATCTTGTAAGCACTCTTAATTTTAGGCTCCACTTCCAGTTCCTTTGCAATATATTTGCTAATACTTTCCTTAATTTCACTGCTACTTTTCCCATTTATTTCTATTCCTGAAACTACTATATTGTTTCTCCTCTTGTCCCTCTCAAAATGTTCCATTCTAGATTCCGTCTCAGTAATCCTTGTTTCCAAACCCTTTCGAATTCTTTCCCATTCCTCTCGTTCTCTTTGGAATTCTTCTCTTTGTTTTTGGAACTGTTCGTTATTATGTTTCAGTTCTTCTTTAATTGCCATGATCTCATTTGTAAATTCCTCCTTCCAGGTTTCTAGCATAGCAGCATTGCTTATGTTAATTTCATTCTTTATTTCTTTTGTCATTTGCTGCATCATTGCTTTTATTTCATCCATTTTATGTATTTTCACTATTTGTTTATCACCAATTTCTTTCTCTGTTGGTGATCTGGCCACCAATTTACTTTTTCTAAAAATATTTTCTTGGCTAGGAGAGTCTTCTTCTCTATCTCTTTTCCTGTTTGTCGTTTCTTCACTTTCGTTAATATTTGTATCACTCATTTGCTAACAAATGCCCGTTTTGTATTTAGTTAATTTAGTCCGACCCGTTATTATCTACGCCACTGTCCTTAGACCGTCAAAACCTGTTCCGCAACAGCGATCGTGCGCGCGCGCGTCTGGCTCAGCTGTCTGGCCGATATCGTTTTTCTCGCGACTATTTACTTCGCCTAACTTGGTTAAATATCTGACGATTTCCAATCACATTCACTTATTATTATTATCAAAACACTCTTTTACTCTTAATTGCCCAGTTCAACTATTTTTCACAAATTTATTCAACAACCGAATACCGAATTTTCACTCGTAAACAATGCCGTGTGGTGAAGCCGTGTATCACGGAAATCCACGCACACCTTCGCTTCGGATAATAGAACCGGGCGATAATTTATAGACGGCGCGAGAACTGCTGAGTATACGTGACAGTTCAGTACGAGCGAAGTGTTTACATGAGTTGTAGTGTCTGGTGTCGGTACAAACGTTGATTTAGTCATCGCGTTTTTAAGTGTACCGCGGCGTCTTCGTACGCGATTAACCGTTGTGCGTGACGAGTGTTTTCTCGAGAAGTTTGAACTCTTTGTTTCTGTACTGAGGATTGTGTAGTTTAGATAATTAACTGTTTAAGTGTTTTCTGATAGTTGTTTAATTGTAATTGCTTGCTTGTTGTTTGTTTTGCTGCTTGCATATTTTGCTGTCATTGTTCATTTTGTTAATTCCATGTTCTCAAATCACTTTTGTTAATCATTGTAAATATTTGTACATATTAGTCACTGTAAATAAATTGTGTGTAAAAACGAAATACGCTACAATACTATACTTTTTCTACACCTATTAATCAAATAAATTAGACTCAAATTTGATCACTTTAATGGAACACTATCATAATACATTAATTTTTATTTTTCAATAAATGAACTATTTACTAGGAATATACAGGATGTATTCGAATAAGTGCGAAAAAATTTAAGAGGCGATTCCTTGTTGAAAATTAAAGGGGGTATTTGATATAAACAAATCCTCATATGTACCTCCCTTAGGAGTGACGCTCCTCCAAAGTGGGAGGTGGAAATTAGGTTTTTATTTATTTTCCCAAAATCTGAAAAAGTTAAGGAAATAAAATTTGGTGGAAGGCTTCTAATGTTAAAAAGGCTACATTAGAATATTTTTTGACCTATCCATATTGTTATAAGTGGATGAAACCAACCCCTCTTAATTTTTTTCCCTTTTAACGTTTTACATTTTTACTGTGTAAGAATTTGATTGTTTAAAAATATGCCTTAGAAAGCTTCATTCATTTAAAAACTTTCGTATCTCTTTTGCTGTTTTTGTAAAATCAATAGTTTTCGGGAAAAAAAATAATTAACTTCATCATGCACTGAAAGAATTAAATTCCAAGTAAAAGTAGTAGGCGGCACCAAGTTGCTTAAGAGGGGTAGCGAGTTTCATCCACTTACAACAATATGGATCGGTCAAGAAAATCTTCGAAAGTAGCCTTTTTAACATTAGAAACCTTCCACCACATTTCATTTACCTAACTATTTCAGATTTTGACAAAAAAATAGAAACATAATTTCCACCTCTCACTTTGGAGGAGCGTAACCCAAAAGGGAGGGATATATGAGGATTTGTTTATATCAAACACCCCCTTTAATTTTCAACAAGGAATCGCCTCTTAAATTTTTTCGCACTTATTTGGATACACCCTGTATATTGAAATTTGTGCAGTTAGTAGTATATAAATTTGGAGTTGTCCCTTCCATTGTTAAATTCTGGCAGTTTTAGTTGTTGAATTGTTAGTTTGCACTTATTAATAAATTGGTACCTACTTGAACGAAGTGCATACGTTGGAAAACGTAAACAATAATATGGCGATACACTTGGCTGTCACCCGCGTCGATTGTCAGCTGCAGCAAGAGTTGATCGCGGTCGACATAAAATATCATTGGATCAGCGAAACAGTGATTATTGAATCTATATTTGCAATTGGCCAAATACCGCGAATTATGAAACTATAATTCACTGCAGTGAATTATAGGTACGATATTTCACAAAGAAAATGCTAATAATTGTCATATAATTAAATAGGTGTAGAAAAAATATACAGAGTGTCCCAAAATTCCGTGGACATAGAGCTACCACAGGTTTTTGGGGTCAAAATAAGTCGGCCACACTTATCTATATACCAAAGCGCTTCATTTGAACGTGATGAACCTTCAAAATTTATTTTAAAAAATCTTTTTCTTCAAGTAGCTCGGAAAAACTTCGTTCAATTTTAATGAAATTTGGTATCTAGATATTCCCTTGGAAGTACTATTTTTTGATGTACAAAGCAAATTAACTAAGGTTCTAGAAGGATGAAAACTACCCCTACCCCTAATCAGATTTTATCGTTATTATTTTGAGGGTCTCATGATCATTTCCATTTCTTTTCGTGGCAAAGGTTCATCCATTTGACACATTTTTTGTCTCTTGTACAAAAAGTGTTTTCTCTACCCATAATGTTCATCAATTTTCGTGCTTGTGAATGCAGATATTATGTACGTATCATTTCATAAAGTAAATATGACGAATCTATCAACTTATTACTAAACTTTGAAGTACAAACAATGTCTTTTGTTTAAGATATTTTTTGTTCATGCTTACTAAAACTTTATAAAACACCTGTACATAATATACGCATTCACAGACATGAAAATTGTTGAGTATTATGGGTAGAGAAAACATTTTTTCTCCCGAAACTACAGGAGATACAGTTTTTATAGAAGAGACAAAAAATATGTCAAATGGATAAACCTTTTATACGAAAAAAGATGGAGGCGATTATGTGACCCTCAAAATAATTACAATAAAATTTGATTAGCGGTAGGGGTAGTTTTCATCCTTCTAGAACCTTAGTTAATTTGCTTTGCACATCACAAAATAGTACTTCCAAGGGAATATCTGCATACCAAATTTCATTAAAATCGAACGAAGTTTTTTGTTTTTTTCAATTAATTTTCATCACGCTCAAACAAAGAGCTTTGGTATATAGATAAGTGTGGTCTGATCGACTTATTTTGACCTCAAAACCCTGAGGTAGCTCTATGTCCACGGAATATTGGGATACCCTGTGTATAAATTCAATGGTAACGCCAATAACTCACGTTAGTTTTTGAAAGCGGGGGTGTTTCACTTCCCCACAAAACCTTTTCTCGAAAAGCAGTTTCCAGATTCCACATAGATACTTCATTATTACCTTGAACGCTGGACAATATCCATGATGATTCAGTAGGATGGCAAATTACTTTACGTATTCTGGCACCTAATAACATTTAAAAAATATATTAAGTTATTAAATGTCTACACTTTTTCTTACAAACCTGTAGGATGCTCTATGGTTGCTATTGGTAATCTAAATCTCAAATCCCAAGAAACATGATATCCACTGCTTGTTGCTAGAGTCAACCAATTTTGATGTGAATCAATACAAAAACTTGTTATTACTCCTTGCTTCAGGCCATTCTCTAGTCTCCAGTTTATACTATTTGGTGTACGAACATCCCATCCTATCAGAGACCCATACAGTGTAGCATAGACTACCATATTTTGCGCACCGGAATCTAAATAGTGTATATCTACAGCGAATGTGTCACTTTTTTCATCCACTGGTTTCTTTTGCGTGATATTCATTCTAGAAAAACAATGAGAATACTCTTTATTATGCGGGTAAGTAATAACACCTATAGCTGAAAATCACGGATAATGCAAAATGCAGAAAAACATACCTAACATGTATTCTTTTAAACATAAGTTACTTATACTTTTGATGTGGAGAATATGGTCGTGATAGCGTTGTTTAAAGATGTTTTAGTTAGACAATGGAAACATTGATAGGGAGGCAGAAATTTCTACTTGTGTGGCAGAGGTCAGGTGGTTCTCTATAGAATAGAATAGAATACAATACAATAGAATAAGCATTTATTAACATCTGTACAGATACAAGTCAAGAAAAGAAGGAAACAGAATTATAGTGGTATACATTAGAGGTTCAAAAATTCATCACACTTGTATAATGGTGTATTCACTAGATATGACTTTAAATGTTGGGCGAAATTTAGATTTTTCCATTCTGCTGAACATTTGTTGTACAGTTCGAAACCTCTGAAGATAAACTCTGTTATTTTTATTCGAGCTCGTGGTACTTGGATGTCCCCACCCCTTCTAGTCGAGTAAGTATGCATGTCATTTACTTTCTTAGCGGTGTCAGCCTCTTTATGAATTTTCTGCAAGACTTTGAATATATACATCGATGGAGATAGAATTCCGTACTTTACAAACAGTGGTCGGCATGTCTCTCTAGCTGAGGCTCCCTCCAGGCTATGAATTGCTATCTTCTGTTCCTTTAATATGAGGTCAAGGTGACTGGAGATTCCCCACACGGCTATTCCATAAGACATTGTAGAATGGAAAAGAGAATGATTCGCAGTTAATGCTGCCTCTTTACCACTTGTCTGTTTGACCTTTTTAACTTCATACGTTATTTTTGCAAATTTTTTGCTAAGTTGCTGTATGTGGTACTTCCAAGACAGTCTCTGATCCAAGTGAATATCCAGAAACAGAGCGTGTTCTTGAGCTTCCTCCCATCTGTCTGTTATGAATGACAAAGTTATTGCCTTTTCTTTGTTGAGATTTAAATCATTTGATGTGAACCATAATTCAGCTCTCTTGAGATTTTCCGCTGACTTGATTTGTAGGACATTTTTGTCGATATCACTATCTGGTATTGTAGTGTCATCGGCATACATGACAGTATGACAGTTTAGGTTTTTGGAAAAATCGTTGACATAGATTATAAACATCGTTGGACCTAGTATCGAACCTTGCAGTATCCCCCTTGATACATTCATTGATGTGCTTAAATAATTGTTGTTATAATCGACTATTTGTTTGCGATCTTCCAAGTATGATCTTATAAGTTGTTGCGCTGAACCATGAAAACCATAATGTTCAAGTTTTTGTAGCAGTTTAGTATGTGTTATCGAATCAAAAGCCTTGCTTAGGTCGCATAGTTGTGTTGTACATATCATATTTTGGTTTATGGCATTGCCAATATAGGACAATAAGGACATGGCATCTTCTGTGCTTGATTTTGGTCTGTATCCAAATTGCTCCTCACAAAAGTAATTAGGTTTATTTAAAAAATCTATAATTCTCTTATTAATGATATTCTCGAATATTTTAGAAAAAACTGGTAAGACTGAGATTGGTCTGTAATTGCTACAGTCATTTTAATAATATTTCTTGTAAATTGGTAGGCACTACTCTCGCCATTTTAAGCTTTGCAGAAAATATATAGTATTTTTCAGATATGTTGGCGTTTGCGCCGCTATATCCGATTATCCAAGCAACCGCCAGCAGTTCAGTAGTTTCCAAAATTTTGCTGTTGCTAGGAACCGCGACAAGCGTGTGCGCCGCGACTCTGGACACGGCAATGAGCATTTTGACGTTTTCCCTCAAGAAATGTATTCTTTTATCCACAACATTAGTCCGTTCGCACAAAAGACACCGGTTATTTTCTAATTTGTACTTAAATGTGCTATTGGTTATAAACGCCACAAACTTGTGTCAGTAGAAATATACACTATTTGTTTTGTTTTTAATTTGTTATTTAAAATTTTTAATGTAATGTGTTATTTCTTTTCTTTCATTGAATAAATAGCATTCCTTACTTCGGTTTTAATGCTGTCAGTTACATCTTCACTTTTTAATTTTGATTTGCCGTGCCTTTTTCCGGGCGTTGCAGCAGACAAACCTCATTTTTCCTCTCCAACTATGCGCGACACGCTGCGTAGACTTACTTTTGATGCATCGGCCAATCGCTCCTGGTCACAATAGGGGACCATTATTTTCCTTCTCTCGAGTAAAGTATTCAAAAATATTTCGTAAAACTTCTCGACACTGTTTGGTAAAAACATTTCCAGGCATCTTTACACCTGACAATCAAACTGACAGTTATACTTGAAAGGCAATAATTTTTAATAAATTGCTTGGTGACCACTGGATATTGCAAAATAAGCATATTAATTCTGAAACCATTTTGTTTCACACAACCATAGTAAGAAAGAGTGAGATCAAATATGGAAACGTGAGAATATTCTCAAGTCATCTTACGGCAGCAATTAAAATTCAACAAATCCATTTTACAAAAGGGAGAAAGACATATGAACGTAATGCGCAGATTACTGCACACACACGCCAAGATATCTGAAAAGAACTATACCTTTATGTCTGCAATCGTTGAAGATTTCTGTTAGGGGTTCCGATATAATTGCAGCACTTGCTTTGACTACTTTAGTGTTTAAATCGTAAATGTCTTTCATTAAAGTGCTCTTGAGATTCATTATTATACCTTGAACGTCTGGTGCCGTTGTTAAACCAGAAGAACATCAACTGGCCATTGGTAATAATTTTCTCAATCCATTCCACTGTGTTTTGTGTTGATGACGTAGGTAACCGGTCAATCGTTCCAAAATATTCCTTAAACTGTTCTGATGATAGTGTAGTCTTATTACTGTTGTGCTTTTTCCTTCCTGTTTCCTCATTTATGATCTTCCAAATTTCTTTTTGTTGGTTGCTGGCGTACTGTATTCTTGTGAGATTGTAAGTCTGTTTTTCAATTTTCGCTTCAAGATATTACATTTGCTTATATTTTGCTACATAATCTCTTAAAACTTGCAAATAGTTGTCTGCTAGCATTCTGGTCAGTAAACTTAATGTTTTTCAGATACTTCGAGGTTGTGCGAGTTTTATCTTTGGCCACATCTTTTAAGGCTGTGATTTTTGCCGTATAGGAAGATGGTCTTGTAGACACATTTTCTGTGTACCATAACACGAAAAATATAGCCGGTAGAATAAAAATTTAAATAGCATTGTAAACAGAAAGAATTAAGTTAGACAATGAATGAAAATTATGCAGTTTTATATTAGAAAATAAATCGTAAAATACCTCTTCAGTTAACCTAAGTTTCAATCACCTTAGCAACGAACTCTAACAAATTAAACAGAAACCAACATTATACAAACTGTAGTTTATATATTTGTCTTTCGTGTGAGCCATTTCTCGTTACAATGGCTTATATAGTTTCGAGATGATAGTGCATGGAAAATTAAGTTGCACTTAGGCTCTTCAGCATCCATATTGTAAAGAACAAGTAGGAAACTGTATCTAATTTGGCTCTATTTTGAACTGAGTAGCAGAAAGTAGTGCAGTTATCGCACGATAGATAGTGCAGCTGAAAAGGGGCATTTACATAATGGGTGGGTTCTAAAAAGGCTCATCTTAGATCGTAACTGTACAATAATTTAACCAGTTCCTCTCTACTCGACTCGTGCTTTCCTTCAAAAAGTCGATGTTGAAATCACCACACAGTATAATTTGTGTATCTACGTGAAAGTGTTCATTTATGTAACTTAGTACTAATTCTATTGTAGCCAAGTATTTACCAAAGTCTCCATTTGGAATCCTATATGAGCACATTATTATTGTGTTTTCTTTGGGTAGGAAAATACCTATGATTTCGCAATGCAATTTTGTAGACATCTCTCTGACCACTGGCAATTCCACTGCTTCGATGTCTCACACCTAGCAAATATACACTCCTCCATGATTATTGCTTACCCTATTGTAGTGAGCAATATTGGCAAAACCTCTTAAATTGTACAGGTTGTAATTTTTATCGTTCAACCAGTGTTCCATTATGCACACCATGTGTGCCTGTTCATCGTCCACCAGAATTTGAAGTACCTCTAGTTTATTTGTTATACTTTGGACGTTGATGTTAATTAATTTTATATATTTTGATGAGCTTACTTTATTGCCTGTGCTTGAGGGCCAACCTGTTGGCTCTGGGTTTCGAGTTGTCTAAAAAATGTTGTCCGATTCTAAAGTCAAATCTAGTGTACCCCACACCTTTAGGCCAGAAACTGGGGTCGTACACAATGTCCTTATATTGGTTCTCCAAACCTAAAGTTATTATATGGGAAGTTGCCTAATGCGAGGTTCGTTCTTAGTCGGCAGCGATCGGAAATTGACGTCGCCGCGGGACCGCAATTTCCTGCCGTACATTAGCCGATAAGCGGAGCGTATAGAACGGTGGAATCAAATAATTATCGATAGGTATACAATAATAATTATTTATTATTAACCCAAAAACTAAATTTCGGTGAACATCTGTTTCAGTAGGTACGTACGTGATGAATCAATGAATGCACAAAATTCAGTACTTACGTACCTAATAGACACTTCCAGATTAGTCTCGGGAATGATATTAGGCAAGTAGGTACGTATTTATTCGAGTAGGAGTAGGTATGAAGGTAGGTAGGTATTAGGTAGGTTCATACTTAGTTTTGCTTTCAAAAACACACCGGCGAGTAAAAAGTGTTTAGAAGTAGGTATTTTTATTCAAATAACTGTACATAATGTTATCTATATCTATACTGCCTACTACATTTCAAGTTATGGCGCATACTTTTTTCAACTTTTTACTTTGTTTCGAATTAGTCGGGGTATGGGTGTATGTATTTATTTCTGAAACTAAAATACTGGATGTGGATTTTAGTTTTTAGTAGGTATACTGTTATTTTAATCATCTCCAGTTAAAAATGAACGACATCAAGGGCGATTTCATTTTCAATCTAAATTTAACTCTATTAGGTTAACATTGCTAATTCAAAAATCTAAATTACTCTACAATATTAGAATACGATCATTTTTGCTTTAAATTTTACAAATTACCTATCCATATAGGTAGTTAACTTTCAGTAATAAATCTTAGGTATACCAGAAATAGTCAGGCCCATGCCCAGAAGAAACTATAGAATCCCTGAAAGTCCGTAAGAATCGAATGAATGAAATTCCAATTTGAACCTGACTATTTCTCAATGAAATAATCCGCCGCTTTTACAATTACCTACCTACGGAAGTAACAAGTGTCGGAAATTTAGTGCGGGAATTTGAGGTAGGTAAGTACCTACCTTTAGGACCTTTACTTACACCCTGCAGAACGATGGAACTTCATAACAATACAGGTTATACATAAATTTATGCTATCAAAGGCATGCATAAAGCGCGGGTATCGGGAAACACATGCCGACGTCTCTACACGTTTGTGTGCGGAGCGCGGCCGAGGTCCACCTCTGACGTCACTTTCTTCCCCCACTCGTACTTCACGCGGAGCTACAGGGCTTTACGGGCATTAGGCAACTTCCTATATAAGAACTTTGCTCCAAACCTACAAGTAAGCACTTGTTGTTCGGTGAAGTATTTCGTGTTTGTAGCTCTTTTACAGAAATTGTAGCCATCACCTTCTCCAGAATTGTCTAAATTGATGATTTCTGACATCATATTTTTTTGCTGCTGCTGTTCCACTGCTGTTGATACCAAAGACTTCTAGAATGGACCTGGCGTCCTTATGCAACAGTTTTATTTTGAAGTCTACACATTCGTAGGCCAGCGGGTCGCGGGTAGCGTTGTTTGTTATTAAATTCAAGCAACGGACCAGGCGAATGTTCCACGATACTCTGTTTTCGCGGTAGCACCTGTTTACTACACAACTGGTCGGCTGCTTTGTTTTGCCTTTTCCACACACAAACGCATAGACTGTGAGTATTCACCCTGCTTCAGTCGAAAATGTAAATAGCTAAGTCCCCTCTACAAGTCTTTGGTTGATACCATTTGTTTTGTTATTATTTTTAGAGAATTTCCCTTGGCTACAGCAGTCTGCTTTTGGTTTTCTTTTGTATTGGACTGTAAAATCTTGGAGTAATTTAAAATTCGAGAGATTGGATTGGTTTTCTCAGAGATATTTTGTTTATACTCCTCATTCATTTCAATTATTCCTGCGGTTGGTATCCTGAGTTGCATTTCACTTGTAGTGGTTGGCACCACTGGCACTACTGACTTTTGAGTTTGACATTGGACATTGACCTGTTTGTTTACTTTTACTTTTAGGAGAGGCATCTTTCGCAGTTGTAACATGTAAATTTGCCTCCAGATTAAGAATTTTCTCTGCTTGGAGTTTCACATTTAATTCTAGGGCTTGATTTTTACCTTCCATTTCATATATTATTCGTCGTAATAACTTAATTTCATTATGGAGGCTAACAACAGCCTGGTTTTCACCTTCTTGGACACAGGGCAGATTGTTGTTTTGACTGCATTTGGACCTTGGGACTCATCCTGGACGATATGCTTCATTGCATTTTATGCAAGTAACTTTAGTTTTCATGATTTCACGTTTTTAATATTTATAATCGCAGTTAACACTTTGAGCGCCACATCCAGGATACTTTTACTACGCAGCCTATGCTTTGCACGTATTTCATTGTAAACCACCCACGTGTTGACAACAGCAGTACCTAATAACAATTCAATAGCAACCTTGTGGTACCAAAATATGGTTTTCCTCAATGCAGTGAAATAGGATGCCATTTGGTCGGATTTATCTATTCCTACTTTCGTTTTATTATAGAACAAAACAGAGTCTGGTTTCAATTTCTCATCACCTTGCCGAGTTTTTTTGCCAGATGGAACCATATTCCCTAAATGTTTGCTGGAAATCATAATTACATCACGCCGATCCTTCCATTTTGTAACTGTAATACCATTTTGATTCATTAGAGAAACATGTTCACCTCTCCTCATTTTTCTTTTAGTGACCAGTGTAGGAATGCCTTTACGATTCTTTCTAATTGTACCGACATAGTGAGTTTTCTCTTCCAATAATTTTTCTACCAAATCTATAGAGCTGTAAAAATTATCTGCTATGATGATTCTACCGGTACGTAAATAGTTTTCGCACAATTTGAACACAACTTTACCCCCATGATTGAAGGACCCCAACAAGTCATTCTTTCCACAGTACATAATGATGTTATAAGTATAACCACCAGAGTCACACATTTTATATAGTTTTACGCCATACTTATGTGTCTTTCCGGGTAAATACTGCCTAAACACGAGACGACCCCTAAATGGCACCATTGATTCGTCCACTACAATTTCTTCATCAGGGCTGCGTACAGCTGCAAAATTTCTTATCATTGCAGATAGCAGTGGATCAATTTTACTTGACCTGCTTCCTTCTTCTTCGTTATTGAAAAAGTGCCAATGTCTCAGTAATAGCTCGAAGCGATTACGACTCATTATCGACTTCGCCAGACTGTTTCTATACAACCTACTTTTGCTCCAATAATTTCTTATGGCGGGTTTTTTGTCTAAGCCCATCCATAGTAACAAACCTACAAATTTTTTCATCTCTTCGGGACTAGTATCTGTCCATTTTACTATTCTTGATTTTGGGCCGTGCTGATTTTTTTGTAATGTTTGTCGCGCATGTCTGTTTGTTTCCTCCACCATTAATTCTAGTAATTCATTGTTGACAAACAATTCGAATATCGATAACGGACTGATACTTCCAGAGCCTAAATCAATTTGTATGCCACTGTTACCAGAAAAAGGAAAAACTTTCAGTTTCAGCGGGTCTATTGCAACCCAATTTTGTGCGATTTGACTAGATGAATCTTGGGAATCATTTTGTGAGTCTTCTTGTGAATCATTTTGTGAGTCTTCTTGTGAATCATGTGCGGATTCATCAACAGCAAAATCCCTTTCTTCAGAAGCGTCTTCAACGTTAATACTTGAATTATTATCCGAGCCCTGTTCATAAATTGGATCGGCAGCGCTGTCATCCGATGAAAAACCTTCTTCTGAATTCGACTGCTCAATTTTAACAGGAGACAGTGCCTTTTGCTTTGTAGTTGAACTTGAATCTGCTTTTCCGTAAAATTTCGATGGATCCATATTTGCTTCAAGTGGTAGCAACTAATATAAAGCTCTACTCAAACAATACTGAAACAATATTGCTTCCGATTCGACGTTAGGTAGTGTGGGGATGGGGAGAAGCTGATGATTGGTTCGAGACAGTGGAGAGATAAACACGTGACGGACAGTCAGACGTTGTTGTTAGCGACTAAATTGCGTTTTACACGAATTTGCGTGTTTAGTGATGTTGTTGAGTGGTGTGTTGTTCAGAGTGTGTAAGGACAAACACATGGTGTGGGCGACAGACTTGTAAGTACTTTTATGATACCGAATTTATGAAGGAAACGGCGCGCAAGTTATATGGCATCATATTTTGGTGTTTTGACTACTGACGGCTATCGGCGCGATAACATCGCTGAAAGAGAAACATTCAGAACATTCCGAATATTGTTTTCATATTGTGTTTTGTGCGAGGTGTTTTGTATTTTTATTGAACTTCTTTCTATAGCAGTTGCTATTAATAGATTCGTACTTTTAAAACGTAGACTAGGTCAAGGCCGGGATTGTGGCGAGGATGAAGCCAATTATACGAGGCGGCACAGAGAGAAACGGAACGTAGACGCGAAAATGAGAGATCGTGTTCGCGAAATGACGTGCTTTCTGAAGAAAGTGTAGCCCGTTTGCAAGATTTATTTTTATTGCAAGATTTATTTTTATCATTTATTCTTCATGTTGAACTGAAATAGAATAGAATATATTTCATGTAGTTAATATTTTCACTTTTCACTATTTGGTAGAAATCCATGATTAAATAAAAAATTACTTCGCGTACTACCAATAAGTATAACAAAATTATTTTATTTAACCGGTTTCAAGATCTACAAACGATCCCATCATCAGAAATGTTTAAGAAAAATTGTAAACAAATTATTATGACAGTTGACAAGGAAACTAAAATTGACAAATTATAATGATATCCATGAAATAAGATAACTAGATAACTGAATTTCAGTATTTACCTACGGGGTATAAGAAAAACACAAAGGAAAATCGAATACCTCGTAGCTTGAAGGGAAAAAACAATGAATTTAAAGAAAACCATATAGGAAGAAAACAATAAATTCAATTGAAAAACCTTCAAGTGAAATATCAGAACAGAAAAACTAAATAAATAAAATATCCATGGAATCTTGACAACTGCCAACTGCTAATCTTGTAATAAATTCTGGTCAAGTCTATGAAGAATCCAACACCGGGTTAAGTCTGACACCGGCTTCGTTGCTATGATACAACCAATCAGAAAGCCGGTATCATAGCAACAAAGCCGGTGTCAGACTTAACGCGGTGTTGGATTTTTTGAAAAACCGGGCCTATGTGTTCTGTCTTGACAACTGCCAACTGCTAGTACATATTGTAATAAACTAAAAAAGAGAGAAATAAGTCAATAATAGCAAGATAGCAATAATAGCAAAATTATCTCCAGTTCAATAATAAATATTATACTCAAGATTTAGGTCTTGCTATGGGTTCACCAATTAGTCCTTTATTAGCAGATATTTTCATGTCAGATATTGAAGAAAAAATTATGAACTCAGAATTAGGGAAACAACATATTCTATTTTGGTATAGATATGTAGATGATATTATTGCTTGTTTTAAAGGAACAACAAGACAATTGGACAATTTTCAAAATTTCTTGAACAGTATTCATCCAAAAATTAAATTTACGAAAGAAATAGAAACTGAACACAAAATTAATTTCTTAGATTTAACTTTAATAAATGAGAACAATAAAATAAATTTCGATATTTTTAGGAAACCAACATATACAGATATTACTCTTTCAGCAAATTCATTTCATCCCTTTTGTCAAAAAATTTCTGCTTATAATTCTATGATACACAGGGCCTTTACAGTACCGCTATCTTTAGATAAATTGAATAAAGAACTAAACATAATTAGAACAATTGCAATAAATAACGGATTTAAGATTGAAATCATCAATAGAATCATTAACAATAAAAAATTTAAAATTGCTTGTAACAATATATATCCTAAATTATCTAATGATAAACTTACCAAATTTTGCAGGATTACCTATTTTGGAAATATTTCTGAAAAGATTGCCAGTATTTTAAGAAAAAACAACATACAAGTCACATTTAAACCATCAAATATATTATCACATATTTTATTTAACAGTAAAGACAGAACACATAAACTTGACCACACAGGTGTTTATCAACTAAATTGCTTAGACTGTAACAGCATATATATCGGACAGACTGGCAGATCTATACGTATTAGGTATAACGAACATTTAAGATCATTTCGTTTGAAGAATGATCATTCAAGTTTTGCTAATCATTTCTTTGATAACAATCATCAATTCCCTCCTCCGGAGAATACTAAATTATTGTTTAATTTTGTAAAGAGTTATCAATTGGATATATTAGAGTCTATAGAAATTTATAAACATAAAAATGATAAAAATTGTAACTTACTTAATGATCAAGTCGATTTAATACAATCTAGTTTATTTAAACTTTTGTAAATTAATTCAAGAATAAATTAGTTTATTTACCCCCCCCCCCCATATAAACCATGGACTTTCGAGGTTATTTGGCAATATGGGATTTTTTTCTTTTTGTTTTGTTATTGATATTATCATCATCAATATTATTGTTATTATGATTGATTCTTGAATTAATTATTTAACCACAGTCTCTACATCTTGCTATTATTGCTATCTTGCTATTATTGACTTATTTCTCTCTTTTTTAGTTTATTACAATATGTACTAGCAGTTGGCAGTTGTCAAGACAGAACACATAGACTTGACCACAATTTATTACAAGATTAGCAGTTGGCAGTTGTCAAGATTCCATGGATATTTTATTTATTTAGTTTTTCTGTTCTGATATTTCACTTGAAGGTTTTTTCAATTGAATTTATTGTTTTCTTCCTATATGGTTTTCTTTAAATTCATTGTTTTTTCCCTTCAAGCTATGAGGTATTCGATTTTCCTTTGTGTTTTTCTTATACCCCGTAGGTAAATACTGAAATTCAGTTATCTAGTTATCTTATTTCATGGATATCATTATAATTTGTCAATTTTAGTTTCCTTGTCAACTGTCATAATAATTTGTTTACAATTTTTCTTAAACATTTCTGATGATGGGATCGTTTGTAGATCTTGAAACCGGTTAAATAAAATAATTTTGTTATACTTATTGGTAGTACGCGAAGTAATTTTTTATTTAGAATATATTTCTTTCACAATATTACACAAGAATGTGGAAATGATCAAGAATCCAATAAATTGGTGATTTTAGTGATTGGGCAACAACAGCATCAATATTTTTCATTCCCTACTTATGGACAGCACTAACGTGTATTGTCTGTGGCAGACAACAAGTGCATTTTTATGGCAAACCCCAGAAGGACCTGTCTATCAATGCATGTCTTATTTAATCCGTTAAAAACAAATGGGAATTTTTAACAATGGAAACGTTAATGTTTGTATATGGGGCCAGAGTTACAGTTTTTGTCCAAGGCCGCCGACGAAAGTGTCGAGGTCAGATGACGTATACTGAGACAACGCAGCGCTCGAGTGGTAAGTATGAGTATGCCCGGAGAACATGACGTAAAATAGTATATTCGGTAACGATCATGGAAAGTGACAAATTTCATACGAGCCTGAAATCACGCGAATTTATAGGAAATAAAATTATGTTTATTATTTCTTTGTAGTAGGTATGGTTTGTGGTTATGATAAAAAGTTAATTATGTTTTTTGTATGGCGTTATCATTTCCAATGTCCCGATGGTTGCAAGGATTGCGAAATCTGTGAATTTTTATTATAGTATTGTAGCATACGTATATGTCGTATTCAACATTTATTTATTTTGACTAATGTACAAATATTTACAACTAAAAGTGATTTGAGAACAAACAATTTAAAATTTACAATAAGCAGCGAAATATACAAACAAAACAAGCAACATGCAATAACAAATACATATTAGACTACTACCAGCAAACAATTAAACAATAAGCAAACAATTAACTAACCTACACAATCCACAAATCAACAGTTCGAACTTCTCTAAAAGAACTTCTTCAAACATCGGTTAATTACAACCCAAAATGCCCTGGTATACACCAAAACGCGAAAACAAATTAGCAACGTACCATCACCAAAACGCCAAATACTTTAAGTATAAGTAAGTAAAGTAAACACTTAACATGTATACTCGCTCGAATTTATCGCCTTCGAAATCTATCGCTTTTTTCTCATCCTGTCGCATGTCCAAAACAAAAACTTCAAAACTGTCCACTCGGCATCTTTCTTGTTTTTATACCCTCGGAAGAAAGCACGAGAAATAGATTTCTTCTGGAAATCAAACTTTCCCAACCCATAATAAAAAATAAGGTCAACGCCATAAAAACAGTTGTGTTTATTTGCATTGAATAATGCTCGCGTAAACACATGGGCGGCGCCTGTTAAGGCAACCCGTGACACTTCCCCCCTTCTTAAAAAACTGATCGCTCTCGATGGACTACCTTCATCTTCGATTGTGGAGAACTCTGAATCTGATAAACATCGTTGATCCTGGTCACTACTCGATACGGGCCTTCCCAATTCTTCTGTAATTTCGGCGATCATCCTTTTTTCCGGGCTGGATTATAGTGACACTAGATCGTCAACTTGGAAACACGCAGAATTACCGCTGGCATCATACTGCGTTTTCATACGGTCAATCTCTAGGTGTACACGATTTGGAACAGCCCCATGAATTATTTTGAGCCGTTCTGCCAATTCCTGCAAATAATCCCTATCTTCAGGATGTCCAAACAATACATCCATTGGCACCCTCAATTCCCTTCCGAATAGCACACTAGCAGGCGTTCTTCTAGTTGACTCGTGCACAGCCGATCGATATGCCGTCAGGAACAATGGAATATGTCAGCCCCAGTAGATGATTTTCTATGGTCCTGTTTAATCTCCCGGCCATACCATCTGACTGGGAATGTAATGGGGTCGGCCTGGTCTTCCGTATTCCCAGCAACTTGGAAACATTTTGGAACTTCCCAGACTCGAAAAGTTTTGTCCCTAATCAGAATGGAGCTCCATAGCTATACCGAACCGGCTGAAGAAATTGTTTACCAGTACGTTACCCACAGTGGTGGCTTCCTGATTCGGTATCGCATATGCCTCAGGCCAATTACTGAAGTACTCAGGATGTACTTATTTCCATCAGTTGACGTAGGAAATGGACCTGCCACGTGAATCACAATCCTCTCAAACAGAGCCCCTACATTATACTGGGGCATTCTGCCACGGCTCCTTGTCTTGGGTCCCTTGCTCAACGCGCAGTCATCACATCTCTGGCACCAATTTATTATGTATGTCCTATAACCCAGCCAATAGTATCTCACCTTGACCTTTGTCGTTGTTTTATTGACACCTAAATACCCTCTCACTCACTCCATTGTGAGTCTGCTAGTACTTCCGGAACTTTTCCTTCGGTACCACGACTTAAGGCTTTCGCTCTCTTCCGTCGGTGCTCTCCCACATTATCTTCAGAAGACTGTCTTCGATCACAGTATGACTTCAGGGCTACACTCCTGCCAGAAACTTCTATCCAATCCGATTTCCTACCAGCTTCCTTCTATCTTAGCAGAGGTTCCGAAGACTTATCTTTCTGCTGGGTGTCTATCCAAGATTGTAGGTGTTCTTCGACTTGAATCAGTGTTCGATGGCATTTGATGGGATGTACATGCCCTTTCTGCTCTTGCCTCAACAGTACTTGCAATCTTCCGGGCAAGGTCTTCTTGACGGTGCTTCAGCATTGCCATGTTTTCTCCCAATCCGATGTTGTATAAAGTTGTACTGCTGCAGCCTCTCAATCCAATGGGCTAACTGACCTTCTGGGTTCCTAAATTTCAGCAACCACTTCAAAGAAGCATCGTCAGTTCTGATAAGAAAATCCTGCCAGCATAGATACTTGTGGAAGTATTCGATGGTCCGCACAATGGCTACCAGCTCCCTCCTAATGGCGCAGTAATTATGCTCAGGTTTCGACAATGCCTTCTACACTTCTAGCAGAGTAAATAATGGGTAAAATTGTGTCGTTTTTTTTGATGAGCTTAGAACAAGATCAGACCCAGTGGGTATTGTCAACAAGAGCATTATAATGAAACAAATAATTACTCCGCGAACTACCAATATTTAAATAAAACGTTATATATTGGTAGTTCGCGGAGTAATTATTTGTTTCATCATGAACTTCTACCAAAAAGTAAAACAAGAAAATATTAACTACATAACAGCATTATACATACAGAAACTCAAAATACGACATTTTTTAGCGGTCACCACATTTTTTATTTTTAAAAAACAATAAAATGTTTACATTTTTAAAAGCCATGCTTTTTTGCATATCTACTGGCATATCTCAAAAACGAATTGAGCTATCGACGTAATCTTTTTTGGTTTATTTTTATATTTTGTCCAAATATAAGTCAGCAAACAAAAGTGTAGACTGTAGGTACCAGTGGCGTCTTCTGAACTCAAATATAGGGTGTGCGGTGTGTAGGTCACAATGGCGGCTCATGAAGTTTTCTTTAGAGGATTTTTTTTAGTCGAAACTTAAAATTCTCTGCAGGTCCTAAACACAACCTAAACATAACACAATAGTCTGTAGATCTTCACATCACCAATCACCTATTATAGTTAGAGCGTTGATTGAGAAGGACTTCTCAATCAACAGTTAGAGATACAGCGGTGCGTTATATGTAAGTATTTTATTTCGGTGGGTTGTTCGCCAATAAGCAATAGCCTTATTTCATATACAATTAAAATGAATTAAAGTAAATTCTCAAAAAAAAATCACTTAAATGTTCTTTAAGGGACACTCATCTTAATGTATGTACATAAGTAACTAAATGAAAAATAGAATAACAAAACCGAATAAATTCTTCCGCATAAAATAATTAACAGGTAGGTAATTAAAATTTAAATACATATTTTTAAAATAAAAATAATATTCCTTAAAAAGGAAAATAAAAACGGAAAATAAAATTTCTTTCCAAACAAGCAAGCACCGGCAAGTAAATTATTGCTGAGAGCGATTTTTTTACAGCTCACCGGGAACGCTGAGAAAGCCACTGCCGCGTGTCCAAAGTAGTGGGGCTGGCTTTCGTGCATCTTTGACTGGCGGGCGTTCGAGATTTGGAAAGCACACCCTACCTCATTAGCAGTTACTTGTACCCGTGTACCGACGTGGATTTCATTAGATTCAGGGAAGCGGTAGACTTCATTCCAAATTACTATTTGACTATAATATAAGTAAAATGAATCAAACTAAAATTATATTTATTAAACAATTATAATTTATTCAATTATTTTAGGGTGTGCGGCGCACACCTAGCTCATTAGGAGAAATCGCCACTGGTAGGTACCTCAGTAGTTTTTTATTCTGAGGTAGGCACTTACAACCTCACTCTCGACCTAACCCAAAAAATGATCAGTTTGGAACATTTTTATTTCATATAAGTATCAGTGGCATATTTTTATGCAAATTAATGTTTAATTTAGATAAGAATTTTTCGAGTTTTATTTTTGTTTATCTTTTGACTGACGAAACCCCTAAAATAATAAAAAGAAATGGGTAGGTACCTAATACAATCTCCAAACTTGTTTGTATAAATGTTAATTTTTGCTTTTCCTTTGTCCCTTTTTGATTGCAAATAAGGCACATTTCACGTATTTTAAATGATTCCATGTCACCCCTACTTTTTGAAGAACCTGGAATGTCTCGCGGAATGTTTCTGTCTCCGTCCGAGCTATTACTAATTTAGCAAAACATCTCAATATTGTCCTTGCTGTTATAGACCTTTCTGCAGTCTTTATGATATTTTATTTTAATTTTTCCGTTTAAAATATCATTCTTGATTGCTAAAATTTTGTGTCCAAAATCATCTTTTCTCAGTTCCGCAGCCCTAATTATTGTCTCTAAACCCCACTTCCAAGGCTTATGCACAACAAGTTTATCTTTTTTTCCTCCACAACTTCACCACATAATAAGCACTTCATTTTAATATTTAGCGCTAGGGCATCCAAGTCCCGGGACCAAAGGGCCAATCGGGACTTCGGGACCTGACCAAAAAGTCCCGGGCCTAGTCCCGCAGTCCCGAATATATTAAATAGGCAAATTTTTATCTTATTTAAGATGTTACTACCACAAATGTTGAATAAAACAACTGTCTAACATGAAAAGAAACGTTGCAACTTTTATTAGTGCATAACAAAATAAATATGTAACATAGAAACACAAAAGAAAAATGTACATAGGGTACATAAATAAGAGGAAATAAATATAAAAAAACATACACGAAAGTTTTACATATAAATGAAACAAAATCAAACGTCCTTACGTCATTTGACTGAAAACGTGCTCTGTATTCTGTGACGCGAGCGCTATCTCCCACCATTTTCGGGACCACGGTAGGTCCCGGGACTAAAGCTGTGGTCCCGGGACCTCTAAAATCACATGTAGCCCCGGGAAATCCCGGTCCCGGGATCCCGGGACTGGATGCCCTATTTAGCGCATCTATCTTAAATATTTTTAAGCAGTAAAAATTAAAGAACTCGCCACTAACAATACGAACTGCATGTATAAAAAAATAAGACTATTTATTTCTTTCATTTTATATCTCGCACGCGTCGATATTGTCATCGGTCGCTCTTTATTATTAGCCGATATAAAAAATCATAGGACCTAAACTACAAAAGTCGCAATAACAATTATGCTGCCAAAAACTTTTTCGGTCTTTTGGTGGCATTTCCTTTGCAGCATGTTATAGAAAAATTTCCAAAACAAAAAAGTTTCTCAACTAGTGAAAATTTGCCTGCATAATTTCTGAACTTCCTAGGTTATCGACGTTTTGAGCATATTAAAACACAAAATACCAACCAATACTATGCTTAGAAAGAAGCGCCTAAGTGTGTGTTGTAAAACAAAAAAAAGATCATGTCAATAGCTCAATTAGATACCTAGATATTAGAGTGGATACATAAAAAAGAAAGGTTTTTAAAAAAGGCACGCATCCACACTTTTTTGGATATAAAAAATTTCGTGACCACAAAAAATGTCGTATCTTGCGATTTCTCATAAACAATGACCTAACTAATAAAATGAGATATGTCTCAGTTTGTTCTATGATAAAAAAAATAAAATCGAGAAGGAAGCGACTTTTGCCTTGGTTTTTACTCCACTATTCCTCCTACATATGTATACTCCAACTCCTCATCCCCCACAAAGTTTCCGTTCAGTATCTCCCAGCCTCGTTCCTCTGTCATCTGTAAGAGTTGCCATCCTTCTCTATTCTGTTTTATCTTTGGCCTTCCGCACTACTTCCTTTCCCCCCTATTCTGGCATTAAAATCTCCTCCTAATATTAAATTCTCTTCTCTTTCATCCACCAGGTTACCGATTCGTTCTCTCAACTCTCTCATGTTCCTACTGTATACTGTGAATATCCTCCACTTGTTTCCATCAACAATTACTCTTCTTTCCTGTATATCCTAATCTCTCATTGCCAATGGCTCCTCCTGCAATTCTGCCTTGACGCCGGTTACAATCCCACGCTTGGCTCTTCCCTTCTTCTTCTCTCTTGTTGCATACACACATTTCCACTTATAGCCTTCCGGTAGTTTATTTCTTATTTTCATCCATTTTCCTTCCTCTGTCCATGTTTCAGTTAAACCCACTACCTCAAATTCCCTAAGACAATCCCAAAATTCCTTGTCTTTCTTCATTAGCCCAGCTACGTTCCAGAAAGATAACTTTATGTTTTTCTCCACTGTCTTCCGTGCTTCATCTGGCTTAATTTTATCTCCTATTCTTCCCTGTACCTCGCCGTCCACTACTCCCTCAGTACTTGTATTAAAGAGATATCTCCCTACATTATTTTATTATGTCAGTCACGTAAAAGAGATAATTTTTGTAACTTTTTTCTTGATGAATGTGTGCCCTAGGCGAAAAAATTCTTTCTGATTATGAAATAAAAATAGTTGTCGTATTGCCCATTAAGGAAAATGGGTGTAGCTGACACAGTGTGCCATTTCTGTCAAGAAATTGAAATGACTACCTACTCTTAGTTTAAAAATGTATTATTTTCGTCTTTAAATTATCACTACTATCCGTTTTGATACTACTTTGAAAATGTGAATACACAATAAGATTTTTTTACGGAGAATTAGCGCCGGTAGCTATTTGAGGTCGATTACCTCAAAAACTATTAACTTTAAGTAGGTATGGAAGTTTATAGATAGCAGAAAGAGAATTTGTGTCAGAAAGTAAGGGGTGACTATAGTATTATTTTAAA
This sequence comes from Xestobium rufovillosum, assembly GCA_963966045.1. NCBI lineage: Eukaryota > Metazoa > Arthropoda > Insecta > Coleoptera > Ptinidae > Xestobium > Xestobium rufovillosum. Next base: position 24,710,479 of record OZ014504.1, read on the forward strand.
GAAAAATTCGTGCACCGCCGAGTTTTTAAAAACTTGAAATGGTTTTTTATAAATATTAAATAGCACAAAAAAGGCCTCTACTTTTTTCAAAATAATGAATCATTTTCAAGAAAATAAAGTAAAACAAATCTTATCCTCTTATTTTATTAAAAATGATGCGAAGTGAATAAAATTGCATTTTTAAGAAAATTAATCGTCATCAATAAAATAACAAATACACGAACAAAAAACGGATAAACACAAGTTGAACAATGAAGTTAAAGCAAATGTTGGAAGTGGCCACCTTGACTCATGATGGAAGCATCTGCTCTCCTTCGCACTGATTGACGTACTTGCTCAAAGATTCCAGGCGTATTTCTAATTATTTCACACCGAGTCACTATGCGATTTCTAAGATCTTGAATATCCTGAACTGGAGCCGCATACACCAAAGATTTTTAATGCCCCCACAGAAAAGTCTATTGGATTAAGGTCCGGTGATATGGGTGGCCATGGTTGATTTGGTGCTTCTGCTCCCCAGCCTATCCAACTATTGGCATACGCTCTATTTAAGAACTGATGAACTTGAATGCCAAAATGTGCGGGAGTACCATCATGCACCACATATGGTTTCTAATTAATAGGGGAACATATTCCAGCAATGTAGGTAAATGGTCTTGTAGGAAAATGTAGTAAGAATCTGCTGTTAGTCTTGGAGGGAAGAAAAATGGGCGGATTAAAAATTCACCAACAATTCCCACCCACACATTTAAGGAAGTTTGATTTTCATGTCAGGTTTCTTGAATTGTATGAGGATTTTCGTTGTGCCAGAGGTGGGTGTTTTGAAAATTTGTTACTGCAGTCTTGGAGAAATTTGCTTCGTTAGTAAAAAGGGTGTTCGTAATAAATTGTGGATGTTCTATTAATTTTCTTAGTATCTATCCATCGACAAAATAGCACAGTAAAAATGCCTGTACTCGTTGGATGTGGTAACTGACAGTAATGCAAAATTCTTAGTACCATTTGATGGCTTGCGTTTACTATCTGAGCAATTCTCTTCGTGCTTATTTCTGGGTGTTCCTCAATTTATTGTAGTACCGCTTCTTCCAGAGCAGGTGTTCTAATTGAAGGTCTTCCGATAACATTTGCATTTCATCACCCTCCACACGTAGTGGCGTAACTGACAAATTTTGAAAAATCGAGATACGCCGCCAAAACATTATAAACAAATTATTTCTGCATTTGTTTGTTTTACTTAGGCCATTCTTAAAACTGCACTGAAGTTTATACAGTTCCATGTTGTACAGTTTTGGGTTCAGAATGACTTTTCGGGCACTAGTTTTTTTCTTTTCGCTCTCCTGCAAAATTTAGTCCATGCCAGTTACGCCACTATGTGTGAAGGGTGACGATTTCTTTAAAATTATTCAGTGTCATTGAGAAGTTGATGTATGTTTGAGAATGCTGCAGAAGAAGCCAATTCTTTATCTTTCATGATAAATCTGCCTTGCAAGATTAGCATTACCATTTGCCAAACCATACACAAAATTCATACTTGCCATTTCAAAATTAGTATTATAACACATTCATTAAATTATTATTTGCAGAGGCCGTAAATCGTATTTAATGACTAGAAAGGTACTATGTACTTATAACAGATTCAGTAAACTGTCAAGCAGCTGGGTTTTCTGTTGTTTCCAATGATATTTTGATGTAGTCATTGTCGTGTGTGTTAAAAATCGCGAGAATGGGTATATTGGTACGAGTACGTTCACAACAAAGTCCCGAGGACGTACAGAGACTGGGTTTTTTCGGGAATTATTCTTCAAACTTACGAGAAGACATTACAAATACCAAGTCAGCAGCCGCGACCCTTACCCCGCCCGTACGAGAGGGGTAGGTTTTTATCATTTAGAGCAAAAGTTATAAATTTTGGTACTTCCCAATTAAAATTCATTAAATACAATTTTTTTGCAAAAGTAAAAAGACCTGTTTTGTGCTATTTAATACCATTTATAAAAAAAACCATTTCAAATTTTTAAAAACGAATTTTCCTCTAAAAGAACACTATAGGGAGCGTGCGTCCTTGAGAAAAAGTGACCCCTGGCGGGCGATTTGGCAAAATGATGGTGACAATCTGACAGTAAATCATATGTTAGTCATAGGTGTTTTGCGTTAGTTATTTGGTTTTATTTGTATGTGAAATGGATGAGATTATCATTCAGTACGGTTTTGAAACAATAAATTACAAACATGGAAGAAAATCTGCAATTCTCAAAGGTTTGAAGCTCTTTGAAGCTAACCATGTTATAAAAGTTGAAGAATTACGAATTTGCCAAGAATCAACAATTATCACAGGATATGTTCTGAGACAAACATCAGTGACTGCTGGGCCTTATAAAGTGCAAATTGAGGTAACTATTATATTTACGTAATACATATTTGGAAAATGTAATCCTAAAATTAAACATAAGTAGTAAAAAAGTTCGCTAAAATTAAGATTACATTGCAGATTAATCAAAATCGTTTTTTTAAAAATGGTAACTGCGAATGCCCTGCAGGAGAAGGAGGTACATGCAAGCATATTTTTGCAGTTTTACATTTTTGTAATAAATCTACTGGAGGAAGCAAAACCTCTCAACACCAAGAATGGGGCAAACCAGCAAAACGTACTGCAGGTAAAAGCCAGTTTGATGAAACGTTCCATTTGCAATTACAATCATTTTGCTACTTGCAGGGAAAGAAATTTACTCGAAGGGGAAGTGTGTGTCAGATATGTTTTCAAAAAGACGAAGACTTAATATTAAACCTGTTCCTCCCAAAGATTTGGTTAATTTTTTGCAGTGGAATTGTCCTATGAAGTCCATACTGCAGGAAGAGGTACGAACTGAAAGCAATGCAATAGTTGATTCAATACTGAGGGAATTTGTATATAATGTTGTCACAAAGTCGATAGAAAAAACACTACAAAAAGTAATGCTCGATATAATAAGATACCAATATAATACTTGTGTGCACAGGAACTATACACTTGCAGTGACATTAACAGTTGAAGAAAGTCAATTTTATAACACTAATATTGCAAGTATTAATGACTTTATTATCCAAATTGCTATCGAAACTATCAGTCAGTCAAAAAGCGATTTATGGACAAGCCTGAGGAAGTATAGAATCTCTGCTTCAGTGAAAGCTCACAGGATTTTAAGAACAAGAAATGAGAAATTATTGGGAGACTCCTTACTACGAGAAGTAAAAATATTTCATAGTAACTTAAATTATGGAACTGTCAAAGAAAAGCATGCATTGGAGCGTTACTGTGAGTTACATCAAGTAGAAGTTCTTGAAACCGGATTAATTATACATACCGCACACCCTTGGCTTTGTGCCAGTCCAGATGGACTGGTAATTTCAAAAAATAGGTCAAAAATTGAGAAAGTCTTAGAAATAAAGTGCCCCGTTTCTTGCAAGAACAAATTAATTGTGGAACCGGGAGTTATTAATGTAAAATATCTCTATTACAAGAATAATATATTGTGTTTGATGCCCAACCACTTATATTATACACAGTGTCAAATTTTATTGTATTGTACTGGCTTGACAGATTTGGATTTATTTGTATACTCACCCAAACAATGTGTAACTGTTGGTGTACGGCGAGATGATTCTTTTTTAAATGAAACAATATTTCGGTTAGAAAAGTTTTATTTTTCATATTTTTTACCAGAAATTGTAAAACAAATAAATATCAACGAAAAATAAATAAATTCTATCAATGATTTAATTTTTATCCTTTATTATAGGAGGTAAGAAATTTGCTAAAACACAGGTAATATGGACAATATCATCTACATGTCTAAACAAATCCTTTGGTATGAACTGTAATATTTTATAAATTTTTATTCTTTGGATGCACCTTTCTACATGTATTCTTACGCTAGCTACATTATAGGTATCTGCAATTTCAGACACTGAAAATCTGCGATTATGAAGAATTGGTGGCATTACTACTAAAACATTCTTGTTTTCAGCAAAAGTAGTTTTTATACCGGGAAAGCCCTTATCAGCCAGAACAACATCATCTTTTTCTAATAATTGCAACAAACCTGAATTTACTGTTATATAAGAGTCACTAGCTCTACCCCCGTAACATTTTGATTTGAATGCGATAAAACCATTAGGCGTAACACCTACTAAAAATTTAAAAGTATGAGAGCTCTTGTAAGACGAGTACATAAATACCCTGTTGTCTACGCGATTTGGTAATTCTGTTTTCATCTCTGTACAATCAATTATAATTCTAGTATTTGGAAAATGTAACTTAAAGCTATGAGGCATACATTTTTGAACCGATAGTTTGCTTGGCCAAAATACAAAGTTTGCTGTTTTTTGGACTAGAATTTCTAAAACATTCAAAAAGATTCTTGCCGATGTAGTTCTGTGTATTGAAAACAGTAAACCTAATGCTGTGAATGAGATCCCCATCTTCATTTTCATTAGGAAGAGCAATAAAACATTTCTTTGACTTAAAAGTATAGACATATCTGGAAGTAATAGTGACAATAACAAATCAAAAGTTTCAAATGATACACTTGTTAAACATTTTAAATCAGATTGTTTGTGAATACTACTAAACCCATGAAACCCTTTACAAATTTCCACAGTATTGGATGGCCCACAACATTTATGAGATACAGTAGGTTTACTTACACAATTTGAGGTAATAGTGCACTGTGTGCTTAAATTATTTTTATCCGAATTACTATAAAAGTTGAAAACACCGTCGTCAAAATCCATATTTACTTGTACAGACACGGAAACAAATTTTGTCTCGGAGAAAGAGGCATTGATCACATCGTTTTCAAAACTCTGTGTTTCGTCAGCACCTTTTGGTGGTGCAGAATGTTGTGTTTTAATCCTCTTCAAAGCTCTCTCAAATCGACACACATCAGCATCTTTCATGCTCCTTTTTTTGTATGTAGATGGAAATATTGTAGGTATATAGTTTGGATGGCCTGCTATGGTGCTTCGTTTGCCTCCGACAAAGTGAACACTACACACTCTACTGTTTTTAGTGGGGATCCACATAGTTCCATCTTCTTCGCTAAAAAATAAGTTTATGAAAAATATTTAGCACACAATACACAAAATATTTTTATTTTATAATTTATTTAATCTTAACAACTTGTCATTATTTTTTTCTCAAAAATTATAAAACATAACCTCAAAAAATATTATGTACCTAACCTAAACCGAAAAAATTGTAGTATATTAAAATAATATATTAAATGAAAACATACATAATGTTAAATGGATTATTTTTCCATTTTCTACTTAGGTAGGTACGAGTACTTACTTCTTTCTATTGATAGCGCGAATCCACTTCTCCCTAGTTTCTTTTTCCCATGGACGCCCAGGAAACGCGTAAAATTTTATGTTCGATCCTTCGCATACCGCTTCTGTATTGTAGCAATTAACCACACAGCAGTTTCGTCTAGATTTTGGCATTTTTAATTGAAATTTACCAATAATATGCATCCAATTACTTGCTTGGCTGCACGTTTGTTTACGGTAATACCTGTCACTTTAATTTGTGATTGTCACCCACCAATTGCAAGAAACTAACTAACGATGGCGCTGTTGCTGCCAATGCACGCTCCCTATAGTCACCCCTTGGGCCTGCCCCTGTCTTATTGAAAAGAGTTGTTGCATCAAAAGTTGATCCATTGTGTAGTAATATTGTGCAATATAAGTTTCATTAAAATATCTCCATTGGTTTTCAGGTTATCTCAAAAAAACGTTTTCTTTCCCTCAATTTGACACCCTGCGTCTTTGAAATTAAGCCGTTTTAGACATATGGTCCTATCAAATATTCAATTCAAAATAATGTAAAGAACCACCGCTTAAAAACCTTTATGCTTAAGGACCACCCTGTATAGGTACTTAAAGTGAAGGGCGATAACATTTAGAAAAAATTATTCAACCCTTTCAGGACGACGGCGCTAAAACGATTGCTACTGGCTGGACCAGCACAGACAGCATGTCGACTCAGGTCACTAACCGTCTAGCGCGCCAAATTATTTGTTCTAAAAAATGTTGAATTTTGTTTTCTTTTCATTATTACTTGTTGAATTAATAAAATACTTCGCGTACTACCAATGGAATAATTTATTAGAGTATTGACCGGTTTCAAGATTAAAAATCTCGTCTCCAGAATATGTTTACATAAAGTAAAATTGTAAATAAATTAATATTCTGAAGATGAGATTTTTAATCTTGAAACCGGTCAATACTCTTAATAAATTATTCCATGGGTAGTACGCGAAGTATTTTATTAATTCAACATGACTTACTACCAAGAAGTAACCGAAGAAAACATAAACTACATAATTTATATTCTATTAGGCACGAGTGTTAAATTCCTCAATGATAGGTATAAATGCAAGTTTTTTGCAGTTTGTGCGGCAAATCATTGAATTTTTCATGTGATTTCACCATTTTTGCATAAAAAAAGGCTTATAATTATTATATGTATGAACCCAAAATAAGCTGGTTTTTTGCAGTTCAATAGCAGAAAACAGAAAAGTGAGATTTTGCTAAACTAAACTTACTTGCTGCTTGTTGGATCAATTCGTGCTAGATAAATTGAACCATCAAGGGCTGAAGCAACAATACTTTGACCATTTTCACAAACAGACATTCCAACAATTCCAGTTCCACTGGGCGTTTTAAAACTTTGCTTCGATCTATTTGCTATATTTTTTCCTTCCATTTTTGAACAGTCCCAAATACGAACAAACCCATCTAAAGAACAACTAGCAAATAAAGATGTCTCGTGCAGAGTTGTCAATTTTGTAACTGGAGCACGATGCTCATGCAGATGAGCAACTAAGGAACCTTTAAGTTTCCAGCCTGGTGGTGGTAGCTGTGGCTGCCAAGCTGTTTGTTCAGCCCATTCTTTAGTCCTACAAATAGAAAAAAATAACGTATATTTCATGTATAAGTGGCATTGACTGCGTTTTCCTAAATAATGTATTAAGCACAGAAACCTGAATTTTGTCTCAGAATTTTTACATATTCCAGATGTCAGTGAGTTTGGTAAGGCTGGTTCTACATCTTCTACATGTATTATTAACATTGTTGTATGAAATGAATGAAATTAATAATACCTGGGTGGGGGCACACTTTCTATCTGCTTTCAATAAATGTAATATTTGCATGGGTTAACTTTGAAATTTTAATATAATTTTTTCATGTAGTTATTCATTCAAGTATTTATGCATTAAAATTTGCTGTAAAATATGTAATCTTATTAGTTATGTAAAAATAGTGACTTGGACATTATTATTGGTTCTACACTAAATTATTTCGCTCTCTAAAAATTCGCTGCCGACTTCTTGGGCTTCTTTATTGCAGCAGGACCAGTGTCTAAGGTAAATGTACTGGTACTTGGCACTGTAACAGTAGTTGACACTTTCGTTTTTATATCCCTAAAATAATAATTATTTCTACTAGTCTTACTATTTCTTTCTATGAACAAGATTGAAGATACAACATTTTTAGACTCCTTTTCAAGTTTTCTTTTTATATTTCTAAGTGATAAATTTGACTTTCGGCCTTTTTCTTGTCTAATTTTGATCTATCGATTTCTTTACCTTTCTCTGTTTCTCTTTTTCTAAATACTTCATGTATGATCTGTATGAGTTCTGTGCATACTTCTTAATTGCATTATTTAAATTAAGTTGAATAACACTCCCAACATTCTTAACACCGTCAAATACTTGGCGTTGGGAAACAAGAAAATAATTTGGGGGCAGGCGGTGGACGAAGTTAGCAAAGAAACACAGTGTACATTTACCATTTACCAACAAATTAAAACACATGCAGGCCAGCGGTGGCCGGTCAGGGTGGGCGGCGACCGGTGCTTGGATTTGTAGGTTGGGCTCCCGCCCACACCAGCACCACCCTAGCGCTGCCACTGAATACAAAACTGATTGAAAACTACTGCACCTATTTCGTTTTCCAAATTCCCTGACTTTTCCTGCCCATATAAAAATTCCCTGACTTATACAGGACGTTGAGGTAGTGAAAAGCCTCGATGTTTTAGACAGTAATTTAAATTTTGAAAAACATGCAAATAAATTGGCTAGTTGTGTGTATGAACTATGAAACATCTATATCAATATAAATCTTTTCTAACCAGCAAAACTGTAAATATTTAACCTGTGATGCTTTGATTCTGTCAAGGCTAAATTATTGCTTAAGGACCTATTTATTATCTACATTTAACATTTAAACTTAAGGGAAGACTGCAAAAATTACAAAATATGTACTTGCGGTACTCCTATAATATAAATCGAAGAGAACATATAACGCCTTATGTTAAAGAACTAAAATTTGGAATATTGATAACAGGTTTTTGTTACAATTCTGTTGCTTGCTTTATAATATTGTTCATAGTGGTTGTCAGGTTACCTAAAGAAAAACTACAGTAGGCGCTCGATTATGTGAACTAATACAAACGAGGGGTGTTCATAATATCAAATTGTTCATATAATCAAAAGTATATTATTATCAAAATGACATTAATGTATTGGCATGTTACACTTTACTAAAGTATTGTGTAATGTGTTGTTGCACTTTCTTCGCGGCTAAACTTTTCTGCAGTGCTTTATCTCTGCACTTTCGCAGAACCAGCAATTCGTCAATGTCGTGTATGTTTATTTCGCGCCAGTGAATAGCTGTATTAAATGCATCCACAGCTCCAGGAGAACTTATTTCTGTTATTTCTGCATGATCTTCATGGCCAACTCTTATCGTCACTGTCACTATCTTGGTCATTTACGTGATCTTCATCGTTCCACTTTTGAATGTCCTCTCTTCCACTAAATTCTAAAGAAACTTCAAATAAAATTTGTGCTTACCTGACTATCCACTTCATTCAATAAAGTGACTAATTCTTGCACTTGCTCTTCTGTTTCACTTCTGTACTTTTCTTTCAAAGTACTAAGTGGAATATCCTCTTCTGGATCTTCATCATCATCGTTTTCAGTAAAATTCAGTATGTTTTTCCAGCACTTCTTAATCGTGTCAGCCTGAAGCCTACTCCATCATGCCAGAGAAAGATTAATGACAGCATCCTTAATTATTGTTAATTCTTTTAGAAGTTTAGACATATCTCTAGATTTTGAAGATACAATTGAAGACAACAAACTAGACCTGTAGTAGAGTTTTGTTACACGGATGACATTTTGGTCCAGTTGTTGGGTTTTCACTGGAAACCCAACATGCAAACCTTGCTGTTCACTTAATCGAGATTAACGCTGTTCACTCTATAGAACCTGATATGTTTTACATTGCGTGTTCACTGTTGCGGATAGTTCATATAATGAAGTGTTCATATAACCGAGCGCCTACTGTAGTTCTAGGAAATGAACTGCATGATAGAAACTTCAAAAATACTACATACAGTGCACCGAACAGCAAAATTTTGAGGAGTTCTTAGCATGCATGGCCTCTAAAATTTTGAATTCAATAATGAGTGACTTGATGCAGCCTTCATTGAAGCGTTTCAAAGTGGTAACAAAACAGAAACTGATTAATACTCCATATGGATTTCCATGGATTTCCGTGGATATATGGATTCCACTAAATAGAAAATCGACATAATTCTGATAGAAATAAGTAACTAGGTATTTAATGACCCTCTGGGTTACATTTATTTACTCACCAGTAGCCCAAAATTTAAACAATTGCGATTTTAGCACGAAGCACGCCTTCGGAGAATTAAACAGAAACACGTGCTGTCTCCGTTACGTCATTACCTTAGAAGCGCTTGTGACTGGTCATCTGAAATGATGTTTTGATACCCAAAAAGCTAAAGTTACGTGAAATTTCAGTCGGTATCGGTAAAGTAGGGAGCAATAATGTTACGAATAATCAGATTCTGACATTTGGAGGTTATTTTTAATTGTATTGGGCTTATAAATAGTTTTCTGTCGTTTATTTATGTGTTTTTATTCCTACTTATTGTGTCAGTTAGTATATTTGTGTACGGAAAATAGAGCAAGGTTTCGTTAAATCCGATTCAGACAATTTACCGATAGTCCAATTTGGACTACTTCAGTGTTGAAATTGTTAGAGCTTGCAAAAATCATATCAATGTTTTATCTATGTCAGACGTATTTGTTTATCTTTTTGCTGAGTAAGAGCAACAAACACTGCCGTGCAGAAATGCTGATGCACGTGTTCTTAAAAATATTAATTAGTCTATGTCTATTTCTTGAACGGGCAAGTGGTAAATAAAATTACACTGCGTAATTGTTGTGATTAATTTCACACCCTGCCTCCCATATCTTTATAGGTTATGGGCCCAGTGAACAACCCCTAAGTAACAGTTTAAGTGATAAGTCAGTGCGCGTTGACGATTAAATAAACACAAAGTTACTTGTTTAAATAAATAATAAAAATGGCTAGTGAAAAGGACACAAACCATAATATTAAGTCTTTTAACGGAGATAATTATTTAGTGTGGAAGTACCGATTGTGTGCATTAATTGAACAGATAGGTGAATTAGTTGTACTTAACGAAGACCCACCGGAAGATGTTACGGAGCAATGGCAGAAATGGGAACGATTTGCAAAAGGCAAAATAATTGAACATCTTGATGATTCTAGAAGGTGCGACAGCTCCACAGATTATTAAACATTTTGACTCCGCTTATGCATGTACGTAAGAATCTTGCTACTCAATTAAATGTGCAGGATAAGCTTTTTAATTATAAACTGAAACATGACATGTCTTTGAAGAAACATTTCGTACAATTAGATGAAATGATACGAGATTTAATTGCATGTGGAAATAGCGTGAATGAAATGACCAAAGTGTGGTATTTATTAAACACTTTGCCTCGTTCTTATGATGGAGTTATATAAAAGAAATGTCTGATGATCGTCTCACTTTAGCTTTTGTTAAGAAGTTACTGATGGAACACGAACAAAAATTAAAGAAGGAAAGTGCTGATACAAGCACCAAAGCACTGCATTTCCAACCGAGTTCAAGTTATAAGTTCTCAAACAAACGGAAGCCAATAAATAAAGGCAATTATTCGCGCAAACCATATGCAAAGCCAGGATATAAGACTGCTCAAAAGTGTTTTTTCTGTGGATGCAGGAATCATCTAAAGAAGGACTGTTATTATTATAAACAACATCTCAAACGCCAAGAATGGCACGAAGCAAAACCAAAGAGGCAGGAACAATTCCGTAGATCCAAAGGGTCTCCTGAACTGATGACTGCCACAGCGTCTTCTTAAGAACAGAAGGACGGATTCGCTTTCATGATACATACTGACTGCAGGACGGAACAGGGCGAAGGACCATTACAATTTGTATTGGATTCTGGAGCTCCAGAACATCTGATTAACGACCTGAGGTTTTACAAGAAGTACGAACAACTGCAGAAACCGATTAAAATTGCTGTTGCAAAAAAGGAAGCTTGCATTTGGGCAACACATGTGGGCAACATCGAAGTCGTGACTAATTTGGGCCATGTGGGAGTTCTCTGTAATGTCCTATATGCTGCGGATGTTCCATTAAATCTGTTATCCGTCAGAAAGATGCAAGAGGCAGGATATTCCGTGATATTTAGTCACAATGGTAAAGTAATTGCCGAAAAGGGCCAGAAGACTAATGACAGGTAAGCGCATACATGAATTGCACATCCTACATTTCTTTGTCAGTACAACCAAATAGTCAGTCGGCAATAAGTCATCACGATAATAAAAACAAATTATGGCATGAACGGTTAGGACACATTAGTAACAATAAATTTACTCAAATAAAAGTGAAAGAACTAGCCGAAGACAGTAATTGTTTAAATAATGTCAATCCCCTTGATTCCTTATGTGAATCGTGTATAAATGGGAAACAAACACGACTTCCATTATATTATATTATATTATATTGTGCATTCGGATGTATGTGGTCCGATAACTCCATGCGCACTTGATCAGAAACATTATTTTGTTACTTTTATTGACAAATATACTCACTATACAGTAACGTACTTGATGAGGAATAAATCAGAGGTCATTTTAATTTAAAAATGATCCACTTGAATTGTGATAATGGCGGGGAATATATATCTGCCGACATGAAAGAATTTTGTAAGGACAAGGGGATCACATATCATTTAACGGTGCCGCACACTCCACAACAAAATTCTGTTGCGGAACGTATTGAACAGAACTTTGACTGAAAAGGCACGTGCAATGGTGCATAGTGCAGGGTTGAAGAAAAGCTATTTTTTAAACCTGTCATGTGCAGCTGCTATAATTGATTTATGTTTCACAAATCTCTTTGTTAATAAACCGCGCGGTGTGGTGTTAGCGTGCCTCAGTGACCATTTTTGCATATCAATAGCATTACCACTGAACGAAAATATAAATTTACCATGTAAAGCATCAAGAAGATTCACATCTGATGAGATACTGACGTTTCAAAATGGTTTGTCCGTGGAGACGTGGGATGCAGTTTTTGAAGTAAGAGATCCTGATGGCATGCTCGATGGATTTCTCAGAACTTTCTTGGAGCACTATATGGCGTCATTTCCTGTGAAAACTTCCAGAGTGCCTAACCATAGCCGACTTACATCTAGTACTCTACGAACTATGAAAGAAGAAATAAGATTTCTGTTGCGTGTGCAAAGCAGCATGCCCTTGAAGAATGACATGGACAACGTTATTAGATTGCATCGTGAGAGATATTTGAGAGCAGCTCAGCTAGAAAGGAAAAGCTACAATCTGGGTCAAATTGAGAAGTCTGATAACAAGTGTAAGACTATCTGGAATATAGTAAATAAGGAAACTGGTCGAAAAGTAATTAAACATCACGTCCAACGACCTACGTGTGACGAATTTAGTTTGCACTTTACTAGTGGTTTGCCAGCTGTCGCCTCAAACATCCACCACCCGACAGTTAGCAATTATCCAGTGAATGGTAGCTCCTTCTTCATGTATCCTACATGTGAAGGCGAGGTTCAATCTATTCTATATCGACTGAAAAACAAATGTTCCCAATATATATATATGAACTATCTTCCAAAATTATTAAATGTGCAGTGCCTTGGATTTTGCATCCACTAACAATAATTATCAATAAATGCTTGGAACAAGGAATTTTCCCAAACAAGTTGAAAGTAGCAAAAGTTCATCCCATATACAAAAAAGGATCCGCATCTGACTGTTCTAACTACCGACCCATCTCAGTTTTACCGATATTCTCTAAAGTTTTTGAGGAGGTTATACGCACCAGGATAGTGGACTTTTTCAATGGGCACGGTTATTTTTGTAAGCAGCAATTTGGCTTCCGGCACAACACTGGCACCAAGGATGCCATGCTTTCGTTGATTTCCTTCTTAAACAGTGCATTGGAGCATAATGAAAAGTGTATCGCCAGGCTTTGTGATCTGACTAAGGCTTTTGATAGTGTATCACATGAGATCCTCCTTTCGAAGTTGGCTTGGTACGGGTTCAGAGGTCCCCCTTTGAAGTTGATGTCATCTTACTTGGAGGGACGGAGTCAATATGTGTTTTTAAATGGCCACACTAGTGACTTGACTGCTGTTACCATGGGTGTCCCACAGGGCTCGCTTCTGGGACCAGTTCTCTTCCTTATATATGTTAACGACCTGCCAGTCTCGTTGAGCTGTGAAACAATACTCTACGCAGATAATACCACGCTTGTTGCAAAGGGCTGCAATATGGGAGAAGCCGAGGCTGTTTTAAATGAGGCTTTCACTGAGGCTTGCCATTGGCTCTCGGCAAATAATCTTCTGCTGAATAAAAATAAAACAGCCACCATTAAATTCAGCACCGACCGTTGGATTAGGCCAGATACTCCTGTGAGATTTCTTGGAATTCTCATTGATTCAAGGCTTTCATGGAGGGAGTATTTAACATCATTATGCTTGAGACTTGCTAAGGCAACATTTGCCATACGAAGAATTCTGAAAGTGTCAGGTTTTCCTTCGGCTAAGACGGCGTATCACGCCCTTTTCCACTCGGTCATGAGTTATGGTATTGAGGTATGGGGTCACTCGCCTCACATTCGGGAGGTTCTTTTGGAGCAGAAGAAGGCAGTTCGAGCTCTCGTAAATGTGTCACAAACTACATCTTGCAGGCCTTATTTTCGAGAGATTAATATTTTGACTGCACCTGCTACATATATTCTGAGTATTCTTCCGAGTGCACATCAGAAGACTTCATACTTGACCCGTTGCGGAGATAGCCACAGTTATGAAACCCGTGGAAGAGATAACCTTCTTCTTCCCGAGGGTAGGTTAAATATTTCTGACTTCTTCAAGACTGGGATAAGGCTATACAACAGATGTCCAGCTGAATGGAAAGTGCTGAATCACAGATGCTTTAAAAGTAAACTGAAGAATTACCTTCTCCAGTTTCCACTCTACAGTGTGGATAATTTCATGTGTGCTTGATTATTTGTTTATATGTACCATGTATTTTAAATCACGTTTTGTTTCTTTTGACCTAATGTGCACACATTGAAATAAAATTATTATTATTATTATTAATAGAGGACAACTGCAACACCAAATTCTTTACTTGAACTGTTAAGGAGGTGTGTATCCTTACTTCAGTGAATCGAAATAAAATGGAAATAGTGCTTATACTGCCATCTAGCGAGCTCGCTAAATCGGTTTCCCAATACCAGCATCTCACTGTCTAACTATAACATCTTTAAACAATGGTAAAATGCTTCGAATTATGCAAAAATCTTTTAACTAATGAACCAATACTGCAATACCCAAATTTTGAGCAACCTTTCATATTCACTACTGATGCAAGTAACCTTGCATTACCTAGGTGCTGTTCTTTCGCAAGGCAAAATCGGATCAGATTTGCCCCTATCATACGCTAGTCGAACTCTTAACGATACAGAATGCAGATACTCAACTATAGAAAAGGAACTCCTAGCTATAGTTTGGGCCACCAAGTATTTTCGGCCCTACCTGTTTGGTAGAACATTCAAAATTGTAACTGACCATAAGCCGCTTCAGTGGCTTATCTCCCTTCGAGAACCATCGTCAAAATTATTGTGTTGGCGTTTGAAACTGGAAGAGTACGACTATACCGTAGAATACAAAAAAGGTTCCCTAAATCAAAATGCAGATGCACTCTCAAGAGTCGAATCAAATGTTAATGAAACAAATCCAGTTAAATCCAAAATTTTTAATTATATAGAGGAATTCAACGACAAACTTCAGAAACCTGGTCCTAGCGACATCGATAATCAATCGATGATTGTTGAAGTTGCAGACCTAGATTTAAAAGAAAATGCAGTAGAAGACAGTGACGAAACTGTCCATTCAAATGTAGAAAACCCAATTATAGGAATTCCTATCATAGAATCTCCTGTTAATCATGGTAAAAACCAAATTATAATCTCCGAAGTAAATTTCGCACCTGCAAAACCAAAATTAGCTAGACTATACAGGGTGATTCAGAACGGGCGTGCCAAATTAAAATGGGTGCTAGAGGAACTCCAAATAAGACGAAAAGTTTATATGAAAATATGTTCTAAAGTGACTACTAACAAAGATACAGGGTGTAAAAGTTTTAATATTTTTTTAAATATTTTTTTATTATTTTAGCAACTAGAAAAGTTATCGAGTTGAAATTTAAGGTATCGTTTTCATTTGCCAAGTTATAATTTTCAAAAAAAAATTGCTCTGCTAGTCCCATCAGTAGCGTTGCTATGGGGTAGGCCGTTTATTTATTTCCCCAATCCAATGTTACGCCACTGGCGAATGCAGGTGATATTAATGTATTTGTAATCTACGTTCAATTTGAGAAGAATTTGGTATCTTCAAAATTTTTCATAAAATGCTTAGTTTTTGAATGAAATAGCTTTTTGTGAAATCGTGCACATGCACTGAAATTTTCCATAATGCAATAGTGGCTTCACCGATATGCAAGGAAAGTGAAAATTGAAAAAAATGGTTTATTAAGAATAACATTAACAAAACTAACAAGAAGAACGAGAAAACACATCAATTATTACATTACGATATTAAAAAAACATTAAAACTTTTACACCCTGTATCTTTGTTAGTAGTCACTTTAGAACATATGTTCATATAAACTTTTCGTCTTATTTGGAGTTCTCTAGCACCCATTTTAATTTGGCACGCCCGTTCTGAATCACCCTGTATAATAACGAAAAACAAAGAATATTTATTCAGATCTCCAAAAATAATTCATCATCATCATAAGGTTCTCAGTCCGAAGACTGGTTGGACGCGTACCTCCATTCTTTTCTATCCTGAGCTAACCTACGCATTTCCCTAAAAGTAGAACATCCTACATCCCTAACTATTTGAGAGCAGTAGTCTAATCTAGGCCTACCCCTACCTCTTTTTATTCCTATCTCTGACTCTAGTATGTCGCGAACTATTCCTTCGTGTCTTAGAAGGTGTCCTACCATCCTATCTCTCCTACTCTTTATTGTTTTCCATAACTTTCGCCTTTCCCCAACTCTTTCTAATACTTCCCTATTGCAAAAATAATTATGAACAAGAAATTATTAATTTTATTAAAGGATACATCGCACCAAAAATAAGGTATTATTTGTATTTCGAAGATCCAATTTACGAAAGATTCTGTTCAGTCCTTTAAAAATATTTTTAAAATTCCGAAATAAATTTTGTTAAATGTACAAAGAAATTAATTGATGTTTGCGACGACGATGAAGTGAATTTTATTATTCAATCTCGACATGAAGGCAAAACAAATCATAGAGGCATTGACGAAACTGATAAACGAATAAAAACTAATTATTATTGGCCAAATCAACGTAAAACTATTCAGAATTACATAAATAATTGTGAACTTTGCATGTTAACTAAATATGATAGACATCCATTAAAACTCGAATTAAACGTCACTCCCACAGCTTCTAAACCGTTACAAATAGTGCATATTGATAGCATAACCTTAGAAAATTGCAAATTTCTAACAATAATAGATTCATTTTCAAAATATAGTCAAGCCTACAAACTAAGTTCCGCACAAGGGATAGAGATAGCAAATAATCTTGTCAAATTTTTCACACATCATTGCATACCCGAGCAAATAATTTCAGATAACGGTAATGAGTTCATCATCATAAGGTTCTCAGTCCGAAGACTGGTTGGTCACGTACCTCCATTCTTTTCTATCCTGAGCTAACCTACGCATTTCCCTAAAAGTAGAACATCCTACATCCCTAACTATTTGAGAGCAGTAGTCTAATCTAGGCCTACCCCTACCTCTTTTTATTCCTATCTCTGACTCTAGTATGTCACGAATTATTCCTTCGTGTCTTAGAAGGTGTCCTACCATCCTATCTCTCCTACTCTTTATTGTTTTCCATACCTTTCGCCTTTCCCCAACTCTTTCTAATACTTCCCTATTGCTAACCTTATCTATCCACGGTATCTTCATCATGCGTCTGTAGCACCACATTTCAAACGCTTCTACTCTTTTTCTATCCGCTTCTCCTATTGTCCAAGTTTCGCACCCGTATAATGCCGTACTCCATACATACGACGTTAAGAGTCTCTTCCTAGTCTCTATATTAACCGTTCTCGAGCATAACAGTTGTTTCTTTTTGTTAAACGCAACTCGGCCCTGCGCCATTCTTTGTTTTATATCTTTAGTGCTCCTACCGTCTTGAGTTATTTTACTTCCTAAATAGCAGAAATCCGCGACCTCCTCTATCTTCTCATTTCCAATTTGTATTTCCATTTTAGTTCTATTTTCACATCCCCTACATACCAAAATTTTAGTTTTCTTTTTATTGATTTTCATGCCGAAGCCCTGTGTCAAAACTGCTTCCATTTCATTCAAAGCCGCTCCTAATTCTTCTTTGCTAGATGCTAACACTGCTATATCATCCGCAAATCTGAGCATGTTAATAGTTTGGCCCTGTACATTGATCCCTGAGGCTGTTCTTTCCTTAACAATATTAATCGCATCTTCGATATATAAGTTGAAAACTAGAGGTGACAATGCACATCCCTGTCTCACTCCCTTCCGGATATCTACTTCCCTTTGTTCCTGCTCACATTCTATAACTGCCTTTTGCTCTTTGTAGAGATTATGTATTATTCTTCTGTCCCTGTATTTCATCCCTACCTTTCTCAGCACTTCGAACATCTTCCCCCATTTTACGTTGTCGAAGGCTTTTTCTAAATCTACAAATCCTATATAGACGCTCTTTCTCTTTTCTATCGTTTTTTCTATAATTACTCGTAAAGCTAGAATGGCCTAGCGCGTTCCTCTATTTCGTTTAAATCCGAACTGATCTTCTCCTAATATTTCTTCCGCCTTTTTCTCCATCCTTCTTTGCACAATTCTAGTTAAAATTTTTGACGCATGGGAAGTTAAACTGATAGTTCTAAAATTTTCGCATCTATCCGCGCCTTTTCTTTTTGGCAAAGCAGGATATCTCCTGCCTCATTCCTAATGCTTTTGGTACTAGATCCAATTTCTCTAAAATTTCTCCTAATTATTTTATATGCTTCATCAGTCTTTCCTACTTCGAATTTATCTTCCACTCCTTTGCATTTATTATCGATCCATTGCTCTTTCGCTTTCCTACATTCCCGAATAATTTCCCACTTGATCGCCTTATATCTTTGTTTCCCTGTTTCATCTAACCTATTTTTATATTTTCGCCTTTCCTCTATTAGACTCACAATATGTTTTGTTATCCAGGGTTTCCTACTTTCATTCTGTTTATGACCCAAAATATCCCTAGCTGAGGAAACTAAACTATTTTTAATGCAATTCCATTCTGCCTCTATGTCCCTAACAATATTTCCACCCGTGCCCTTTAGTGCTTCGTTTGTCTTTTTCTCGAACTTATTGCGCATATCATCATCTTTTAGTTTCTCTGGGTCAAGATACCTTCTTCCGCTTCTTTTTTTCAAAATCTTAAATTTAAGATTGGCTTTCATAACGACTATGTTGTGATCACTATCTATATCTGCTCCTGGATAACTTCTACAATCCCTAACTTGATTTCTAAATCTTTGCCTAACGAGAATGTAATCTATTTGATATCTCCCTAAGTCTCCTGGCATCTTCCACGTATAGCATCTCCTAACATGATGGTGAAATAGAGTGTTCGCGACCGTTAAGTTATGTTTATCGCAGAACTCTATCAGTCTAACTCCCCTATCGTTCCTATTGCCTAATCCAAAGGGGCCAACTATTCCGCCCTCTCGCCCTGTGCCTACGACTGCATTGAAATCTCCTGTAATTATTAAATTTTCGTGCCCTCTCACAAAATCTAGCACATATTCAATATCACTATAAACTGCCTCTACGGCCTCATCACTGTAGTTAGAAGTGGGCATATATACCTGTATTATTACTGTTTTTACAGGTTTCGAATCTAACCTAACCATAACTACCCTGTCACTTTGCTGTAAGAAATTTTCTACACTCTGTCCTACTTTTTTCCGCATAACAATTCCTACTCCCGAATTTCCTCCTACAGATCCTGTGTGTATTACTCTAAAATCTCCGCTCCAGAAGTCTCCAGCTTCTGGCCATCGCACTTCACTGATACCTACTACGTCTAATGCTAACCTATCCATCTCAATTTTCAAATTCTCTAACTTGTTTCATGCTTCTAACATTCCACGCTCCGACTCGTGAGATGTTACACTTATCATTTCTGATGACTCCCCCCGAAGCAGTCCCCGCCCGGAGATCCGAATGTGGGACTATTTTACCTCCGGAATATTTTACTCCAGAAGGTGCCATCATCATAAATTAAAGTACGCTGTACTAGGGATAAAATAATGTGGTGGTTTCCCGTTGCCTTCCCCATCGCAGTAGTGTGTATCACAGTGCCATACCAACCCTCACGATCTCTGCCACTATGATTACTGAAAGAGCTGCTGCCCCCTTCCAGGGACTTGATTTAGTCTGGCTTCTCAAATAAAAACCCCTCCAATATGGTTAAACCTATGGTTCGGCTCTTTATATCATTGAAGCGCGCAAGCCATCCCACCCGTCCCAGTATTACTAGAACTGCGTCAAGGTACAAGTCCTTTGGGAATGAGTTCAAAAATTCGGTAATTAAGGAATTATTAGAGACACATAAAATTAAAGCTCACTTCATCAGCTCACAACATCCAGAATCTAATGGTCTGATCGAAAAATTTCACTCAACTATAATTGAACATATTCGGCTACTAAATAATCAGAACGAATACAAAAAAGAACCTATCGAAATGAAGGTAAATTATGCCCTTTTAGCATATAACAACACTATTCATTCTGTAACTAATTTGAAACCAGCCGAAATCATAACGGGTCATTTGGACATAGAATCTCCATTCAACCTAGATTTAGAAAAACAACTCGTAAATAATTATACATCGAATCATAGGGAGAAAATGAAATTATTGTATCGGAAATTAAACGAAGACATTCAAACTAAAAAGGTACATGTTATAACTAAGGTCAACGAAAATCGGGAAACTCTTCCCGAAATTCCTAAACAAGTTTTTGTAAAAAATAAACAAAAACAGAGAAAAACGTTAAATAAATATAAACCCGAAACAATCAAAAAGGTTGACCCCGCTCTGAAAACAGCCAAAATTAAACCAACACACGGTAACGCAACCGACAAAATTCATCTTTCAAATGTTAAACGACCCAGAAAGAAAACATAATTTCTTTTTCAAAATTTCAGATTCCTTACTTTCGGACAAGGAACAGAAATCAAAGATACATCAAGAAATTTTGGAATATTGCCAATAAATTTGGGTCCGGCCAAACTTCAACGTTTGTACACTACTATCATTTAGAACCCCTATATCAGGAAATTAACAGTTTAAATAGTCAGTATCTTAATTTAAAGCTTAGTATTAGTAGTAGTTCAACTTATATTTTAGAACTTGCAAATTACAACAAAATTGTGCGATTTCTTCAAAAATCAATTAATTCAAAAATCGATAATATTAAAATTCATAGTTATAGCAATCGAAATAAAAATAAATGGTTTAGGCTACATTATGAAAAGTTAACAGGTGTTTTAGATTCTAACGATGGAGAAAGAATTTATAAAATCCTTGATCACGTACAAAATAATGAGAACCAATAACAAGAACAACTAAAATTAGAGTATTCTTTGAGCCATCAACTTATCCAAAATTTCAATGATACAGTACAAGATATTCAACACAACGAAATGCTACTTTCGTCAAGAATAATGCAGCTTAATAAAATTGTTAGTGAACAAGCTACACATCAGAATATTATATTTGTTAAAGATTTACTTAACCAATTTTCAATACTTTACAGTTTAATTCTTAATACTCTCTAAGACATAGAAAATTCTATAACACCTTGCCGATCAAATATTTTACATCCAAGTATCATTCAATCAAACCAATTATTCTCAGAATTACAAAACTTATCCTCTCACTATCACAACCAATTTCCTTTTGAATTAAAATACGAAAATATCGTAAACTTTGAAGCCATACTAAAAGTTAATTGTTTAATTAGTCCTGAACAAATAGTATATTTTCTATCAGTTCCAATTGATTATGAAAAACAATTTGATCTTTTTCACGTGCTTTCTATTCCTACTAAATTTGAGTCAGCGTTTGTTACAATTATTCCAAATTCGAAATTTCTATTAAAATCAATCGATAATTTGCAAATAGTGCCTCTAATCGATAACAGGCGTATTCATGGCAAATCGTGTCATTGTCCAAGCTTTTCGCAAGGAAATTTTAACGTCAAATGCGAAGAAGGAATTCTGCTGCACGAAAACTACAGCCAATGTCAATTCAGTAAATTAGAAATTTTAGAAAATCACATCGAAATTATCCTGGACATCAACCAGTATTTAGTCGTCTTTCCAAAATAAGAAAATTTGAAAATTCAGTGTCAAGATCGAACAGAAACAGAAACACTCTCTGGAATCTACCTAATAAAACAAGATACCTGCAAAATCTATTTTCGACAACACGAACTTTCTTTTAGCAAAACCACGCAAGGAAAGCCAATACTTCTGACAGCTCCACATCTACAATTATCGGAAACAACTCTATATCCGAAATTCAACACTGAACGTAAAAAACTGAACCTGAAGGACCTGCCCGAAATCTCAATCACACCAATTAAAGAAAATTTAGTCAACTACCAAATACCCAGCATTTGGACAGTCATATTATACATTCTAATAATTATAGCGATTGGGAGCGCTTTTATTTGTTACAGACTGAAAAGGAAATCAGCAAAAACATCTCCGAAGAAAGAAAACGAAAAACCCGAAATTCAACCAAGGGATAGAAAAATCAACCTTCCAGGGGAGGCTTCCTTCTAAGGGTGGAGGAGTTATCTTACGTCCATTTACGGTCATTTCACCGTATAGTTCGATGACATTCTTATCCGCTATGCAGTGTCAGCAGACTCTCCATATTTTTCCACAGTGTAATAAAAATTGTACAGTAGCATTTTTTTATTGTCATTAACCTTAGTTATTCGAACCGAACAAGTTGTAATTGCAAATAAATAAAATTTTTAAAAACTTAATCCAAAATCTTTTTTACAAAAGTTATATATAATCACCTACGCCGCAAAGATTCCATTCTTAAAAAATCGGTGCTAGCCGATATATTCGCTCTGCTATTGGTTCTTGGTCGGAGGTTATTAATATCCCAATAGTGTTTATTATTTCTAATCGGTACTAAAACCTGGCCAATTTTTATTTCAAAAAAATCTTTGATAGAGAATTTGATTCTTTGTCATATTCCTTCACGGAATATACAGAGTGCTATTTGAAAAATATAAGTGGGGTGGTTTGTCGGAGATGGAGGCCCCAGGGGGTCGTTACTTTCTTGGGGTTGTATACTCCTTCATCAACACAACAAAGTGGTTTTTGTTCCATTTCGTTGTGTTACAGTTTTGGAGCTATAAGCTGTGTAAAACGTTCTAGGACAACCTGTATAGGGTAGGTAAGTAGCTATATGGCCATTTTTCAAATATCGATTTTATAATAATTGCAGTATTTGCAAAATAACAAGTAAAACTAACAATTGGGTATACAAGATTGTGTACTTATTATTGTACTTAACAATAATCTATTTACATTGATACACAGGCATGGGAAGACGGAAAATTGATCGTACTGCTGACGAGGAAGAAGCATTTCAATGTTTGCGGTGAAAGAGACGTGCAGATAATGAACGAAGAAGACATGAAGCTAGGTGTGCCCAAAAGTTTCAGACTTTAAAACAACAAAAAATTAACAATGAAATTGTGGAACATTATATAGGGAAAATGGATGTTTTATTTAAGTTTTATTTAAGTATTGGCATTTTGTTGTTGAAAAAGTAGCTAACAAGGAGGATTCTTTTAATGATTGTTGTAGTCATGGGTGGTACAGTGTTTTGGATACTTTACCCATTTTTCCACAACCGCTTAAAAGTTTATTTGAATCCACTGATTCACAGTCAAAACGTTTTCATGAACGAATACGTCCCTATAATAATGCTTTTTCATTTGCATCGTTTAACGCAAATTTAGTCAAATTCAGGTCAAGACGTCCTGATCCATATTGTTTTAAAATTCAAGGTCAAATTTACTATCATTTACCCCGATCAGGGAGTATCTCCAAGTTATGGTCAATTGTTTATTGTATTGTTGATCCTAGCGAAGTGACAACAAATCGTTCAAATAACAATAATGAACTAGATGTTGAATTGTTACAAAGCCTCGATAAAATTATGCGGGATAATAACGCATTTGCCCAATCTTATCGGGCGATGCACGAAGAGGTGAAAAGACAAGAAGAAATGGAGTTATACAATAACGAAGCCTGTCCTGATATGCTACTACTCTTCACACTACAGCATGGCATAAATCGTAGAAGATTTAACTTTCAACAGGTCAATGAAGTTGCTGTTGTTTTTTCTACTACTGCTGATGGTGCGATTTTAGAATCATACGTTACTATACGCAATCGAAATTCAAAAGAACTGCAATGCCTAAGTTCAATGGATCCAAATGTGGAGCCATGGATTTATCCATCATTTTATCATCACGGTACCCAAGATTGGCATCGCAATTTAATGCAAGTAAATAGTAAGAAGAGTGTTTCGAGAACAGTTTATATTAAGTTTCGAATGGCCGTTCGTGACGAATTTAACGCGTTTCTGCGAGGAGGTCGATTATTTCAACAGTGGCTTGTAGATAACTAAGTTAAAATTGAAAAAGACAGATTAATGTAGGTACAATTATTATTATTATTATTATCATTATTATGTTGTTATATTTAAATATTTTAATTATTACTTCATATTATGTTACTATTGTATTATTTCCATTAGCTATATTTTTATAATAATATGCAAGTATTTTTTCTCTTTATATAACAATATTTTTCAACATCGTTAATAAACTGTATCTTCCAACAGAGCATAATGTATCTTTCTATTCTTCTTGTCATAAGTACTCCCGCATTTAGATATGATTTCAGGTGAACACACAAGGGCCCGATATTTTTATCCCATCAAAATAATATTTATGCTGTACTTTCGAAAATCGAAAATCGGCGCGCGCTAAAAGCGCGCGTTTTGGAATCTAGTTATTGAGAAAACTTTAATGAAACCATTTTATAAACCTTAAAATTACTTACCGTATTGTCTCCAAATAATGATCTTGCTGTCTATTAATAAGTGTATTTAATTCAACATTGCAGTTTGCTCTTCTATCTAAAATGGATATAAAAAGATGCTTAATAAAAAAGTTAAGTCAAAATAAAATATGTTCTTACACTGAACGTACGATTTTTCAGGAATACTTAAATTACTTGATGGATCAGAACCGCTAAATGGTGTCTGAGCTTCAAGCGTAGGAGATGAAGGTCTAGTTGACACTGATCTTGAACTATCTGAAGCGATACTATCTGAATGTTTCGAAAGCATTTCTGAACCGTACACATTCCATTCTCCATTTATGTTTCCTACAACCGAATCTTTTTCTTTACGTTGTATATTACCTAATCTCCTGTAAAAATTTCGTACAATAAGTTATCATTGATTTCCTAAAAATCATACCTATTATGTGAAACATAATCTGCTTTATTTGACAAATGAAAAGTGTTATTTCCAACTGGACTATCCACAGTTACATCTATCCTTCCATCTCTTTGTTTATCAATATTATCTCCAATAGTTTTATATTTATGAATTTTCTTTAATGTACTACTCATTATAAGTAGGTAATTTTCCATAGACTCTGAAATACCATTCGCTTCAAGCCTCCGGAAGAGCTGTAAGATTTACAGAACGTTAACTAACCTAACTGTTTTTCTAGTATTAATCAGGATGGATGGCCTGTATTTCACTTACATTTTAACTAAAAGAAAAAACAATTTCATCTGAATCCCTTTAGGCCAAATGTTTATATAAACTTTTTGACTTATTTTGGTGAGCACTGCACGCTGTAGAAATTTTCGAAAGTATTCTTTTATATTTATATGTATACAGTATGATCATTTAAAAACGAGCCACCTCAAATATCTAAGAAACAAATAGAATTATGAAAAATCGCCGAGACACATAAATTTATGACGCAAGGGGGACAGATTTTGATGTATAGTTGACATCTGTAAAACCAACCCCCTAACCCCCAGTCACCCTCACTTTAAAATCTCAAATGTCATCATATCACTTGTGACATTACATTTTAAAGGAAATCGAATGCGGAATACAGCAGCGATATTTATCTTTTAATTATTCCTTATTTTGAGCTTTAAAACCTAAAATAAGGTCATTTCAACCATTTTCAGTAAATAGGAAAAGCTCTTTTTGATAATAAGTTAAATTTGATACAAAATAAGAGTTTTAAACCATGTAGATATCAGATAATAAACATTTTATACAAAAAGAAGATTTTAAATTTAAACAGGAAAATATAACTTGTAGAATAATTTAAGGAAAAACTATTTTAGATGCTCAAAATGGGTCCTGTTATTTGCAAGACAATAATAAGGCCTATATTCTCGAATTGCCTTCTTACGTTCAGGAATGTTTCGGCGGGAATATTTCGGCATGTTTCGGATATTGTGCATCTCAAATAAATTAAATTTTCTGGGTGGGTTTGACACACTGCTGATATTAAATAGCCCTGAAAGAAAAATCTAGCAGGCTGAAGATAAGGACTAATTAAAAAATAAACATCACTGCTGTATTCCTCATTCGAATTCCTTTAAAATGAGGTGTCACAACGTCACAAGTAATGTGGTGCCATTTGAGATTTTAAAGTGAGGGTGGCTGGGGGTTGGGGAGTTGGATTCACCAACTTCAACTATATGTCAAAATGTGTCCCCCTCGATTCCTAAATTTACATATCTCGGCGATTTGACGTATTTCTATTTGTTTCTAAAATATTTGAGATGGCTCGTTTTTAAATGATCACACTGTATACATGGTGTCCCATCGGTGTGTGGATGGAGGATAGCTCCTCACTCATGCAATATAATAAGATTCTCTTTTCGCAAGACAGTAGGTACCCCTCGAGGGGACATTTTAAAATTATTTTCGTTTATACAGGTCGTCCACATACAGTGTTACACTAAACAGAGGTTTTTTTAAAAGTAACAGACAGGATGTTATGGTATCTTTGGAAAGCCACTTCGGTGTTGATCAAATTGATGTAATTATATGAGGCTATCTTTAACCGTTCTCCTGCTAGAGGGAATTAATTGCAAAAGTGATCCTTTTCAGACGCCTGTTGTTGTCAAACTTTTTTTCACAGAAAAAATATTTTTTTAGTGCAGATTTCATACATGCATGGCTAAACTGCTCTTTGTTTTTCAATATACAGATTTTTTAAACTTTAAAATATGCACTTTCTTTAAATGGAACATCCTGTATGTTTTCGGCTTGGTAAATGTAGATTTCCATAAAGATTCTTATGGTACCAAATTTGTATAGGGTAAAGTAAGAAAGCAAAAAGTTACAGAGCTCAAAAATGTTTATTTTTGTTGATGTAATTTTAATGTCTAAGGATTAGAATATTTTGAAATTATCTTCGATTATACAGGTTGTTCCATATCTTCTGCACAGCACCTCTAGCTTTGTTTTTTAAATGGAACACCCTGCATCTGAGTGCATTTTGGAATTGTTAGTTGAATTTAAGGGCCACTTCGTTAACCATACATTGGATCTATGTAAGTCTTACGGCTTCGGCGTTATGTGACGTTAAAAATCGTCATTTCTCAAATTTCGTCAGTTATAACTTGGAAACGATACAAGATAAAGAAAAATGACTTACATGTCCCTTTCCTAGTTTGCAATTCTCTATCTAATGGGTCTGGAAAATACTGCTTCCTGATTGGCAACTTATTGTCATTTTTTGACCAATCAGGAAGCAGTATTTTCCAGGCCCATTAGCTAGAGAATTAAAAACTAGGATAGGGACATGGAAGTCATTTTTCTTTATCTTGTACCGTTTCCAAGTTATAACTGATGAAATTTGAAAAATGACGATTTTTAACGTCACATAACGCCGAAGCCGTAAGACTTAGACAAAATGTTTGGTTAACGAAGTGGCCCTTAAATTCAACAAACAATTCAAAAATGCAATCAGATACAGGGTGCTGTGCAGAAGAAATGGAACAAACTGTATAGTCGAAAATAATTTTAAAATGTGAGGAAGTTGATTGGATGCAACTTTCATTTGAATTCCTGTTATGGAGGAAATACGCTAGCGTGGGACACCCTGTATACATCCGATAACATGAATGAGTCATTTCAAGTACACCATGTTACTGCATCCACGAGAATTAATAGAGATAGAGCATACATCTTTAAGGCCGCCGTTCAGTGCATAAAATTACAATTTCAAGTCATATTCAAAAACGGTAAAATGCACGATGTTCAAATTTTGCATAATTATTTGAAATGAATGTATCTTGTGGAAGAGATAAAAAAATTAGTTAAACATGTTGACTTCTGTTCATTAAAAATATACCTACTCTTCCTAAAGATGCGGTATTTCACTATATGACTGCAAAAGATCATATATTTAGTGTACACCGTTTTCGAAAAAGACTTGAAGTTCGATGTCATCATTTTGCTAGCATTTTGAATAATGGCGCATAAAATCTACCAATGAAACACTGTAATTTATAAAGGTTGTAAAATTGCAAACTGCAATTTATAGAATGCAAGTTCTGACAAATCCCTCTAGAGTGCAACAGAAACAAATGTGCGGAAAGCCAATCAGAGCTCGAAGAAAGCGATTTCTCCCCCGTAGTTTTTTTAAATAAAGTGCTTTAGAAGCCATTTTCAAACAAGAAATTTCACCCACCGCAATATTTAACGAAAATCCCAAATCCAAAAGGTTAAACTTTCGCACACAACTTTTACCGCGACCTTTCGAAAAGCATTTGATACTTCGCACAGGCTTAGGACGTCCATTTCATTTCATTTCAAGTTTTTCGTCAAAAGTCTATATTTAGATAAAATATTCACTTTTAACTGAATGGGGTATTACAACACAATAATAATTTTGAAAATTGCAAAAATCAGGCGACCACTTTGTGAAAGTTCACTCCACAATGTTTCAGTGTTGACTTTAACCAAACCACTACCTTTATCCATGCTAAGTATTGGAAATTTCAATATTTAAAAATAAACACGATAATGCAGCTAATTACTCACGTTATAAGCAAAGCAACGAGCTATATCAGACCTAAATATGGTAAACAAAAACAATAAACACTGCCGCAGAAGTACAAACTCCTGCGTCCCGTGCTTCGCCCAACAGTAAGTGTGTGCTCAAACAGCGCTCCCAGACGAGCTATAATTCTTCCACCTAAAAGCACATACGACGAAATTTTTCCGAGTCGCGCCGATCTCGCTCCCATATCGAATATGCATTTGCCTTAGAGTGCCACACCTCAGTACTCGGATGGCTGGTTGCGTGTATGGTAGGCATTTTGAAAGACAACGCGGAATGCTTAGAGCGCATACTATTGATTATCTCGCTAATAATTAATATACCGTGTGACAAACTTCCATGTGTACCGGGTGTCCCATTAAGAGAGGTTGTCGGCTATATCTCACAAACCGTTAATCATACAGCTTTGGGAAAAAAATATTTTCAGTAAATATGGTCCTGAAAATTCGCTGGAAATTAGTTTCGAGTTCCTAAAACGACCGCTAGGGGGCGTGACATATACGGTCAATTACAAAAATGGCTTTTTCTCAGATATTTTCCGATACAATACATATTGCAGTGGCCCGCATCTCAAACCTCAACATTTTTGCAAACTTTTTGTCCCATGTTTTTTGCTCCATCTCTTGAAATGAAAGGGTGGGGGGACGTCAATCGTTGTTACATTCAAATTGTCATAACTCTGGTTTGGTTCAATAGAATTTAACAAACTTAGTTTCATTGAAAACTTATTTTTCAACTCTATCGTTCACATTACAAACAATATCTGGAATATGTTTTATCTATCCGCTAGAGGCCGCTATTTGTAAACTCAACAGATTTTTTAAATTTTCGCGTAAATATTAAATGCAATGGTATACCTTTCTTCGCACATTTAAAAAGAACGAACATTTGTCAATAAGTCAGTGAAAACCTCAACTTTATATCTCTTTCCAAACTGGAGATATTAACAAAAAACTAATTATGAAATAAAATAACCATAAAAAGCTACTAATTTTTACTAGTATAGGTATCTAGCTAATAAGAGCATTATCACCCAACTTGGAATCAGTGCCTATTATATTCTGTTTATGTATATTCAAGTATTCATAATTATTTTGTGTTATGTAGTACGCCGGTAATTACCAAACAGTTTAATGATATTTGGGTCTAAGAACCCAGGTTTTCCCTTTTAGCAAGTTGGCAATGAAAACAAAAAATGTATTTTAATTATTTGATACGTCAAAATATTAATTGTTGCGTTAAATTGTTCGAAAATGCCATTTTCTAATGAAGAATCATATAGTATGCTAGGGATATATTTCGAATGCATGCAGAATGCAATCATTAACGAATAATTAAAATACACTTTTTTGTTTTCATGGCCAACTTGCTAAAAGTGAAAAACTGGGTTCTTAGACTGAGATATCATTAAACTGTTTGGTAATTACCGGCTTACTTCATAACACAAAATAATTATGAATACTTGAATATATGTAAACAAAATATAATAAGCACTGATTTCAAGTTGGGTGACAATGCTTTTATTAGTTGGATACCTATATTAATAAAAATTAGTAGCTTTTTTATAGTTATTTTATTTCGTAATTAGTTTTTTGTTAATATCTCCGGTTTGGAAAGAGATATAAAGTTGAGGTTTTCACTGACTTATTGATAAATGTTCGTTCTTTTTAAATATGCGAAGAAAGGTATACCATTCCATTTAATATTTACGCGAAAATTTAAAAAATCTGTTGAGTTTACAAATAGCGGCCTCTATCGGACAGATAAAACATATTCCAAGTATTGTTTGTAGTGTGAACGATAGAGTTAAAAAATACGTTTTCAATGAAACTAAGTTTGTTAAATTTTATTGAACCAAACCGGAGTAATGACAATTTGAATGTAACAACGATTGACGTCCCCCCGCCCTTTCATTTCAAGAGATGGAGCAAAAACATGGGACAAAAAGTTTGCAAAAATGTTGAGGTTTGAGATGCGGGCAACTGGAATATATATTGTATCGGAAAATATCTGAAAAAAAGCCATTTTTGTAATTGACGGTATAAGTTACGCCCCCTAGCGGTCATTTTAGGAACTCGAAACTAATTTCCAGCGACTTTCCAGGACCATATTTACTGAAAATATTTTTTCCCAAAGCTGTATGATTAACGGTTTGTGAGATATAGCCGGCGACCTCTCTTAATGAGACACCCGGTACAGGGGGAAATAACATGGGTAATTCCATTTTTGGGGATTCCTGATCCCCATGTGTAGTTAAGTGTTGGTAAAGGTAGCAATTGAAAGATTATTTTTTTCTGCGTATGAGGATATCAAAAACTCCGCAACTTTCCAATTTATTAAAGCATTAAAAACAAAAATTACATTAATAATTTTGAAACTAAAACACAGAAATTTATCAGATTATCCATGGCAATTTATTCTAATCAAAGACGTCTCTGATTCTTATGGATTTTCTAATTCGTCTAGAACTGTCAACATTTATCGACAATTTAAAATTTGGGTTTCAAAATGAACAAAAATATTTATTCAGTAGAAGAAAAGGTTTTCATTTTGAAACTCAAATTTTAAATGGTCGATAAATGTTGACAGTTCATACGAATTAGAAAATCCATAAAAATCAAAGACTTCTGTGATTAGAATAAATTAAGTTGTCATGGATAATCTGATAAATTTCTGTGTTTTAGTTTGAAAATTATTAATGTAACTCTTGCTTTTAATGCTTTAACAAATTAGAAAGTTGCAGAATTTTTAATATCCTCATACGCAGAAAAAAATAATCTTTCGATTGCTACCTTTACCACCATTGTAACTATACATGGGGAGCAGGAATCCTCAAAAACGTAATTACCCATGTTATTTCCCCATGTACACATGGAAGTTTGTCACACGGTATATTGCGACAGAGATTCAAAAAGTTTTAAACTTCTTAGTTTATTTGTTTACAGTTGAGTTAATTTGAAATATTTCAATGCAAAAATACGGTAATGTTACATTTATTTTTTTAATTAATTAATTTCTTGTAAAATAACCTTTTTTACGAAAAATAACAGACAGTGGATGGATCAAGAACTTTGACGTAAATTCACTATGAATTCTTAATAAGTTAACCCCACACGCCAAAAGACAGTGACACAGTAATTAAACTCGACACGTGTTTCGCTGACAACGTCAGCATCTTCAGGAGTAGAAGATAATCTAAATTCTAAACTTAAATTACGTTGCTAAAAATATCCAACCCCCACTCACCCACCCTCCACTACTGAAGTGAGAAGGATCGATAAACCTATAGGGTTTCTCAGAACTAATTTGAACATGAAAGCAATAAAATTGTATTCTTAAGTGAAAGGGAATAACCTATAGGGTTTCTTAAAACTATTAGAGCAATAAAATTAGGGTCTGAAGGGTAAATATTTTTGGCTAGACTTAATCTATCTACCTGATAAATCTATACAGGGTTGAGTTCGGAATCGGACCATAGTTACTGTTAAGACAACTACGTTTATTTTTATATATCTCTATACTTTCCAATGCGTTTAAATCAAATTTATTATTTCCTGGTTTTAAGAGTTTGAGATTATTGCTATTGAATTTATGGCATCAAGCTCATTACAAATACGGCCGCACTGATAAGTCTAGCATGGCGTCACACGCGTTGGAAACGGGCCATAAATTCAATAGCAATAATCTCAAACTCTTAAAACCAGGAAATAATAAATTTGATTTAAACGCATTGGACAGTATAGAGATATATAAAAATAAACGTAGTTGTCTTAACAGTAACTATGGTCCGATTCCGAACTCAACCCTGTATAGATTTATCAGGTAGATAGATTAAGTCTAGCCAAAAATATTTACCCTTCAGACCCTAATTTTATTGCTCTAATAGTTTTAAGAAACCCTATAGGTTATTCCCTTTCACTTAAGAATACAATTTTATTGCTCTCATGTTCAAATTAGTTCTGAGAAACCCTATAGGTTTATCGATCCTTCTCACTTCAGTAGTGGAGGGTGGGTGAGTGGGGGTTGGATATTTTTAGCAACGTAATTTAAGTTTAGAATTTAGATTATCTTCTACTCCTGAAGATGCTGACGTTGTCAGCGAAACACGTGTCGAGTTTAATTACTGTGTCACTGTCTTTTGGCGTGTGGGGTTAACTTATTAAGAATTCATAGTGAAAAATAACAGTACAATTTTGGACTATTTTCAGCAATTTTAAACCCTTGCAGTGGAATTTTGCAAGATAATGGGCGTAAATATTAAAAAAACTATTGTTCATTTAAATTACATTTAGATCATACAAATAAAACTGAAAATTCTGATTAAAATTTATTTAAAGCATTAAAAGTGAATAATGCGGATTTATTTATACTGAGGGGTAAACCGCTGAGGAATTTTGGTGTACAAAGCGCAGGAATTGCCGAGGAATTTCGGGAATTGCAGAGGAATTGCGAGGAATTTCTGAAGAATTTCGGGAATTGCAGAGGAATTTCGGGAATTGCCGAGGAATTGCGCAAGAAATGCAGAGGAATTTCGGGAATTGCCGAGGAATTGCGAGGAATTTTGTGGGTATTTTCAGGAATTGACGGGAATTTGGAGGAATTGCCACGTGTTGTGGAAAGATTTGCGCTTGCGCGTCAAACAGTTGGAATGCGAATTAAGACATACATTAAGTGTGTTTGAATGAAATATAGTGTAGTTTTGAATCTGAGTTTTTATACAAAATATGAAAGGTAAGTTGATAGGCACCTAGTTAATTAGCTAGTCCGGGTAATAATGACAAATATATTTAACCAGTTTTTGTTAGGGACCACTATTAAGTTTCTCGTCGATCAGTAGA
This sequence comes from Xestobium rufovillosum, assembly GCA_963966045.1. Lineage (NCBI taxonomy): Eukaryota > Metazoa > Arthropoda > Insecta > Coleoptera > Ptinidae > Xestobium > Xestobium rufovillosum. The sequence continues at coordinate 24,744,071 of OZ014504.1, forward strand.
GTTAGTTAGGTTATGTTTCACTTTGGACGGGCAGGGTATTTTAAACATATTGTTTGAATTGTGCATTGAATAACAGTTAATGGCGTACTACGCGGTCTATTATGAAAAAAGATGGTACACTGGACGAATTATTGAAAATTCTGGAAATGAATTTAAAATAAATTAATTCTTATCTGAACAGTTTAGATCTCTTTTTATGGCCTACAAATGAAGATGTTGCTTGGGGTGGGAAAAAATATTGATTCGAATTTTTGCCCCGCAAGCGACGCTCCTGGTAATGAGTCACGCTGTTTGTCTGCAAGCCGCAATTATTTATTATGGCGTTGAACTTGTGTGTTTATGAGACTAGAAAAATCGATCGATGAAACAATCGATCTCTGGTAGTTTTCAGTTCCCGAATGTTTGAAGAGGACTATTTATTGGGAAGCAAGAAGCCGGGAGGACAGTTTTGAAGTTAGTTTTTGAAGTCTTGGCTTTCAGAATCAGATGCGAAGAAGAGCGATAGAACCGGGCGAGTACCTATACGAGTATATGTCTTACCTCTTACACGCTTTTCGTTTAGAGTTTTGGTATCGGCATGTGCGTGCGAATGTTGTCGCGTTTTTAAGTGTACCGGGGCGTTTTCGGACGTGATTAACCGTTGGTTGTAGCGGCGTTTTTAGATTTAGATTTGTGTATTGTTTAGGTTAGATAATTAGTTGTTAATTGTTTAATTTATTGTTCACTCCTAGTTATTGCTTGTTGTAGTTTATTTGTTGCTTGTATATTTCGCTGCTTATTGTTAAGTCACAGTAAATAAATTGTGTGAATACGAAATACGTTACAATATGTTTTTACGGCCCTATTGGATTAATAGGCAGTGGACCATTCCAGCTCAAGAAATCTGATAAGATAAATATTGATAAGCAGTACAAATGTTACAAAATACATAGGTAGTTTCTAAGTAAGTAAATGAATGACATTTTCAAAGAAGTTGTGTTATTTTTTTGTTTTAAAGCAGATTTTAATTTTTAGTTTGTACCTTTTCGTAAGTAAGAACTGATGTTCTCTTGCCATTTTGTTATCGTTTTGTTAAAATCGAATTTTATTCTTTATTTTGTAAGGATTGACTTTTACACCTTGTATCTTTGTTAGTAGTCACTTTAGAACATATGTTCATTTAAACTTTTCGTCTTATTTGGAGTTCCTCTAGCACCCATTTTAATTTGGCACGCCCGTTCTGAATCACCCTGTAGATTATGGCACTGTGAGGGTGTGAAACTTGGACAATAGGAGAAGAGGATCTAAAAAGAATAGAAGCGCTTGAAGTGTAGTGCTACAGGCGCATGATGAAGATACCGTGGATAGATAAGGTTAGCAATAGGGAGGTATTACAAAAAGTTTCTCAACGCGAAAGGTATGGAAGACAATAAAGGATAAGAGAGATAGGATGGTAGGACACCTTCTGAGGCACGAAAGAATAGTTCGCGACATACTAGAGTCGGAGATAGGAATAAAAAGAGGCAGGGTAGGCCCATATCGGACTACTGCTCTCAAATAATTGGGGATGTAGGATGTTCTACTTTTAGGGAAATTCGTAGGCTAGTTCAGGATAGGAAAGGATGGAGGTACGCGTGCAACTAGTCTTCGACCTGAGAACTTTATGATAATGAATGTATTAGGCATGCGATGGATGTATGTACGTATGCAATCGGGAATGTTATTTGCGGCAGTTGTAAATTTATGTGTGTAATGTGCATGGGGAATTGCCGGAATTTCCAAGGAATTGCGGGAATTTACAAGGAATTGCGGGGAATTTCCAAGGAATTGCGGGGAATTTCCAAGGAATTACGGGAATTTCCAAGGAATTACGGGAATTTTCAAGGAATTTCGGGAATTTCTGGCTAAAAAGGAATTGTGGTGTACAACTTTTTTCCAGCGGTTTACCCCTCGATTTATACTAAAGATTTTTCAGAAATGTAACCAAATAATTTTTCAACAGGACAATAACATGTATGGAAAGAGAAGGAAGACATACAGAAATGTAATATTTAATTTAAGAGAATATTGTTTGAAAATATGTTTAGGTATCTTAAATATTATTTGACGTTTTCAAAAAAAAAGAAAAATTAAAACATTGAAATTATCTCACCAAATGTCGTATTTAGAATCTTAATGTGATTACAAATAACTTCTCCTTATCGCATTTTTCCATATTTTGATAAATAAGGGCATTTCCGGCCATTTTAACATTTCAAATGACATTTTGGCGGTGTCATAGTTGTGACATGATAAATATTTTGTTCAATCCTGCCATAGAAACATGTAGATACTATGCGAGAAAGTATTACTTTTGTTCACTCACTTCGTTTCTTTGGCAAAGGGTGGGCGAAAGCAGTGAGCGAAAGTACTTTCGTTCACTCTTATTACATTCACCCACTCCATTTCTCAATAAAATTACAAACATATTCAAAATTAATCATTCAAATTGACACGGCAATTTATGATGGTTTCTGTCAATAAACTAGCTCAATTGTTGTCAAAAAATTTTATTTGTGTGCGTTTTAATAATATATTCAAAATGTAACGTGTATCACCCCGCCCAATGGAGATGTTACTGCGCCGACGTCTACCCGCGACTCGACCCAAGAAGCCAATAGCCGAGGTTACTACAGTCAGTCGAGAACTAGGCGGCCACGGGTGCGGTCGCTCTCATAATAAATGTTAATCGGTTGAAATACGACGACATTGCTAATGTTTCCTGGTTCAATAAATACTAAAGGAAGGTTGGGACGTTTAATTTAAACCCCCAGAACTACCATTCTTACACTGGCGCCCAACGTTTGACCAGTTAATAGGTGATAAATTTGAATTAAAACTGACGTTCGCGAGTTCCCGTGATCAAAGGAGATATACCTATGTACATACGTGCTCTTTTCTGTGCTGACATTTTTGCAACGCTTTAGTGAGTGTACATTGTCCACCGAAGCCATTCCAGTACCAAAGTATGTATGTAAGTGTTTAAGCTTTAACTTTATTCGTAAAAACAAAGTCTGAACTTTATCCGTGTCCTGTCTCGAACATTTTATTGTTTTGTTTTCACTGACATTTTCGGTTTATGAATTTACATTCTGGTAAAGTTGTTTCGCGTTCTGAGAACAATATGGCTGAAATCAAGCAAATCGTTTTGACTCCGGAGCTCCTCCAAGAACTGATCCGAGGAATCCAAAATGTACAAGCACCTCAATAAGTAGCTGATGTTACTCCACCCATGCAACCAACTCTAAATGGCAATTTTTCAATTTTTCGAAGTGTACGTCGCGTTTCAACGGCTCTTGTCCAAATGAGCTAGACGCATTTATTGATGCTGTTTTAATTTACAAAGACTGCGTTAATATTTCCGATAAGAATGCCTTAAAGGGATTTCCCATGTTGTTAGAGGGACAAGCGAGTGTATGGTTTCAAGGTGTTAAGTCGTCGATCGAAACTTTTGATGGCGCCATTGACAATTTACGAAATGCTTTCGGATGTATAAAACCGCCCCATCAAATTTATCGCGATCTGTTTGCACATGAACAGTCGGATAGTGAGAATACGGATATTTTTGTAAGTCGCGCACGCGCTCTTCTTTCGCGTCTACCCACAGAACCCAAATTGGACGAAATAATCCAACTTGATATGGTATACGGCTTATTGAATATTCGTATTTGTAAGAGAATTCCGCGAAATTCTTTCGGAACATTTAACTAGCTTCTGGAAGCTGCGTGTACGGTCGAATTAACGTTGATCGAAAAAAAATCAACTACTGAAAACGTAAAGACCTCTTCTACGGCTTCAATTTCAACTTTCCTGAAGAAACGTTCGCACTGTGGGTATTGCAAAAACTTTGGACATGTCAAAGATGATTGCCGCAAATTAGCCAATCGCAATAGACTGGATGACAAAAACAATGTTAGTTCTCATCAAATTTCAAATTTGTCAGCCGTCCCAACACAAGTCGACCCTGGAAGTATTTCTGCACCATTTTCTTGTTACGGTTGCGGGAAACCGGGATTTTTGAAGAGTAATTGCCCTGCATGCAAGGCAAAGGGTCAAAATCAAACAAGTACAGCATCTCCTAGACCTTCTACTGATTTCTACTATAACGAATTTTTGGAAATAGAATCAGTCAAGCCCCTGGTCGAGATTCAGATATTGGATCTGCATGGTACAGCGTACTTGGATACAGGCGCTCAAGCCACTATTGCCGGAGCGACATTAGGTGCATTATTCCGACAAAACAATTTACCCTTTCGAGAACAGTATAACACTGTAATGTTAGCAGATGGAAAAGAACGATATGTTCTCACATTTGTTTACAAGCTTGATGTGCTTATTCAAACCAAGAAAGTTCCTGCTACTTTCATGTATGTACCCGAACACATTAATAGTAGAACATTATTAGGAGGGGATTTCATAACGGCTGCTAATATTTTACTTGATATGCCTAATAAACAATGGAAATTTCTGGAAGACACCTCCCACACGACGTATCCCTTCGTACGTAGTAGTGAGTTTCCTCTTCAAATTGCGCACGCGCAGGTTGCAGAGATAATTTTGAAAAGTGACGAAGGAATGATGCTGACTGATCAGCAAAGGTTAGAATTCAATCAACTTTTGGAGTCAAAGGCTTCAATTTTTTCTGATAAGTTGGAACCAACTCCGTATGCAGAGCATACCATACAGTTGACAGATAATACACCAAAGGCAGTTCCTCCGCACCGGATGTCGCAACTGAAAAAAGATATTCTTCCCAAGGAAATTGACAACCTCCTCCATAATGAAATAATCGAAGAATGCGAATCTCCATACGCTGCCCCGGTAGTGCTAGTGCCAAAAAAGGACGGTGGTCACCGTCTCTGCATTGACTATCGTATGCTTAACGAGATTACCGTAGCAGACAAGTATCCGCTACCCCGACTTGAAGAGCTGCTACATGCGGCTAAAAGGACTACATTCATGACTACTCTCGATTTAAAATCCGGATATCATCAGGTTTTGGTTCGGCGTGAAGATAGGGATAAGACCGCATTTATAACTCCTTTTGGAACATACCGCTATATAAGGATGCCATTCGGGCTTCGTAATGCCCCTACGACATTTCAAAGGCTTATAGATAAGTTCAGAATTGGATTGCCAGATGTTTCCATACTTGCGTACTTAGACGATTTGATAATCCTATCGTCCAGTTTTGAAGACCACATGAATGACCTTCAATTAGTCTTGAATAGGCTCAAGTTGTTCAGAATGCGTTTAAACCGTACCAAGTGCCACTTTTTGAAAACGTCAATAAAGTATCTGGGTCGTCTGATCACGCCCAAGGGCATTGGTCCTGATCCTGAGAAAATATCATCGATATTAGAGATGCAACCTCCAACAAACTTAAAACAACTACTAACATTTGTGCAAATGTGCTCCTGGTTCCGTCGATTCATTGCAGGGTACTCAGAGGTCTCCCGACCTTTAACCGCTTTGACGAAGAAAAACTGTAAGTGGAAGTGGGACACTGAACAAGATACTGCTTTTAAACGACTCAAGGAATTACTTACGTCCGCTCCGATCTTACGGCAAGCGGATCCAACAATGCCATATACCCTAAGGGGGCCCACTCACACAGAGGGATAACTAAAGACTTGAATGCACACGCCACGGGGTACAGTTAAAACTTACTGTGTATGGGGAAGCGTGTGGCGTGCACAGTCAAGTCGCTGGGAATCAAGCGCTGCTTGATTTTTGGAATGTGCAGTTATAACTGCACGGGGAAGAGTCACCGTGTATGGTAAAAAAGTCCGTGCACGCCTCGGGTCAGGCCAGTGGCGTTTGTTTAGCAGCATTGCATCAGCGATTTGACGCATCAACATGTCGGATTTACACAATTTTTCACGCGAATTTTTATTGAATTGTTCACGTGAGAATATTCATGACGTTTCAGCAACCATTCCTTCACCCATTTGGATCTAGGTCTTTTGGTTTTTGTAACACTTTGTTTTTTTATTATTAAGCACGCCACTGTCATCAACATAAGGTCTTTTCGTGATGTCATCGTACCCAAAACTGACGATTTTACTCATTGTGTGTGTGGGGAACGACAGACTACAGGTTTAAATTAACGTAAAAGTGTGCAGTCAGACACGCGCATTCTTCCCTCTGTGTGAGTGGGCGCCTTAAGAACCGATGCCAGCTCTTACGCGCTTGGTGCAGTATTACTCCAGGGGGAGGGCCCTGATGAGCGTCCGGTGGAGTACGCCAGTCGTCTGTTAACAAGTGCTGAACAAAACTACCATACAACTGAGCGAGAGGCATTAGCAGTTGTTTGGGCAGTGGACCGGTTCCGTGGCTATTTAGAAGAAAGCACAGTCTTGATTCAGACTGACCATCAGCCGTTGAAGTGGCTTATGTCTTTGCGGTCCCCAAGTGGTCGCCTGGCAAGGTGGGCACTTTCTCTGCAACCGTATGATTTACGCATCGCCTATACCCCTGGTAAATCGAATGTCGTTGCAGACACGCTCTCGAGACCTCCGGTCCAAAGCCTAGACCAGTGTGCAGTTGCTGAAACTTTCTATGTAAGTGTTGACTTACCATCAAGAGCTGCCGCTGAACTGCGTTCCGAGCAAATTTCGGATCCCGAACTAGAAAAGATAATTATCTGTTTTGTCGCCAACGCCTGATGATCTGGAGTTCAAGAGATGGACAGAACGAGGTTATCTGATGTCAAATGGGCTGCTATACCGTTACTCACCTGAATCCGAAACTGAGGATATCCAGTTTGTGGTGCCGCGAACCATGGTGCTTAATGTCCTTAATGAACATCACGATTCCACCTTAGCAGGCCATTATGGTATTGACCGAACATTACAACGCCTCAGAACTAGATACTATTGGACAGGAATGAGGCGTGATGTTACCAATCATGTCTCCAAGTGTATAGAGTGCCAGCGGTACAAGTACACTAATCTGAGACCAGCGGGGTTTTTACAAACCCCAGTCCAGAACCAGCGATTTGAATGTTTATCTATCGACCTTTTCGGTCCACTCCCAGAGACTCCATCTGGTGATTGATGGATTTTCATCATAGAAGATACTGCCAGCCGGTGGACTGAGTTATTCGCTTTGAAAGTTGCATCCGCGGAAAATTGTGCGCGTTGCCTTATAGAGGAAGTGATTCTCCGTTACGGTCTCCCGCGACGCGTAATAAGTGACAATGGCACCCAATTTGTAAGCAGCGTCATGCAACAAGTTGCAAATGTGCTAGGCTTTACCCAAGGTCTAATACCAACTTACCACCCTGAAGCTAACATGGTAGAACGTCGAAACAGGGACCTCAAACCTCAGTTAGCAATCCTTGTTAGACATGAACATACTACATGGAATGCGAAGTTGCCATCAATCAGATTTGCCATGAATAGTGTACGATGTCAGAGCACAGGATTTACACCCGCCTACCTTACATTTGGACGAGAAATGCGCACGCCCGATGATGTCCAGCATGACATGAAAGCCATTGTTGAAACTGACAATTTTATACCTCAAATTACACCCTATTTGGCGAAGTTTGTTGATGATCTTCGTGAAGCAAGGCAGAAGCATGAAGAAGCTCAAGACCGAGCGAAGAAATACGCAGATAAATCCAGGCGCGAAGCCCCTGATTATGTCGTCGGTGATAGAGTACTCGTGGACTGCCATAGTATCAGCAAATCAAAGGACGGATTCAGCTCCAAGTTGGCCCCACAACGAGATGGACCTTACCAAGTAGTTCGAAAGGTCATGCCTACCACATATGAAATAGCTTCACCTTCTAACCCTGAAGATGTATTGTCGAAGTGTCATGTGTCAGCACTGACTCCATTCCGAGGCGACGAAGACCCAAGACCAATCCGACCAATCAGAAAAAGAGGCCGCCCACCGAACAGTTCCCAAAGGCGACCAGACCCCCAATACTTCCAACGTCTTAGACACTCCTGACATAACCTCTCAGGACGGTGCTCCCGAAATCCTTTCCTCACCTAGTCCTGAAACTTTCGAACCTCCACTAATAGATTCTGTTGCAGATAACAGCATTAACTGGCCAACTCGCCGTTTAACTAAGCCACCCACGTGCTTCTGCTGTGGTGATGAACCAACCAGTTTCAGAATTGGAGCACACCCGAGTCGTACGTGTCCTCCAAAGGGGGAGACTGTAACGTGTATCACCCCGCCCAATGGAGATGTTGCTGTGCCGACGTCTACCCGCGACTCGACCCAAGAAGCCAATAGCCGAGGTTACTACAGCTGAAACGTAGAAAAATTGACTTCTTCTAGCTTGTTTATTATTTATAGTAACGGTACCATAACAATGATGAAACACGCTCTCTATGTTATTATGCTGTATAAATACCTGCCCATTTGTCAGATAAATTTGAATTATTAATTTTGAATATTTTTGAAATAATATTTAGTTCAGTAGCAGAATTGAACAAAACGTTATACAGCACTCGTGGAGAAACCGTTTTGCTCACTTATTTGTCTTTGCACACTCGCCTGGCGGCTCGTGTCCAAATCTGGCAAATTGCGTGAGCGAAATTTTCAGTTTCTCCACTTGTACTGTAATATACTATTTGTCAATTTTCTAGTTATTAATCATGCTGAAACTAATGCCGAAAACAGTTTTCCAATAATCCTATAAATAAAAAAGTTTTCCATATGGTGCAGACTTTATGGCTGTCACTGTATACTTATAATTGTAAACAGAAGTTACAGAATTAATGTTAATTTTCTCGGAAATTCCAACGTTTGCAATTGTTTATACTAAATAAATATTGATATCAAAGTTTAAGAAAAAAGTAGTGATGAAACGATTATTGTTATACGATTACGATTACGATTACGATTACGATTATTGCTTTAATAATCGTACGATTACGATTACGATTACAATTAATAATTAAAAATGTGTGAAAATGAATAATTATATTACTATTGAATTTCCAGCATAAACAAACGCTACATAGAGTGCTCTAATAAAAAAAATACATTCTTGAAAACTTAAAATAAAAACCTAATTTAGATTTAAAAAATACATAATAAATTAATTAAAAATACATGAAAAATGAAATTTCAAATTAATATTGAAAATTTACGTTAATTAAATTTTTATTTAAAAAACAACATCTGCAGGTTTTGGGGACTTAGTCGATTTTTTTAGGTGTTTGAATGAGCCCTGCTGTTGAAAATAATCTTTCTGTTTGTACGGAAGTTGGCTTGTAGGAGAGGTACCTCAGAGCCAATTTTTTCAATCTCGGAATACCCGATGAAGAATCGTGAACTAATCGTATAGATAATCGGCGATTACGATTAATCGGAAAACCGTGATAATCGCAGATTAATCGTGATCGTAATCGTAATCGTTTCATCACTAGAAAAAAGCACGTTCGCCGCCGATAAGAGATGTTATAATTGTTTTTACTATGGGGAAAAAACCTTTCAACTCGCCGACAGGATATGTTTGTTTAGGTTTGCTCCCACGTTCTGCATGTGCATTTAATACGTTGCAGACACTACAAGGTGACCCGTTTGTTTGTTTGTATTACATATTACAATAAAATAACATTCTAGAACATTCTTCGGTTTGTTTATTTGAAATTACTTGTTATCTTAATGCGTTTCGGACACGTGTGGGGAAAAAACATTCTAGAAAATTCTTCAGTTTGTTTATTTGAAATTACTTGTTATCTTAATGCGTTTCGGACACATGTGGGAACCATCTGATTGATATATGCAAACACCTTAGTTCTCGGTAGTAGAACATCCTACATCGCTAATTATTTGAGAACAGTAGTCTAAATCTAGGCTAACCCCTACATAAAAACTATGTCATGTGGGGTATCAAATTAAAGGACTCGACGAGAGGTATCGGAATATTGGGGTGGTTTTTAGGGGTGGTTTTTGGGGTGGTTTTTGGGGGTGGTCTTAGGGGTGGTTTTCGGGGGTGGTTTTTAGGGGTGGTTGTTAGGGTGGTTTTAGGGGTACTTTTTGGGGGTGGTTTTTAGGGCGCCCCCGGCCACGCTCCTTGCCCCGCCCACCTAGGTCATGTAGGGTATCAAATTAATCAGCTCTATGAGACAAATAGAAATCTATAGTTATTCTCCTACTTCCGAATTCTTATCAGTAGTTGTGTCTGTCTGTCCTCTTCAAGGTGGTTGCATCTGGCAGACTGCGCATGCGCACGGTTATATGGAGAGTATTTAAGCAAGTAAATTAACAGTGCTGTCAGTTAGTACTTGTACTTCAACAAGGGAACCGCATTTGAATAATGACACACATAAACGTAGACACGTTTCGTGTTCTGGACGGTGCTGCTGTGGATGAGCCAGCACCCTGTGTCGAGGTGCACGTACATCAGCCGTTTGTGACAACAACATTCAACACCAATGACGAAATTCGCATACCAATCCACCAACAAGACGTTTACGTACTGCCGCATCTAAGCTACATCTACATAGAGGGCAGGTTCATCAATGGTGCAGGAGGCAGAAATGCGGCTTTAACAAATAACGCCCTCAGTTTCCTCTTTGACGACGTCCGCTATGAAATAAATGGGGTGGAAGTGGATCGAACAAAAAACGTGGGCATCACGAGCACACTGAAGGGTGTAGTTTCTCTGAATGAGGGTGAGGTACGTGCCCTGGAGAATGTCGGCTGGACGAATACGGGAGACTCACCGAGCCACCTTCTCGATGCGAATGGGAACTTTAAAGTGTTATTGTTGCCTTTCAGACGAATCGCAAAGCGAATTTGGACACGGATTCAAGCAAATTTGACCACTGCAATCTGACAAACGTCAAACTGTACCTGAATTCTGAGTGCTTCCCCTATGAGAATTTAAACTTGGATTTCTCCACGGGGAAATATGCCCTGCTATACGAAATGTACGAGAACTTCCAGCGTTCATACTATGGAAAAGTTGGCGAGCCGCTATACGGCAGGGAACAGTTCAAGGATCTAGCTCCCATCGTGGTGATTGATGCATCCAAGCAGTTGGAAAGCATCAAGTCTGGACCCATAGATATGCGTCTAGAATTTGAGTCGAGCGAGAATTTTCCGGCCAACACAACCGCATACTGTCTCATCCTGCATGACCACATCGTTGAGTATATACCGGGTAATGAATCGGTCAGGAGAGTGGTGTGAGAAGCTGCAGGGTCTCGATTTGCCCAGAAAATACATGCCTACTCTGTATACAGATTATAATTTTAATTACATTGATGTAAAAATATATTCAACGTTTTTCTTTTTGCGAAAACCCCGGCGCAGGCGCCTGGGCCACATCCAAAGGCCCAACAGCATGAGATACACCAGGGGGCCGCTGAAGACCACTTTCTCAGCAATGACCAGAAGCTGCTGCAGACATGCGCCTGGCTGCTGCTGCTCAACACCACTTCTTCAGCAATGACCTTGAAAGACACCAGAGGCTGCTGACCACTTCTTCAGCAGTGACCTTGAAAGACACCAGAGGCTGCTGCAGATGTCGCTGCTGAAGACACTTCTTCGATGCCTCAACGGCTCCTTCAGCAGCCTCTGGTGTCTTTCAAGGTCATTGCCGAAGAAGTGGATGGCACCTGGAGAACTCAATGGCGCTATGTGCTCCGAACGGGTTCTTAATCCAGTACTCTCATTTTTCTACTACTCACTACAAATAGCGAGGTACATAATTATAGTACTAGGCAAAGTGAAGATCTGAGAGTGCCATTTTGTAGGTTGGATTTGGGCAAAGTTATTATATGGGAAGTTGCCTAATGCGAGGTTCGTTCTTAGTCGGCTGCGATCGGAAATTGACGTCACCCACAGACCGAAATTTCCTGCCGTACATTAGCGGATAAGCGGAGCGCATAGAACGGGGGAATAAAATAATTATCCTTAGGTATAAAATAATAATTAAAATAATTAAAACTAAATTTCCGTGAACATCTGTTTCTGTAGGTATGTACACTTTCTTCGTCATGATGAGCGATGAATCAATAAATGCACAAAAATCAGTAGGTACTTATGTACCTACCATATTATTATAGAAACTTCCAGATTAGTTTCGGAAATGATATTAGGCAAGTAGGTACGTATTTATTGGAGTAGATAGTAGGTATGAAGGTAGGTAGTTATTAGGTAGGTATACATACTTACGTTTTGCTTTCAAAACACATCGGTGAGTAGAAAATGTTTATAAGTAGGAATTTTTTTATTCAAATAACTACATAATGTTATCTATATCTATACTGCCTACTTATGTGCATAATTTTTCAACTTTTTACTTTGTTTAGAATTAGTCGGAGTATGGGTGTATGCATTTATTTCTGTAAATAAAATACTGGATGTGGGTTTTCAGTATAGGTACCTACTGTTAAAAATGAACGGTATCGAGGGCAATTTCGTTTTCAATCTAGATTTAACTTCATATCATTAGGTTAACATAGCTAATTCAAAAATCTAAATTACTCTCCATTCTCCAATATTAGAACACGATCATTTTTGCTTTAAATTGTTACAAATTACCTAGGTATCCATATAGGTAGTTCACTTTCAGTAATAAACTTAGGTATAGGTACCAGAAATATTCAGACCCACGCCCAGAAGAAACTGTAGAATCCGTGGACTGAAATTCCAATTTGAACCTGACGATATCTCGATGAAATTAATGATCCGCCGTTTTTACAATTACCTACCTACGTAAGTGATAAGTGTGGGAAATTTACTGCAGGAATTTGAGGTAGGTAAGTGCCTATCTTTAGGACCTTTACTTAGACCTTTTTGCTTTAAATATAGGAACAAAAGAAATCTACCTTGACTTTTTCATTAACTGCAGAACGATCAAACTTCATAACATTACAGGTTATAAATAAATTTATGCTATCAAAGGCATGCATAAAACGCCGGTATCGGGAAACACATGCAGACGTCTCTACACGTATGTGTGCGGAGCGCGGCCGCGGTCCATCGCTGACGTCACTTGCTACCCCCACTCGTACTTCATGCGGTGCTACAGCGCTTTACGGGCATTAGGCAACTTCCCATATAATAATGAATTGAAAAATTACTACGCGTACTACCAATATAACGATTTATTATTATAACTTGACCGGTTTCAGAATTCACAATGATTCCATCATCAGAAATGTATAAAGAAAATTTACAATAATTTTCTTTATACATTTCTGATGATGGAATCATTGTGAATTCTGAAACCGGTCAAGTTATAATAATAAATCGTTATATTGGTAGTACGCGTAGTAATTTTTCAATTCATCATGAATTTCTACCAAATAGTAAAATCAGAAAATATTTCCCATATAATAACTTTGGGATTTGGGGAGGAATTCACCACAGTGTTTAGGGGTATGCTTATATAATAGATTACCTAAACAAATAAGAGTAGCATTGGAAATGTTAATAAATTTAAGATAGCTCTTAAGGATTATCTAATTAATAGATGTATATATAATTTGGATGAGTACTGCGCTTGACAATTTTGACAATTTCCTATACACCTTCAATAACTGTAATGTTTGTTTGTTATTGTATATTTTGTGTCTTTGGAAATAAATTCAATTCAATTCAATTCAATTCAATTTGACCTGATTGTACAAAAATACATTTTAAATTCTTTTTCCGATTTAATGCTGGCTACTCCACTGGTACAAGTTGATTTTGGTCAACTGGGAGTGGCGGCGAGGGTATCAAAGGGTGAAAATAAAAATGCCGGCAATCCGTACACTTCCTTGCAGCTTATGGATGCCGAGGTGGCTTCTTTGTTTTGCAAAGGAAATACCGACGTCTATAAAGAGCCGTCGCATTGGAGTTCGAGAACATTTTGACATTAACGACTTTGCTTGATGAAATTCAAAATTTACGACTAAAGGTACGCTTTCGTTTACGCCGGTAGACGCGGCGTGTACCGGCAGCCGACACACCCGTTGTACTTCTCCAATAGTATTTAAATAGAACTGCTCTCGTTTGTGCGTTTCACCTGCCGGCCGGTGCATTCACGTTCAAATGCGACTGTGTCGGCCGCCGGTACGTGCCGCATCTACCGGCACAAACGAAAGTGCACCTTTACTATTTTTAAACACTGTATTAATGCTCTTTACCCCATGCTCTGAATTCACAAAAGCCGATTAGACAGATTTAAGCATTCAACAATGTATAGATTGGGCTGAAAAGAACAACGCACCCCTACATGAATTGTTAATACTCAGGCATCAAGCATTTTGTTTGAGTCAGCAGAAGGTCAGCCAAACTAAAATTACAGACTTTATTTATTAATGTAGTAGAAGTAATTATGCAAAAGTGTTTTTATGTTCATTTTACCTGTTTTGTATGTTTTTACAATGAAATCATTAAAAATCCTGCTTGTTCAGTTCTTTTATTAACAAATATAGATTGATTTAATAATCCGGATTTTTCAATAATCCGGATCGCCCATGTTTTTATTGATCCGGATTATCGAGTCTGTACTGTATAAGAAACTCTTTTATCGTGCTCTGGATATATGCCTGCTCAATTCTCATGCAATGTTTTTAACCAAAATCACTGAAAAGGTTCCGTTTGCTAAGTTTCAATTGAACCTAATTCGTCAAATGTTTGAAAGGTTTGTTTTTAGTTTCTTGTAGATATTCTGTTACGAAAAATGTCATCCCACATCGGATTCGCGACCTGGATGTTACAAGGCTGACCGGAAGGCATTTTCCAGTGTCGGTGCCCTCTACTGAGAAAAGTAAGAGTGCCCTGAGGAGATGTATAGTTTGTTCCCAAACTAAGAGGGGCCAAAAAAAAGAGAAAGGAGTCGAGATATATGTGCGCAGAATGTGATGTGGGTTTATGCATCGTTCCTTGTTTTAGTGCTTATCATACCGTATCAAATTATTAGATAAGGTTGTTGTTTGCTCTTCTCAAAAATAAGTATTAAAACGATTTAAATGATTTTGTATGTGTTTCATTTGCAAATTTAAAGTGCCGTCCGTCCAGTCCTGCAATTTTCATCGTTTGGGAGGCAAACAGTCTCAAAAAAATCCGTCCTACCAATATAACGATTTATTATAATATATTGACCGGTTTTACGATTTACAACGATCTCATCATCAGAAATGTATGTAAAATTGTAAACAAATTATTATGACAGTTGACAGGGAAAATAAAATTGACAAAAGAATACAAATAATAATGATATCATTATTATTTGTATTGTTTTGTCAATTTGTTTCAGGATTTACAGCGATCCCATCATCAGAAATGTATGTAAAATTGTAAACAAATTATTATGACAGTTGACAAGGAAAATAAAATTGACAAAACAATACAAATAATAATGATATCATTATCATTTGTATTGTTTACAATTTTACATACATTTCTGATGATGGGATCGTTGTAAATCCTGAAACCGGTCAATATATTATAATAAATCGTGGTAGTACGCGAAGTAATTTTTTAATTCATAATGAATTTCTACCAAATAGTGAACATAGAAAAAATTAACTATTTATTTTCTCCTTTATCACACTTATCTATTTAGCGTTGCTCGCGGAATTTCATAGTTTCTGCATGTTCCTCGTATTTTAGCTCCATTTTTGACAGCTGAAAGAGCTTTTTATTATACTTACCTGAAAACACCTCGATTTCATCTGTGTTTACAATAAAGTAAAGGTGACATTTTCAGAACAGCCCACGGAAAAAAAATCCGTGCCCTGTTTCCGTGCACTAAATAAATATTAATGGGGCTTACGTTCAGAAAATAAGAAATGATTAATGTTTCTATAGTAACCATATTCATTACTGACATAATATTTTATTTTCTGTCAGTGAAATTTACTTATGTCATTTTTAAAAAGTTGACTCAAATTTGGAAGAAAATCCCGATATTTTTTGTTTATCTTGTTTTCAGGTAAGTATAATAAAAAATATCGTTCATTACACGTCCGGAAATGGATTTTTCCGTGCTTACACGACTTCCCGTGTTCGGCTTCGCCTCGCGCTCCCACGGAAAAATCCTTATTTCCGGACTCGTAATGAAATATACTATTTTGCATGTTTTCATCGGAATATTCATGAAACTTGCGTTTCTGGTGGTTTTCCAGCGAAGATTTTCAAATTTATTGCCCTAAAATGTTGCTAAGATGTCGACGTCCTCATCAAGTAGTTTGAAATGGGCTAAGTCTCCGTACCAGTAGTCGGCCGTGGGTGCAATCAATAATAAAAACGTTATGAAGGATTGAATTTGCTGGCCGACTACTAGAATAGGCATCAAATTGCTGATTTCGCCACTAGTCGGCCCTAAGATTTTAATCCTTTCTCGGCAACATAATTTTTCGTTTTCAGACGATGGAAAACCACCAGAAACGCAAGTTTCATTAATATTTCGATGAAAACATGCAAAAAGCTCTTTCAGCTGTCAAAAATAGAGCTAAAATACGAGAAACATGCAGAAACTACGAAATTCCGCGAGAAACGCTTCAGGACCGGCTCAAAGGGCGAATTGCCAATAAAGCGCGGAAAATGGGTCCAGACCCATTTTTGAGCATGGGAAATGAAAATAAAATAGTCGATTGGTTAATGAATAAGGCGAAGTGTGGATTCTCCATTAAAAAGTTTGTGAGTTTATATAAATATATTTTTTGTTCAAGTATATTAAATATACAGGATGGGCCAATAGTGCGTAGTCGGTCCATATCTCTGATTCTATTCAAGGTATCAACATGAAATTTTACGTATGTGTGAAGAACCCCACGAAGCTTCTGTTAAAATGATTTTGATGTATACAAGGTGTTCACGTGCTACGTACCAAACCAAAGTTATGTTTTTTTAAATTGAATGCCCCACATTTGTTTACATATTTGGATTCCCCATAAAATTTCATGAAAGTTGATATGCTACACGGTGGGGTTTAGAGTAAGCGATGTTAAGATATGGCCATTTTAGTACCAGTGTGAACCCAAATTCTTGGTGCTATTGACGTCTGCTGGTCAAAGCTATCTATGATTTTTTTAGTGGACTAGGTTCAGAGGATATTCTATTTGAAAAATTAATTAACACTTTCTTCAAATTAGTTCATATTGTACAGAATGGCCAACGTGCGCAAAATGGAGCTTTTCTCAAAAATGTTAAATGGAACACACCGTATATTATTTGCAGGGTTTATAGCCATTCTATTAAGCTTTTGACTGATGCAGATATTGGCAGGTCTGCGACTGATAATTGAGACAGAAATAAAGATTGAACCTTAAAAATTGAAATTTTTGCCATAATTCCCCCATTTTGCAATCAAAAACTAGGAAAAATGCTTACACTTTGTTTTTACAGAAAATTTAGCGAACAGAGTTTACATCGGCACAAGAAATCTCATTGCAACATTAGTTCTTGAAAGGACGGTTTTCTTTCATGGCACTCCTTGTTTCAACTTATACGTAGGTTTAATAAGTTACGATTTATTTAAGAATATGACTATGACGAAGTAATCTGGCGATGAAATTTTTTGTCTCAATGTGAAATCAACTTCCAGAAACAAAAGTCATATTTTGTGTTTTTGGCGCTAAAATATGGGAGAAATGAATAAACTATCGGTCAAATTACTATATTTTAAAGTTCATTTTTCAATTCTACAGAAACCGTCAGTCGCAGACCTAACAATATCTACACCAATCAAAAGCTTAGTAAACTGTTTATCAAATATGGAAATAATATATGGGGTGTTCCATTTGAAATTTTGAAGAAAAAATCCATATTGCGTAAGCTCTCCACCCTGTATGATATTAAGTTTTGTGACAAAAGTACTGAAGGATTTAACAAATAGAACAGTCTGTGAACCTAGTCCAATAAAGAAATCTTAAATAGCTTCGACCAGTAGATGTCTGCAGCTCCTAAAAGTTGGGTCCACACTGGCACTAAAATGGTAATATCTTAAAATCGCTAGCTCTAAACCCCATCATGTAGTACACCATCTTTCATAAAATTTTATTGGGAATTCAAATATGTAAACAAATGGGGGGCGTTCCATTTAAAAAAACATAACTTTGGTTTGGTGCTCAGACTGTGAACACCCTGTATACACCAAAATAATTTTATCAGATGCTCCGTGGGGTCCTCAACATACGTGTAAAGTTTTATTTTGATACTCTGAATAGAACCAGAGATATGGGCCGACTACACACTATTGGCCCACCCTGTATAATAATACATTAAATACATTTTTGTTATTTTTTCTTCCGCATACCCAATTTTATATAAAAAAAACAATCATACAATTCGAGGACATAAAAATTGCGTACAGGCCTGGTGAAAATAAGCGATATATTGCCATGGCCGACAACTGACATAGACATGGCTGACTGCTGGAATACGAGTGGCCGACTACTAGCAAAACTGCTCATTTTCAGAAGAAATAGGAAAAAAACACATTTAATTTAAGCTTTCTGTCTATCTCAAGTAATAATTGAATATGCGTGTTCCACACTCATAGAGGAATTTATAACCTAACTGTAGAAGCTCCATGAGTGGTACTGGACCGTTTGAACAACTACTCCTCGGGCAAATACCCCGCCAGGCATTGAAGTATAGAACTAAATCCAGATTTTGTGTACTAGAGATCTTTCCCGAGATGCTACCCCAAATATATCGTTGGGCTTGGAACATCCTTAGATCTCTACGTACTTTCCTGCTCTATCAGCAGTAGTCTTATGTATGATAGAAGTTTTTCAATATTGCATGTTTCGAATGTGCATGGAAAACCGTAGACCACTGGCGGAGTACTTGCCCGAGGAGTAGTTGTTCGAACAGTCCAGTACCACACATAACCGCCGCATAATTCGGCTAATAATTAGCTCTTGCTAATACTTACACCAAGCGTGTAAGTATATATATATATGTATATATAATCCATAACCCTGTATACCCGAAGGTGTAGGGAATATAATAAAATATAATTTCAGACGTTGCTTTCTCCATAGACAAACATCCTCCATCTCCGTTTATCCTGCGCCATATTCCTTGTTTCTTGTAATGTAATGTTTATGTCCGAGAGCAATCCTTCAATATTCTCATGCCAAGTTCTCATAGGTCTTCCTCTTGCTTTTCTGTCTTGCCTTCTTGCTTCCCATATTCATCTAACTGGTCTCTCGTTATTCATCCGGCTAATGTGTCCAAACCATCTCAATTGATTCTGCTCTATCTTCTCCAGCACTGGTTTCAGTTGCAACCGTTCCCTAACATAGTCATTTCTAATTCTATCCATTCTTGTTATTCCCAAGACTCTCCTCAGATACTTCATCTCCATGGACTGTATTTTACTCTTCATATTCTTCGTTAGTACCCAACTTTCACTTCCAACGGTTAGGACTGGTACAAACGCAGTTTTGTATATACTCATCTTCCTTTTTTCCTATGAATGAATTCTTGAGGCTATGATATATTTTTGCAGCACTTTCAATTCTTGTATTTATTTCAATGTCTTGGGAACCTCTACTATTTATATGAACCCCCAAATACTTAAAAGCGTCTACTTGTTCTATGACTTTATGGTTTATCTCGATATCTATACTTCTTGAAGTTTTGCCGCTTACCATGACTTTTGTTTTCTCTTCACTAATCTTGAGGTTTCTCTTTGACAACTTTTCATTCCATACTTCGAGGTTCTTCAGTAGTTCTCTCTCGTTTCTTGCGAACACTACCAGGTCATCAGCAAAGGCACATTCAGAAAGCCATACGGGTTCTAGGTTTCTATGACCAACGTAGAACTTTGTAGTTTCGTTCCTTGTTTCTTTCATTACGTCATCCATGACAATGTTGAATAAGATTGGACTCAGTACTCCACCCTGTCGTAGACCCTCATTTACCATAAACCCTCCTGAGACCATATTATCTGTTCTAACATAATTTTTGTTGTTTCTGTATAGACTCATTATTGTGTTTCTTAATTTAACATCCACTTTTCTTTTTGTAAGGCTAACTTGAATGACTTTTCTTGGTACTCTGTCAAACGCTTTTTCTAAATCGATAAATGCTTGGTATATTTCAGTTTTTCCATTTCGTGTTTTCTCCTGAACTTGTCGTAGGGTAAATATGTGATCCTGGATGCTTCTTCCTTTCCTAAATCCGCTCTGCGACTGTTCTAGTTGTAGTTCTATTTCTTTCGTCAACCTCTTTTCCAATACTCTTTCATAAACTTTCGACGCTACACATAGAATTGTAATTCCACAGTAATTATTACATTCTCTCTTATCTCCTTTCTTAAAAATTGGTACTATAACCCCGACTTCCCAATCTTGGGGTATCCTCCCTTCCTCCCAAGCCTTGTTACATATAACTGTCAATAGTTTTGTTCCACTTTCACCCATGTTCTTCAGCATTTCCCCAGTAATATTGTCATGGCCTGCAGCTTTCCCCTTCATCTTGAGTCAGTGCAAAGGAAATTCCTTAAGTTTCTGTATCTCAAGACTGAGGGTTACTATCCTGAGAGAGGCTGTAGTCACGTCATGCTTTTAGACGGATTTGGGGTGTTTTCCTTGGAGTTTCGTAGAGTTGCTGCAGGCCTAACATTTTTATACCATCTCCTTCATAATAACATTGATTCACCTGAACTGCTTGCCTTCCTTAAGTTTGCTGTCCCTCGTACTGTGTCTCGTCATCCTAACTTGTTTTTCGTTCCGACTGCCCGTACTAACTTACTAATGAAGTCGCCCATTTGTGTAATGTGTTCTCACTTTAACTTAATTGCACGTTTTTGTGATATAAATATTAATTCCCTAGGATGTAATTTGGACACTGCTAGGGTCCACCTGCTTGAATAGTTTTTAGTTTACTATATTAAGTATTTTGTTGTGTAATTTAGATAGTTGGTCATTTTTCCTTGGTCTTTTTTTTTAATTGTCCTGTAATTGGAATGTTCTTCTGTTGGACAATAAATCATTATTATTACTATTATTATTATTATGTTCTCTGTTAATTATAATATAATCGATAATAGACCTTTCATTTCGGCTCTTAACTTCTCTTGTGTACTTGTGGATCTGTTTGTGCTGGAAAAAGGTATTCATTATCAGAAAATTATTTTGTATACAGAAGTCAATAATTCTTAATCCATTGTTATTTCTTAATTTTTCGCCGTACATCCCCAGGACTTCTCCCGTTCTATCTTCTCTAATGCCTACTCTTCCATTTAAATCCCCCATTATACACATTCTACCTCGCAAATTGTCAACTACCACTGCCACTTCTTCCCAGAATTTGTCCTTATTTGCCATTCGGTCATCCTCGTTTGGTCCATGTAATACAATTAAATTAAGTATGCCCTGTTTTTCGGTTTCCAACTCTATCTTTAATATTCTCTCTGTTATGCACTCCCACGACTTAAGATATTTTGTCGTATCTTGTCTTATAATGCAACCAACACCTCCTTTTGCGCTTTCATGACTTTTCACTCCACTCAAAATAAGTAAGTGCCCGTTTTCCATTTCTACAACATTCCGTTCTTTTTTCTTAGTTTCTGTAATGGCTAATATATTCATACTCTCCTTCTCAAATTCTTGTATCAGTTCCTCCTCCTTCCCACTCAACCCCCTAATATTCCACGTCGCTAGAGTCCACCCCATTTTCTTATTCATGTCCTTATTCTTCGCAATTTTCGTCATCAATGTTTTCGTACCGGCACCGTTGTTTAGTTTTTTGAGGTTCCCGCAGTCCCTAGTCTTCCTCCTTTCTTGTCTAACTGCCTCCTTTCTTTATTCCACTCCCATACCTCCTCGTTGATTATAAGTTTTTGGTACCCTATCTTAACTCGGTTTCCCTTAGCTCTTTCTTCGTCCGCCAGTTTTCGAATACATCTCTCCACTTCTCTCTCCCTTTTAGTTCTGTCCTGGTTTATAAATATTTTTTCCTCACTGTAAGTCCTGAGTCTGCTTTTATTTTTCAGTATTTCGATCTTATCTTCAACTTTATGCAATTCTATGACACAGCTTTTAAGTAAGTATATATACAGCAAGCAAAATTGCATGGTTCGAGTGTACTGATGAGTCCCAAAAGGACGAAACCAGTGGTCTTCGGTTTTCCATGCACATTCGAAACATGCAATATTGAAAAACTTCTATCATACATAAGACTACTGCTGGTAGAGCAGGAAAGTCTTAGAGATCTAAGGATGTTCCAAGCCCGACACACAGGAATTTTGGGAGCACGGTAGAAGTTTGCCTGTTTGTAAATATTTCAAAAACTATAAATGATATTAAATTGTTTTTATTTGTAAACAGTTCTTAAAATACAAATCTACTATTACTGTTTTGAAATTTGTTAAAAAATATGAAAACAATAACAATGTCGCATGTTACAATTGGGTACTTGCATGAATTTGGGATTTTGCGAAATTATAATCTTCGGGAGGGCAGAAATACATTCCCAAAGCAATTTTTCTCCGAGCCCTGTAGAATTTAAATTATTGGGGAAAAAACATTTCCTGCTAAATATGCTTATGGCGCCATGTGTGAATTATTGAAACTATACGGTGACGTCAGTATGACGCACCTATGCATTCCTAAATCGAAATGGCCGCTTCCGGTTAAGTTGACAGCTGTCTCGTATGTCTTGAAATTGTTTGGTGTGTACGTTAATGGTGTTTGCTGGGAGAATGGATCTGTGGTGGAGCTTAGTAGCAATTTGTTGTTAAAAATCTATTATATTTTATAATTCCCAACTGTGAATAGCGTACAACAAGACCACTTCTAACCTCTAAACTCTGCTACCTATCGTGTACGCGGCTATTTTAAGATTGATTATGGGATTCTGCTTGCAAAAAACTTCTGCGGATATTTTACAGATGGATTTGTGATATTCATACTAGTTGTGAAATAACAACAACGTGGACACAAATGAGTGAAACGAAAATTCTATGCTTGGCTAACCTAAAACTGTCACTGCATGACAGGGCTCAGGGCAGCCACGGTGAAAAATTGAAATGTACTAATGATCCTGAAATTAGGGACCTAAGTGGCGCGTCACAAACGTCAGATTTTCATTCCAAACAAAACAAAGCCACGTGCTTTCTGACGTTTTAACCTAACCTCCGAAATATAATTATAGTCGTTTTCAAGTTTTTCCACGTAAGCCCAACACACAAATTGAAAATAAACTGTTTTCACTGCAAAACGTCTATAATTATATTGCAAAAACTAGTTTAAGACGTTGTAAATAATATCGATAAACGTCAAATGGCACGTGCTTTTGTTTTGTTTGGAATGAAAATCTGACGTATGACGGAGGCACTTAGGTTCCGAATACTCTAATAATTAGTTCATTCTTCTTCTTAACTTATTTCCAGTGTTTATCTGTGCATTAATAAAATATTGATACTGCTCAGTAAAGTAATAACATCCAATTGAAGCGCTGATAATAAGTGATAATGTTAGGCGAGTAGGGACAACAGACGCGAAATGTTGGCAATAAGCAAAAGTAGCACGTCAGGCTGTGACGACAGCTAGATTATGTGACGTCAATACGACTGCTCAAGGCCAAATGGCCCACTAGCGCGTGCTCCGCGATTCGAAACTAAAAATGAAATTATATTCTTATTACCACACAAAAGACAATTCAAGAATCAATTGTACCCCTCACCACATAAATTTTGAAATACTATATACGCATTTCGGCAGCTAAGCTGCCATCTTCAGTAGCAGGGAAAAACCTATATTAATAAAAATAAAAATGGCAATAACATTAATGCAAAAAAAAAAACAACAATTATATATATGACAATAATAATAACAACAATAATGATGATGTGAAACAATGATAGTGACAATAACAATAATATAGGTCAGGTATTTTCTGCTCACCACTCCGAAAGAATCGAAGTGCACTCGATCAGCTCTCAAGCTAGAATGAACTCCGCACGGAGACAATCCCCAATATATACTTAAAGTGACGTAGCACTGACGTTACTTGTGACATCAACATTAATCACACTAGGATAGAAAATTCAATATCCGGGCATACGCTCATTTTTATACCACTCTATTCTTATTTTCACTATCACAAATGTACAAAAAGGTTGCCATTGCCATCTTTACTGCAGTTTCAATTAAAATATCCTATCTTCAGGATAATTGACTTAAATGAAACAAAAATAGAAAATGAATCCCATATTACCAAATAACCTCGAAGGTCCATGGCTTATATGGGCTAGCAAATAACTACAGTAAACTGCAATAAAGAAGACCTTGACCCCTGCACCCTTTCATTTTTCTGGTTAAACCCTGCACGCCTACACATTAACGACATCTAACAATACGGAATCAGAAATTGGACCTAAATCTGAATTAATAAGTTTACCTTCATATTTGCGAATAAACATACTCTCATAAGCGTCTAATTCCCTATTGTCCGATACCGACCTCATAAGCCGAAGATCCTTCTCATGTACAGGGTGGCCGGTATCAAAGATATGTTGGGCAACACTTGACTTCTCAATTCTATTATATCTAAAATGTGCCATATGTTCCTTAAACCTAGTGACGATTGTACGCCTTGTTTGCCCAATATAACTCTTGTCACAACTACTACACTTTATTTCATAAATTCCCGACTTCTGCTTGTCCTCTACTTTATCCTTGGGATTTCCCAACAGCTGCTTGATGGTATTCTTAGCGGTATATGCTACACATAAATTTTGCGACTTAAAAATAGGTTCCAAGCCTCTGGTATGTGCCAAACTATACGGAATTTTAACATATTTCTTATTCTCAGTAGGTGACATAGAGAAAGTCGTGGAATCCTTAACAAACTTTTTGTGTCTAATTCTGCTTATCAATCTATCAACTAAGACAGTCGTGTACCCATTATGAATCGCAACATCTTTTATATGTTTTAATTCTTTTTGTCACTATCATTGTTTCACATCATCATTATTGTTGTTATTATTATTGTCATATATATAATTGTTGTTTTTTTTTTTTGCATTAATGTTATTGCCATTTTTATTTTTATTAATATAGGTTTTTCCCTGCTACTGAAGATGGCAGCTTAGCTGCCGAAATGCGTATATAGTATTTCAAAATTTATGTGGTGAGGGGTACAATTGATTCTTGAATTGATTATTTAACCACAGTCTCTTACATCTTAAACCACACAAAAGAGTCTCATTTTATACGGTCACGATAAACTTAACACATATTTGCAAAATATGATAAAAAAAGTGCCAGTTTAAATTTATGCAAGTACCCAATTGGCGAAAAAGTGCTTTTTATAGAACCTAATAAAGCTATCCTGAAAAGGAAATCTGAAAAACTGGTTAACGGCAGTTGTTATTGAGAAAAAACATAAAACGACATTTAAAAAGATAACATAGGGTGATTTTGCCAGTAGTCGGCATTTTTTGATGATCATTGATTTTGACCTTAAATAACATGGAGCTTCCACAAGTTAGGTTATAAATTCCTCTATGGGTGTGGAACACGCATATTCAATTATTACATGAGATAGACAGAGAAAGCTTAAATTAAACATGTTTTTTCTTTTTCTTTTCTTCTGAAAATGAGCAGTTTTGCTAGTAATTGGCCACTCATATTCCAGTTCAGCCATGTCTATGCTAGTTGTCGGCCGTGGTAAAATATGGCTTATTCTCACCAGGCCCGTATGCAATTTTTATGTCCTCGAACTGTATGATTGTTTTTTATATAACATTAAGTATGCGGAAGAAAAAAATGGTACGCAGTATAAAATAAATAACAAAAATGTATTTTTGCATTGCCTTTTTTTCTCCTTAAGAGGGATACGTACGTTGCTCAAGAAAAATAAGCACTCGCTCGCGTGTTACTCTCCCCCACTACACCAGCCAGTGTAGGAGAAAAACGAGGAGAAACATATCTGACGGCTAGATATGGCCCGAACGTACTCGGCTGTCACCGACTGCCGAGGGGAGGTTAGAATCTGCTAATGGAAGGACGCGACTCCCGTTTTTAGAAATGGGTTTATTGTCGAAGTAAATTTAATGTAGCTTATTTATTTTAAGTTTAAATGCATTCAAATTTGAAACGCAAGCAATTTAATGTTCTTATTATAGTGTGCTCAAATTAGTTTTCCAGTAGTTGCTTTTTGAACAAAGTTTCTAGCTGCTAAAAATACACCAAAAGGCAAATTTCAATGACTATTTACATATTTTTTTCTTAATTTAGTTTGACGGAATTGTAGAACAAACCTTCTTCTTTCTGACAAAGAAGAAATTTCTACAAAATATTTATTACTAAGAGGGCTACATTTCGTAACATAGAGGTTGATATCGGCGCTGTTTTCAACGTACGTATCCCTCTTAAGGTTAAGTTTATTCACCTGCAGTACTTAATTTGATTGTATAGATTGATATAAAAACGGGTCTGTTTGTATACTTAAGAGAATGTTTGCTCTGCACTGAGGGAACGAATAAACGTATTATTTATTTATTTATATACCACATTTACAGAGTAAAGATGTAATTAATATATATTTAATATATTTTAACAGTGCAAATTAATTCGTGCTTTTTAATGGGGAATCCACACTTTGCCATATTCATTAACCAATCGACTATTTTATTTTCATTTTCCATGCATGTTCAAAAATGGGTCTGGACGAAGCCACCGTAATATAGAAAGCCTAGCACATCGCCCCACTCCTCGACTGATACGTCACAAACGGTGGTGGCTCTCCAGGCGCTCCCGGTCGCGACTATTCGTATTGCTGCATAAGAATGCGATAATAATGCAATGGCAACATATTACATTTTTTATTATAACTGAACAAGTAACTAATTTTCAAGGGCGTAGCCAGGGGAGGCACGTGCCCCCCCCCCCCCCTGGCCAGAGCAAATCGCCTATAAAAATTTCAAAAAGAAACCAAAAAAATCGTTTTTATTAAAAATGGATTGCTTGTAAGTTACTTTGCCCCCCCCTACTCAAAATTCTGGCTACGCCCTTGCTAATTTTACAACTTTAGATGCCAAAATATTGTTGCGTTCCTTTGTGTAGGAGCAATTACGTTCGCACAAATGAAAAAATGTCCGTGTCTCGATTTTCCAAAGACACAAGCTAAATTCGAATTGCAGTTACGTCGCATTCGTCGCAAAATTTCCTGGGAGCGAAATTTTCAGTACCTAGTATGTGCAAAACAAATAATGAAAGTTAACGTCATACAGAACAACTATAAACACCAGAAATAGGCACTATTTTTAAAGTTTTCTATAAATATTCTCTCGGATTTGCGCTTAGTTATTACTTATAACAATTACTATGTTTGGGTTTGTTAGAGCACAGTTCTCTCTGTAATAGCTGGTTGAAATTAGGGAAAATAGTGGGATAGTGGTTAGTGACTCAAATTAAATAAAAGTTTGTGAAGAAAAAGTATTGAATAAATCGGCGTTTGATAAAATTGTTTTTTAAGGGAACAATTAGGGTTGATATTAAAAAAAATTACGTATTCACCGAATATGTTAATTTAGTCATTTGCCCAACTAGAAATTAGTTTTTTTATTTAAGGGCTTCTTATTTGTCTTCAATACCCGTGTTTAATAAAATGAGGCAATATAATTATTAGTAAACCCTACATTATTGACTTTGCGAATACTATTACACCTAAATAAGAACAAAGAAATTGGTGACCTACTTCCATTCTTTTACCAAAGCTGTTGACTCTTTGCAGTGCCGTTTTGTCTTAAGTTTTAACTATTAATAGATTATTTTACCTAGCTAATTTCATTCCCTTAACGTATTGATAGTAATATAATTACGAAACTACAATTCATTAAATAAAAATTACTATTTCCCAATATTAAGCCGAGAAATTCCACCCGCAGTGTATGCTCGCCAGACAGAAATCTGCAACCACGTGTGACGTCACCAGAGCAGGGTACAGGCTTTCTATATTACGGTGGCTTCGGTCTGGACCCATTTTCCACTCTTTATTGGCAATTCGCCCTTTGAGCCAGTCCTGTAGCGTTGCTCGCGGAATTCCGTAGTTTCTGCATGTTTCTCGTATTTTAGCTCCATTTTTAACAACTGAAAGCTTTTTGCATGTTTTCATCGGAATATTCATGAAACTTGCGTTTCTGGTGGTTTTCCATCGTCTGAGAGCGAAGAATTTCAAATTTATTGCCCTAAAATGTTGCCAAGAAAAGCTTAAAATCTTAGGGCCGACTACTGACGAAATCAGCAATTTGATGCCTATTCTAGTAGTCGGCCAGCAAATTCAATCCTTCATAACGTTTTTATTATTGATTGTACCCACGGCCGACTACTGGTACGCAGAATTAGCCCATTTACAACTACATGATGACGACTGAGAAAAACATAGGCTAAATAGATAAGTGTGATAAAGGAGAAAATAAAATTTACTCAATGTTCCAGTCGAGGTTCCAGTAGTCGGCCGGGGGTGGCCGACTACTAGCTACTCTGATAACTTTTTATGTCAGTAACCGGCCATATCATTTTAAACCTCAAAATTAGGAAATTATCCTTTTTGGATCAAACCCAAGTTATTTCAAAGTATATTCTGTAAATTTCCAAATTTTGTGAAATTTCTGGCAATGTTTTTTTAATAAATAAAGCTGCTACTTACTTATTAATCAATATTATTGTTAAATTAAACACACTACCTTTGGAATGTTTTGCAAAATCAAAAGTGCGGAAATTCTATATTTTTAGAACATATGTAGTTACCATATAAGTTTTGACTTTTTAAAAAATTTTGTCAAATAATTTACGTTTACATTTTTATATCTTTACAAGTTTAAATAAATATTCTTGACAAAGCCCCCAAACGGGGGCGAAACGTCGAATAAAAAAATACTACAGCTTTATTAGTAGGGTAAAGTGGACAGTTCTGGATGTGGTGGGGGGTGCAAACTCGACCTTGACCTTGACCGCGGTCAAGGTCAAGGTCGAGTTTCCACCCCCCACCACATCCAGAACTGTCCACTTACGTTCCAAGGTCATATTCAACTCAAGGTCAAATTCATTCCAAGGTCATTTTCAATCCAAGGTCAAATACATTCCAAGGTCATTTTTAACTCAAGGTCAAATCCATTCCAAGGTCATATTCAACTCAAGGTCAAAACCGCTTCAAGGTCAAATCTGAATTCAAGGTCAAGGCTATCCCTACTTCTTCCCCCACCACTACCCCCACTTTGTTCTTGATACTTCACTCTTTCGTCAGTCTGTTAATACCTTACAACAATGGCAGACGTACCATCCGATGTCGAAAGTGAAATGTTAGTGAGTGAAGGTGAGGACAGTGATATCGGTAGTGAGCCGGAGTTATCTTGGTCTCCGGATCCAAATTTTGTGGTGAGGGACAGTTACACTCCTGAGAGTCCCTCACCACTCGATGTGTTGATGATGGATCCGGAATCACCACAACCACCATCCGATGAGGAGATGGAGTCGGAAGTGTATTCCGAAGATGACACCATCTCCCTCACCTTCACCGACGATGACGACGTCAACATCGACATCGACAGGGAGGAGTAGTAAGTTACTTAAAACTTATTTGAAGATTAAGCACCTAACCTTCCTTCCTCTTTTACAGAAACAGAAGATTAATTTAGTGTATATAGTGTGTATAGAAATAGAATTAGTTTTATGTAAAATAAAATAGAGTTAATGGTACTGTAAAGAAAAAATGGAGTAATAAATGTTTGTAATATAAGATTTATTATAAACTTCAACAATAAAACATCGCATGGTCACAAGTTAATAAAGTGTTATTATTGAAAATAAAATGAGTAAGCAATCGAGGTGTAGTTGATATATGTACTGCAGTAATAAATCACTCTTGGGGGGGGTGCAGGGGGGCCTTGGCCCCCCGCCGGGGGGGTCCAGCGGGGGGCGGAGCCCCCCCTGGCGGGGGGTCCGGGGGGCGGAGCCCCCCGGAAAAAAAAAAAAAAAAAAAAAAAAAAAACTACGTTTTTTTGATTTTTTGGGGGTTTTTTTTTTTTTAATTTTTCAACTTTTTTTTTCCGAAACCTTGAAAATTTTGACCTTGACCCCCACTCCGACCCCCACTCTTGCCCCTCTACTAATACTAAATAGTGGGGACAAGCTATATAAACGCTACACCCAACGCCAGACATTCAGTCCGTCATTCGTCGCTAAAATGAATACAATATTCGATTGTTCGGGGTGTAGTAACTGTGAAAAGTGTGAGTTAGTGGTTTCGGGAGTGCATAATTCGATTTCGGATAGTGCACCTCTTAAACCAAACGGTGATATATTACGTAGGTTTTTGCTATATGGACAGAAACCTACGCAGTATAGTGCGCAAAAGGGTGATGTTACTCGTATCAATCGTCGTAAACTACTCTCTCTTAAAAAGAAAGGTAGGAAAACACCAAGAATTATTATTCACAGCAATGTTCTTGTGAAACCCCCATGTAACCTGCCCAAAGAAGTCCCAATGAAATCCGATGCGTTGGAAAGCTTGGACAATGGAGAGAATTTCAACGCATCGGATATCATTATTCCAAATCCTCAGGAATCTGCAGGATTGGAGAATTCCAAAGCCATATGCGAATACTTCAATCTTTCAGATTCCAACTCCACAGAACAAAGAGCTGTTGATGAGAGAGTGATCGGTGCGGAACAATCAGACTCATCTTTGCCAGACATTTCAGAGTTATTAAAATCTATGTCAGATTTTAATACATCTCAAATATCTAGAGCATCTTTGCCAGATATTTCAGAGTTAATTGGATCTGATATGGATTTTAATGCATCTCAAATACCTAACAGTTTGGTGTCTGCTTGGGACGCAATGGCGGAAGACTACATGAACAACTGTCTTCTGAAATCTGACTACCCCCTATCAATTCCACCAGTTGGTGACTATTTATTCAACGATAAAGGGGGGGAATTGTCTGACAGTCTCCCATTGGTTCCTACGTTTCGCACCGATCTGTTCGACGATCAAGACGGTGAACTGGTAGCATCACCGAACGACGGATCACCTTTCACAGTTGACGGTTATGACGGAGGAGCTTCTCCTACAGTTTTCGGTGAGTCGGTGCAAGTGCATGCAAACGTTGATGACGATTTTCAAATTGTAAATGATAGAGATAGCCTCATCGTTTCTGATGACGCCGTTCAACTGTTTATAAACACAGGTGATCCGGCATCATTCACAAGCGATGAGGATGAGGAGGAAGAAGATGATAATGATCCTTCTACCATTTACGATGCTATGATGTATCTGCGTTGTGGCGTTGTTCCTTATTTAACTGTAGACATAAATTCTCCTGCAACCGCTAACAACGTAGATGTGGAGGCAGAAAATCGTCAGCGGCAGTATCTTGCAAGCGAGATCGTTCGAATCAATAAAATTCTTTCGGGTTGGGAAAAAAAATTGTTCAATTTCAAAATTATTGTTTTGAGGAAAGAGCAGGATGTAAAAACCTTTCCTAGTTTATATCAGAGGGCTCAGTTGCAAAAATATAAATGGTTGGTTAATTATGCGAGCAAGAAATGCAACTTGTTCCGACAAATCTTAGAAAAAAAGAAGAAGCTCCAAGATACGTTTTCGGTCTAACTCCCCACCTCCACTAACACACGAATATACCTACCCGATCCGTTTCCTGGCGGCAGTAGTTGTTACCTTCTCGTGGTTGTCGCCGTTCGTACAAAAAACAACTGTAACCTACGCGAAGTAGCAGTTGAACAGTGACGGTTATGGGCAAAACTGTATCGTGAGTGCGTGCTGTAGTAACGTTTTATTTGTCGAGAGTGTTGAGACTTTGTTCATAAAAACTGTCTATCATGTGGGAATGTCAGGATTGTCGACAGGTGTTCAGCCGAAAATCTTCTATGCAACGCCATCAGAAAGAAAGTTGTCGCGGTACTCAATCATCAGTCCCAGAAAATGAAAATAAGCGTCGGAAACTAAATTTAGAAAATGGTATGTAAATAGTATTCTTGTACTGCTGACAACAGCTGACAACATACTCTCTCTTGTTGCAGTCTATTGTCACACATGTTTCGTTGAAGTACCGAGGCAAATATTTCCCGGACATCTGAGAGATCGGCGACACAAGGACAAGGCAGCGACCAAACACCTAGACATTCCTAACGTTGAAGTTATCAACAGCGCCTTCAGAAACAGAATAGCCAACTACAGAGTTAGGAGCAATAATCATCACATAATTCTCAGGGATTTTACGGATGAAATTAAAAATGTTGTAATCGAACTTTGTAAAGCCGCTTTAATAGAACATCGTGTAGTGAAATTGAATTTGGAACTTTTCGCGATATATATTATTGAACAAAAAGAACTTGAAGAAATTAAATCGTTCAACACGAGTAATAAAGTAGCATCGGGGTCTACTAATCTGACTGAATTGTATGATGATTTTGTTGCTAGCATCGACAAGAAGGCATCAGAGTTTCAGGAGAGAGATTCTGGTAAAAGCTTTTTTTTTCCTTTTTTAATACGAAAACAAGTTCTAAGCGTGATTTCTCTTTTCAGGTTGGGCGCTGGAACGAATTTTGTATTTAGAAGTTAATATTAATAAATTTAATCCGCTTAGGGCTACCAGCTATATAAAATTACCGCGTAGTATAGAAATGAAGAAGGCTGTTGTAAACATTCAAAATGAAGATGAGTTCTGCTTCGCTTGGTGTGTGACAGCTGCACTTTTCCCACCCCCGAATAATGTCAGCACTCCCGCATCATATCCTGATTGGCAGCCTCTTTTCAATTTTGAAGGTATAGAATTTCCCGTCAAAATCACCGATATTTCAAAATTTGAAGAGATGAACACTATTTCTATAAATGTGTACGGGTTAGAAAAATTTTTTGAGAATAATACGATGACATATCAAGTTGTCGGACCATTGCATTACACAAAACATAAGCAAGCCGCTCACATTAATTTATTAGTAATTGACGACGATGATGGTAACTACCACTACTGTTGGATAAAAAATTTATCGCGACTGGTTTCATCCCAAATTTCAAATCATGACGGAGCTAAACATATTTGTGATGGGTGTTTGCAATATTTCAGAACTCCGGAACATTTGCTGACTCACTGCCAACATGACTGCAATCACCTATCCGTTAAGATGCCATCAACTGAAAATAAACTTGACAAATACGGCAACATCACAACAGACAATATTTTAAAATTTCAGAATTTCCAAAATCAGTTGAAATTACCTTTTGTTGTTTACGCAGATTTCGAATGTATTCTGAAACCGATTCACACTGTTGAGCCTAACCCAGAAAAATCTTTTACTCTCTCGACGTATGTTCATGAACCGCACTCATTCGCCTATTATATAAAGTGTTCATTTGATGATTCATTTTCAAAATTGGTTGTGTATCGCGGGGACAATTGTTCGGAGATTTTTATGGAGAAATTGGAAACGGACGTTAAGATTTTGTACGATACATGCTTAAAAACTTCTAAACCTATGACACCTCTAACACCCGCAGAAATGCGGCGATATGAGGATTCACAGGTTTGTCATATTTGCGACAATGTTATAGATAATATCAATGAGAAAGTAAGGGATCACTGTCATGTCACAGGTCTATTTCGAGGGGCTGCTCATTCGATATGTAATTTAAATTATAAATTACCAAATTTCATTCCGGTATTCTTTCATAATTTAAGGGGATACGATTGCCACCTATTCGTCAAAAACTTAGCCATGAATCGGGAAAAAATTGATGTGCTAGCTAAAAATAAAGAAAAATATATTTCGTTTAGTAAACAGATTTTAGTAGAACAGCGGGTAAATAAGTTTGGTAAGGAACAAAATGTGTATTTCAATATAAAATTTTTAGACTCGTTGCAGTTTATGGCATCTTCCCTGGAAAATCTAGCAAATAATCTCTCTTTAGATCAATGTGTAGAAATTAAAAAATACTTTGGATACAATGCAGACTTGATGAGACGGAAAGGAATTTTTCCCTATTCATACGTGACATCTTTTGATAAGCTTAACCAGACTACTTTACCAACGAAACAAGACTTCTTCGACACATTACGTAACGAAAACATCTCCGAAGAGGATTACAACCGTGCCGTTGATGTGTGGAATTTGTTTAAATGTAAAACATTGGGGGAATATTCCGATATTTATTTAAAAACAGACGTGTTACTTTTGGCTGACGTTTTCGAAAATTTTAGAAAAGTATGCTTATCCGTTTATAAATTGGACCCCGCGAGATATTATACTGCACCCGGCCTAAGCTGGGATGCGATGCTGAGAAGTACAAAAGTAGAATTAGAATTGTTGACGGATATAGACATGTTGCATTTTTTTAAAAAAGGAATTCGTGGGGGAGTTAGTCAGTGTATTTCACGGAAAGCAATCGCGAACAATAAATTTTGTAAGGATTATAATCCTTCAATTCCTTCTTCGTACATAACCTATCTAGACGCCACTAATCTGTACGGCTACAGTATGTCGCAATTGCTTCCTAAAGGTGATTTTACATGGTTAAGCCAGGAAGAAATTGAAAATTTGAATGTTTCCAATATTCCAGATGATGGTACCTATGGGTATGTATTTGAAGTTGATCTGGAATATCCGAAACATTTACACAATTTGCATAAAGATCTACCATTTTGTCCCGAAAACATAACCCCTCCTAATGGAAAATATTCAAAATTGATTCCAAATTTATATAATAAAAGTCAGTATATTATTCATTATAGAAATCTAAAACAATGTTTAAAACACGGTTTAATTGTATCAAAATGTCACCGAATTTTAAAGTTTGAACAATCATTCTGGCTAAAATCATACATTGAACTAAATACTCTTAGGAGGAATGCGGCAAGTAATAATTTCGAGAAAAAATTTTTTAAATTGATGGTTAATAGCGTATTTGGCAAAACAATGGAAAATGTTGAAAAAAGGGTAGACGTGCGGTTAGTGAGTCATTGGGAGAGAGAGAACAATAAAACAGGTGCAGAAACTTTGATCGCGAAACCCAGCTTCCAAAATGTAACAGTTTTCTCTGAAAATTTAGTAGCTGTACAAATGAAGAAATTGAAGGTAATTTATAACAAACCAATCTATGTAGGATTTTCAATTTTGGATTTATCAAAAACTGTAATTTACGAATTCTTTTACGATTTTCTCAAACCTCTGTATGAAGATAACGCGTCGCTGTTATACACCGACACAGACTCCTTGATCTTAGAAATTTTTACGGACAATTTTTATGATGACATGAAAAATAATTTAGACAAGTTTGACACATCAAATTACAAACTGGACAACATTCACAATATTCCCAGAAACCAGTCAGTTTTAGGTAAAATGAAGGATGAATATGCCGGTGAACACATAGAAAGTTTTTATGGTACCGGCGCTAAAGCATATTGTGTAAATGTTAATTCAAAAATAATCAAGAAAGCCAAGGGGGTAACGAAACCAACGATTGACAAAATTTTGGAGCTTGACCATTATAAGCGAGTCATCGAAAATAATGAAAGTATTACGTGTAAAATGGTTGTTTTTAAATCGCATTTGCACAATATGTATACAGAGTTGAAAAATAAAGTGTCGTCTACTGATGATAAACGCTTTGTTATACCAAATACCACAAAAACATTACCTTGGGGTCACCATCTAATTGATTAAATTGAAGACATGTTAATTAAATATGAAGTGCAACAATAGTGGTCGGTACAATAATGCAATTGTTTGAGGTATTTGCAACAGCCTTATTTTGTAAATTTAAGTATAATTGTTTAAAAGCGAGCAACACGCAGATAGTCTACGATGAACCACCTAGCCGTGAAGTTCATTACTTTAACAAGTTTAATCGGGAATGTTCTTTACGTACATTACCCGTCAGGCGTTAAAGATGGATTTATATGTTTGGATATAAACAACACTAGAATAGATAGATGGCCTGAAAGTTATAGCAGATTGCAAACCGTAACTATTAATGGGAATTATTTAACTTTTAAAAGTCCCGAAATAGATTACCACATCTTGAACACTTCAAGTGAAATCAACTATAAACTTAAATTTTTTTACATTAATCAAACTGATTTCACAACATCATGGAACAGGTTACTCGTTAACTCAGAACAGTGCGATTGTGATATATATTGTTGGGTTATTGGCGCACTTTCACTTTTAATCATAAGTATTTCAGCTATTATTACTTACATATTGTACAAAAAATTCAAATGATGAATTTTGTCATCTTTGTAGACATATAACATCAAAAAAATACCGAAATGTATGTAATGATTTGCGATTCTGCTGCTTAAGAATAAATCTTTGATTATTTTTTTGTTTTTCTTATTGTACCCTATAACAAACCCTATATATACTAATGCATGCTGGAATCGCGTGAGTACAGTGAAATAATGTGCAATAGAGAGGATATTATTGATAAAGTGATTATGCCTCATATGTTACATCAAAAAACTCTTGAAAATTATAAAAAAGAGGAGTTGTTATACTTTCCTATAAACTATTTGATAAATAATGCTAAACCTCGAGAAATACTGAATGTGTGGCAGAATTTACCCGAAAGTTACAAAGCAAATGCAGTGTTGCAAGGAATGTTACCGTGTTTAGAACATTATAATACAGCCAACCAAGAAACCCATATAGACGGACCAGCTCCAATGAAGAAAAACTGCAGTGTATGTAATTTTAAAATCAATACTTAATTCAATACTGCGCGAATAATCTGTTAATATTCAACCTCTGAAGGTCCTACAAAATTATTTACCTTTGTGAATACCCTAAAAACCTTGAACGTTCAACCTCTCCATCAGATAGTAATCTTCTCCCACCATATTTCCTTTGGGTATATAAATACAACAAGCTAACTACACATTCAGTTTCAACACTTCCACAATGCCAGAAGATTTTGAGTCGCTATTATGGGTGAAACCTACAGACTTACGCAGTGCCGTTGAAAGTTTGTATGATATCAGCAAATCCATTTGCACAATTATACAGTATGTATTATTCAATAATTGTGAAATTGGTCACCGGAGAGTAAAAGAATTGCAACGTAAAATGGTAAAATACCAAAAACTGCAATTACTATCCGAATTGTACTTGGAACATTCATTTTGTATACATTGCTACTGTGAAGAGGTTGCGCTTATTGGTTGTAAGGATTCGTTAAGATTGCTAACAAAATTTTTACCAGACGAGATAATTGAGCAATATGAATTACAACGATCGATGTGAGGAAAAGAAGAAAGTTACTTTCTCTCAAGAGAGGAATAGAGTTTACAATATGATAGCGTGGGATTTTGCTTATAGACAAGCACGACGGTCAAATTGGGAAGAAATTGGAAGAGATCGCAGCAGATTCAAGAGAAGAATAGAACTTTTGGAACCGATGTTTGAGAAATTATTTACAGAAAATTCCAGAAGATTGCTTTCTAATCAGAGGTTTTGTCAGTGAATTATTAATCTAATTTTGTATTGTATACTTTATTCTGATATTTTTCAATAAAAAAATGTTTCTAGTTTGTTTTTTGTTTCAATAAAATACCTAATGAAGTTTAAAACTTTATTTAAAAAATTACATCATAAAGTCATTATAATATTGATATACATTAGACAGAGCACAAATACAAATAGACTTGGAATGATAAAAACAGGTTGGTTCGGATTTTTTCGTAGCTGGTCTATCATCGAATTCTTCTACAACTTTCTTGGTGTTCATTCTTACAAACTGAGCCTTTTCTAAGCCTTTGACGTATATGGTGTCGTAAGGTTCTGTCAACCGCTCTATAATATGTTTGACTTGAAAGCAAGGTGTGAAGCCGTCATCCCATTTTATACAATGGTGGTTTTCCATCAACCATTCTGCTTGTTTCCGATATTCTGATGAAAGACAGCGCAACGGGAACGGAGGTCGAAAAATATAATGCGTCACGTGTGTTCCATCATATGCTGCCAATTCTTTCGGTATAAATTTTTTTGAAGATATTTTAAATCCTTGGACATCTAAAATGACGCTCTTCATGTGATAACTTTAATTTTGATAGAATTTCGATGTTTCTTTTCAATGTTTCATGCAGGTAGATTCTACGGCGCAGCTCAGCGAGATTTGCAATATGTTTATCTAATCTTCTTCGCAAGTCTTTACGTGTAATACTCATTGGTAGAAATAAATTGCAAACAAGCAAGCAAGCTCTTAAGAGAGTTTTCAATTTACTGACGCTTGCGCAACAGATCTTTCGTTATTAGTTAATTGAAGGGTCCACAGCATTTACAATTGTTTAACTATTTTCGTGAGGGGGTTATAACTGAACAACTTGTCGTGTAGAATAAAACAATATGCTGATGTATTAGGGGGAACGTTCTTAGTAGTTTCAAATTCAACTCTAATTTCCACAGCGCTAGCTTGAAGTGTGTCTTTTTGATTTGAACAGTCAATAACAACAATAGGTGCATATTTTAAAAATTCGCTGCGATTGAACAGCGGTTCACTTTCTTTACCATAATAGGAAGCTTGAAAGTTCGCATAGTTTTCATACAGAGTTGCGAAATGATTATTGTCATAATTAATATTTAAATTATCGTAGGGGTACCTTTCAGAATTTAGGTATACCCTGACATTTGTTAAATCACAAGAATCAAAGTGACTCATATTTTTCGATTTTGAATTTTTGCGATCAGTCTGTAATCCTAAAATTATATATCTCGGAGTCTCCAGCTGCGGTGATGTCTTAACGGCCCATGTGTGTCGTGTTGTTTCAGGTAATTTCGGATACTCGTGCAATTCACCACTTCTAAATGGTAACTGTATTTCTATATTTTTATCCATGTATTTGGTCAATGTTAGTTGATTAGCAATATTAACTGAGATGTGAGGAACTTTCCAGTAAATTTTCTCGAGGTGGATTTTGACATTTTCATTTACATCGGACGTTACAAAAGCATCGACGTCATCATTGCTTCGTATCAATACTAATTCCTGTTTAATGTTTAAAATAATTTTTCGATAATCTTCTGCAAAACCGAGTAGCATTTTCAATGGAATGCACGCACTGAAATTTCCCTTAGCATCAACATCTATGTGTCCACCTTTCGGAAACCAACCAGCATTTTGCAACTTTTCACTCTCATTAGTATTATAGGACAAGTAGCCCTTAAGAGTTGAAGATAATCCGACGTTTCTTGCGGAATCGATAACAACTCCGTTCAGTTCATATCTTATTTCGCTGAACAAATGGGCTAGGCCGTTGTTAATAAATTGTGCTTTCTTCGGTATTGTTTGATCTGCTAGAAGCATTTTCCCCTCAATGTACAAATAACTCAAACATGGTAGGGTGTACATGTCTTGTTGTTGAATGGGTATTCGAATTTCATCGTTGTTATTGAAACTTGTAGAAGCGTACGGTTGGTGTGTATGAATTTCGGAATTCACGATTGAATTATCAATCAAAACTTTTTCGTTGACATCGAGTATACCCATTTCTAACTTGATATCCCAAACTTTGCAGAAAAGAAATATTTTGCGGTGTTAACTGATCGATAGTAACTGACTTAATGTTTCTTGGTAGCGTTGCTGACGTTTTATAAGGTCGTGAAAGGGCAGCAGTTTTTCTTTTTAAATTGTAGTTATACCTAGTAACCATATTAAGAGAGCTTCTTTAAATGAAGTCTAACCGTGATAGTTTCTCCTCTGAAATTGATCAGTTTACCATCTTGATCAAGTATTTTAAGCGTTAGTTTTTCTATTACGCTAACGTTGATTGGTAGATAAATCACGTGATCTGGAGATTCTATTATTTTGTACCCTGGCGGTACAGTCGGAAAGAACTGGTGGATGATGTGACTAGGTTCACCATTTGAATACGAATCTGTAATTATATTACACGCAATACATATTGAATTAACTGATAAAATATCTGCTGGAAATTCAGACGTATGTATTACATCAGGATTGAGCACTTGAGGTTTAAATCCCAATAGTTTACCAATGGAGTCACTTGGTAAAAAATTAATTAATTTCGTGCACTTAATATCTGTTCTTAATGTATTATTATTTGGAGTTATCTTGAGAAATAACCATTTCGCCGAAGACGCTGTTTGTAAGTAATTCTCTATATCGCTAATTTCGTATGAACCTACAGGAATTTCTATTATTTTGTTTTCTTTAGTTTTCTTGTCTTCGTCGAAATAAAATTTATTGTTTGATTCATCAATATTTGGTATGCTATTGAACCCTTCGAAATTGGTTAAACCTAACACATATTCGACATTATTTTCCAAAAAAATTGGAGGATTAAAATGTGCAGTGAGGATGGATGTATTTCCAGTTAGCGTGAATGTGTACGACATGTTAAAGTTTCAACCATGAATGAGGCGACATTATGCGAGTGTGTAATCATATAGGAATGCGAGGGTTAGATGTCCGCAATTTTCAGAATTAAAATTTTGGTATCGATTGTAGTTATAAAATATTTTTGGCTTGCTACCGTCACTGCGAAAGTACTTCAATAACTCCTTCGGTGGTCGCAAATTACCATAACTGTCAAAATAAAAAATAGCGTGCAGTTTTTTAACGTAGCCGATCCAATGTGTGCCGGGACCAGTTTCATCATCTAAATTTATTATGGCACATTCTATGGGGTGCACTTTGGTAGGTAGAGCATTTCGCATGTAAACTCCGCGAAATTTAGGTATTCTTAACAACTTGGCGTATTTTATTAAGTCGACGTTGGTTAATGGTCGGATCGGTAGCTTCACTGGCAGTTTTTTGAATTCTTGTTTAAATATAATCCTAACCCACTTTTATACGGTTTCAAGAACAAACCCTTTCCCATAGCGATACCCTCCATGGTTTTGTTATGACGCTGACTTTCTTCTAATTGTTGTTTAGCACTTTTAGCATCATTGACCGCCTTTGCTATACCAGCTGCACCTCCACCTAGTGCACCAAGGGCACTAAGAGCGGCAAAAATTGGAATCAGAGGTAAAAAACCTCCAGTTTTTGGAACGGATATAATTCTGCTTCTCGGTGTTCCTATCCTTCTGTTTTTCAATGCGTTCAATGCAACTTTAATAATAGCATAAAGACTTGATTTCGGGTTTTTACTAATACTTTTTCTTACTTGTCTGACGGCTTCATTAAAGTTTAATCCTTTTCCAGTAACTTTGCGTCTTTTCACACCCATACCCAACTTCTTCTTAGCTTTCATTATATTTGCTACGCCCAGCGCGACCATCTTTTCACCTACAGTTGCGTTCTTTGAATGAACGCGTGCTGAAGCGTTTTGTGCTAAAATACGATCCGCTTCGTGACGATCCGAGAGATTTTCATTTTTAGAGTATGCAATATCGTGTTCTCTACAAGCATCATCCAGGGGATTTATACCTTTATCACCTCTAGCAAGTCTTTTGGATAGTTTCGTTCCCGGCCCACAAAATTTATATCCAGGTACATGTAACTCAAATGGTAGTTTATTGATCAATGTATTCACAACACCTTTCCCACTATAGGTAGCGGCATTCTTTTTAAAAATAATTGGCATTATGTATTCTCACGACAATCAACTCTCAACTAAAGTACATGTACATAACCCATACTTAAGTATACAGAATATGGAAGAAGTATTAGTTTCCTT
The DNA here is from genome assembly GCA_963966045.1 of Xestobium rufovillosum. NCBI lineage: Eukaryota > Metazoa > Arthropoda > Insecta > Coleoptera > Ptinidae > Xestobium > Xestobium rufovillosum. Next base: position 24,785,688 of record OZ014504.1, read on the forward strand.
CAGTATGCGCGTAGAACAACAGCAGTACACGTTACCAATCGTAAATTACGATACACCTATGTCAATTGATGAAACTCGAAAGCATGGTTTTTTGTTTAGAAATGGTTGCAAGCGAGCTTTAATCGTGGGCGGTTCCGGTTCTGGAAAAACAAATCTTGTCTTATCTTTACTGTTACAACCAAACGGTTTGAGATTTGAAAATGTGTATATATATTCTAAAACATTACAACAACCAAAGTATAAAAATATTTACGAGAAGTACTGAAACCTATTAAAGGAATAGGTTATTATGAGATTTCGGATGAGGAGAATATGTTTTCCCCGAATGACGTAAAAGCAAATTCGGTGTTTGTTTTTGATGATGTGATTTGTGGTAATCAAAGTCCAATGAGGGAATATTTTAGCTATGGGCGACACAATAATATTGACTGTCTGTATTTGAGTCAATCATACTCTAAAGTTCCAAGACAACTTATACGAGGAAATTGTAATATGTTGATCTTGTTCGAACAAGATAACAGAAGTATGAAACATATTTATGACGATCATGTAGGAATAGACATGAATTACTCCCAGTTTAAGGATATGTGTTTTTATTGTTGGAGAGATAAATATGGTTTCTTGGTTATTGACAAGGATAGTGATTTAGGTTCGGGAAGGTATCGAAAAGGTTTTGACTCTTTCCTCAGCATATCGAAAACTATATAACTTACAAGAGTATCGTTTCCATCATCAGTCATTACTTGAACATGAACAACAAATTAGCTAAAGAATTGCTTAAAACGAGAAAGGCTGTGAAGCAAAAACTTCAGAGTCTTAAACAGGATACATATCAATCACAGTTAAATTTAGAAACCTCATACAAACCGCTAACTAAACCACTTCAAGAGTTGTTTACAAGTTTCATCAACACTGCTAAATATGAATGTCCTATTAAGCCTGATATGAAATCAGAATTTTGCGAAACAACACCTACGAAAACTTCACAAACTCCTCAAACATCCGTTCAATTTCTGGAGGACGAAGAAGTGTTTGAAGCTGACACATCTTTTGACATTAGTGATATGTATTTAGACGATACAAGAAATCAACTACAAGAGTTCATAGAATCGGACGTTTTTGTTGATTATTTACAACAATACGATCCTCTACCACGAATATACATAGAACTTCTCATTACAGATACTGAGGATTCGTTCGATTTCACATACGGCGTGCGGCACGATTCTCTTACCGAAAAATTTACCATAGGGGATTCTGAATTAACATTTGATGGCCCTGATATTTTAGTTCAGAATCTACGTTATGAAGGAACACCGGGACTGTATGAATTGCTGTTTAAAAAGGAACCAATCGGTTATAAACCGAAAGATTTGGATAATTATATGGATATAATTAAGCGAACAAATGCGATTCGAAGGAATTACAATGCAAACAATCAAATTGCCGGAAATAAATCTGGAAAATATATTCAGATTATCGGACCTCAGTTATTTAAAAATCGTGAAGGGAAAAAGAAAGGAAGGGGTATCTTCAAGACAGTAAATGAAAAGCCTACCGAGCTTGTGTACTGGGATGATCCGAATGAGTTGGTTGATCGTTTACGCATTCTCATTGCTTCGAAAGCAGCTGGACATACCGGTCACGACAACGAAATCATCTCCATACTTGAAGAACTGACTGAAGCAAAACTTATAAAATAGAAATTTACCGCAAAAATTTTTCAGTCTCCAGCAATCCCCACAATATGACTCTTGACAAATTTGGAAGACATATTCACAAACCCAAGTTGTATTACAATGTTCAAGTTGAGTTTCCTCTATCTGGAAGGGATCAGAACAACTATTATGTTTTCTCAACCTTAAGTAACCGCTTTCAAATACCCTACAAATCTCCAATTATCGACAGCGTAATTATCTATGGTTTCTTTGGAGGAATCGTTGCAGAAAATCCAGCAGCCGTGGAAATAAAAATTAACAATAAAACATTTAATACAGAAAACATTCGAGGATTGCATTTACGAGACAACGATTTTCTACAAATTCACTTAAACACCTCCACTATACCCATCCCAGATCATATAAATGTGAAAATAATGTTAAAATGTCCCACTATCAGAGAGTAAACTATGAGGTCTGCAGTAATGCAAACAGTTGTCGATGAATTACATAAACCAGCTCGCAAACATTTTAAAAGACGACGTGTGATAGTAAAAGGATTGAACGATTTATTTCAAGCTGATTTGGTAGAAATGATACCATATGCTAACGTCAACAGAGGTGTGCGATATATCTTAGTCGTTATTGATGTATTTTCAAAGTATGTATGGGCTTATCCCGTCAAACGTAAAACCGGTAAAGATGTTTCTATAGCTATGACAAAAGTTCTATCTGAACGTGTACCGCTTAACCTGCAAACAGATATGGGGAAAGAATTCTACAATAAAGACTTTCAAAGCCTGATGAGTAAATATAATATTAATCACTACAGTACATACTCAAACTTAAAAGCCAGTGTAGTAGAACGTTGCAATCGTACCCTTAAATCAGCCATGTGGAGGCGTTTTAGTCTCCAGGGAAACTACAAGTGGTTACAATTGTTACCTGAACTAGTTCGTGAGTATAACTCGCGGAAGCACCGCACAACTGGAATGAAACCTAAGGACGTAACAAAGAAAATCGAAAAGCGATTGTTACAAGAAGCTTATAATCATCCAAAATTGGTAGATGTGACGTCCAAGAAATATCATGTAGGAGACCCAGTTCGCATAAGTAAATATCGCGAAGCATTCTCCAAAGGCTATACACCTAATTGGTCAAACGAAATATTTACAATTTCGAGAGTTCGGTCAACTAATCCCACCACTTACCTTTTAAAAGATGATCGAAATCAAGATATAAAAGGTGGTTTTTATATGCACGAACTGCAGAAAGTTACATACCCAGACGTTTATTTGGTAGAGAAGGTACTGCGAAGAAAGGGAGATCAAGTTTTTGTGAAATGGTTAGGATTAGATAAATCTCACAACTCTTGGATTTCTAAAAAAAATATTCAATAAATATTTTGTTTTATTCCATTTTTTTCTTATAATAAAAAAATATATTTTACTTCAGTAGATTTCTTGTTCTTTCACACCCTGTTTCTAAAAGACCTTCAAACGTATTTGAGAAAGATAAAACAATTGTTGCACTAAGGTAATAACTTTTATTATGAAAAATATATTTATGTGGTGAAAGATGTACAATACAAAAAAATTATGATCATGAGGTTTTCTGATTAATAACTTACAAATAAATTTTATGGTGCACATGCAAAATGTATTTATTTCAAATGTTCAATTTCACTTTTGCTTCTCACTTATTCCTCCTCCTCGGGTACTTGTCCTAACATTTCCGGTGGCAAAAACGGTTCTAAGACGTATAAGTACCATTTCAGAGTTGTTCCGTTCACTTTTTGCAGAAATAAATCTAGTGTGATAGCGCCTTCGATATACTGATCACACAATTCCATTCCAAAACTATACTCTTCTTCGGCCCCCAATAATTCTTCTATTGTTTCTTCACAGTCGCAAACATCGATACTGTAACATGTTTCAATTGCGTAGTAATTAAACATGGCTCGCAATCGAGCAACTGCAGATTTTAAGTTATATGCCTCAGGCCACGAATTAGCACAATACAACATCTTGAACGTTCTGAAGAATATTTCCACAAAAGGTGAATATATATGCACCTCCCCCACCACACATTTCAAGGTAAAATCGCACCAAGGTCAAACTTCAATTGCTTACTCTGAATGTAAATTCAGAACCTATCTTACCTTGGTCAGATATTATAATATCTGGATAGAAATATATCATCTCCATCATGGAGCTTACATTTTCACTATTCTTATTCTCTTCTGGTTTAATAATTTCAGAAAGCGTCGAAATAAAGTTTCCGCTGCAGCGAGTTGCCCCTTTTACTGCACTTGTATAGAAAGAGTAAAAATCTTGCTTCCGCGCAATATCAACTCTGTACTTTATTAATGATAACAAGCCCAATAATTCAAATAGAGATTCTGAACCCAAGTATACAGTACGATTCGTGTAATTCTCACGTATAACTATAACTTTCGTTAACTTTACTTTTTCAAAGTTTATAGAAAAGTTTCCCTCTTCTATAGGTTGCCAGGAACTAGTTTCTTCCACGAAGAAATAATTAACAATAATTCCTTGATGATCTAGAAATTGTAACCACTGGTCTTCTTCAAATGTTACAGTACCACTAACACCTTCAATCTGAATTACCGGTTTAAAATTCACAGAATGAGATAATCCAATATTTACCCATTTCGTTTTTGACTTGTTCAGATAATAAGTTTTCTTGTTTACGATTGTTTGGTAGATTGCAGGATCTTTTTCCATAACTTGTGTTTGCATTGTTAATGTTGTTGTACACCTTTCACCACAAACTCACTTTAAACTATAGTAACGCTAACACTGCAATATCTCTGATACCACAATCATGTTGAGATGATCAGTTACGCCACTTATATATTTTAGGAATAACCTTGAAATATAGGAAGAAGTGGGGTACATTCAACCTTGACTTTGACCTTGAAAAGTTTAACGATCCTTCACCTGGTGGGGGAAGAAGTAGGGATAGCCTTGACCTTGAAACGGTTTTGACCTTGAATTGAAAATGACCTTGGAATGGATTTGACCTTGAGTTAAAAATGACCTTGGAATGTATTTGACCTTGGATTGAAAATGACCTTGGAATGAATTTGACCTTGAGTTGAATATGACCTTGGAACGTAAGTGGACAGTTCTGGATGTGGTGGGGGGTGGAAACTCGACCTTGACCTTGACCGCGGTCAAGGTCAAGGTCGAGTTTGCACCCCCCACCACATCCAGAACTGTCCACTTTACCCTACTTTTATTTATTAAAAAAACATTGCCAGAAATTTCCCAAAATTTGGAAATTTAAAGTTTTTGGAACTGGCACAAATCAAAGAAAAATTTATATTCTGTAACTAACACTCGCCAAAACGCATTTAATTCTAACAGAATGGGGTCGTTACACAATTTTTAAAAATCATATTTTCCGTAAGATTCTCCTAAAATATTTGACCCGTATTTTTTTATTTTTCTCACAGCGAACGTTTTAGGCTTCTAAACCACCGTCAAAGTTAAGACCCTGGCCCTTTAAATGATGACGTATCTGCGGCAATGCCGAGGAGTGCCGATATTAACCGGAAAGTACAACCGTTGTTTGTGTATGCTTGCTAGTGCAAACGTAAACAATCATGGCAGTCGAGTCGGTTGACAGATAGTGTTCTTTTTTAAAATAATGGTCTTCAAAAAGTGCTTAGTGTCTAGTTGTAAGAATAATAGTGATAGGAATCCCAGCAAAATATGTTTAAAAGTGCCTCGTAGTAAGGACAGACGGAAATTATGGGCGCAAGTATTAAATAAAGCTTCCTACTTTAACGACTCTAAATTCCACGTAACTCTTGCTTTCACTGGGGACCGATAGCAAGCGCTTTCAAGGTAATGACGTAACCGAGGCAGCACATATTTCTGTTTAGTTCTCAGAAGGCGCGCTTCGTGCTAAAATCGCCATTGTTTAAATTTTGGCCATTGGTGAGTAAGTAAATGTAACCCAGAGACCCATTAAACACCAAGTTACTTATTTCTATCAAAATTATATCGATTTTCTATTTAGTGCAACGACCCCATTCATCTTACCTTTAAAATTTTCGTTCCGGATGTTCACCACTCTTTTAAAACTTCATGCGAGCACTCGCTATCGAACATACCAACTTTGCGCGGGAATTATAGGAGTAGAGTTTGATACAGGGGAAAGAGAACTTGATATTCGTGCTTTATAAAGTTGGCAGATTAAAGGAACCTACATAAATTGACCAAAATACGGGCGTAATTCAAATTATTATCGATTAAAGTCGTTCGTGGCCGACTACAAGGGGGGGGCTGGTTTACTGGCGCACTCACCCTACATTTACTGACACTTAAATAACCTAAAATTACATATTGTGAAACCCAATAAATATGATATAAGTATCAAATCTAATACACAGTACACCAAAAGAAGGTAGCAGTAAATAACATTTTTTTGTAAAGTTACCTACCTCTCAGCTTTTATTCCACGAATTTCTGTAGATTTATACAAAGGGCTGTTTGCAAAAAATTCCGCAATCATTAAGGAGTCCATTTTTGGTAAATTGTCACTGAGCCTTATTGAAACCTTCGTCAGTGATGGTCAAAGATGAAATAAATGATTTACACAATTGTTCAAAACACACTGGCCACGGTACATGAATAATTCACAGCCCGATACCACAACGCACAATCGTATATGAAAATACCGGCTGCCGAATGTAAACAAGTGTTGTATGTATTATCGGATGATGTCAACTAACGCGAACCAATAGGAGGGTGTCATTGTGCCATGGTGCTTACAGACGAAATTAGGCAAATTTTATTTATTTAATTTGTTGTTTAAACACACAAATAATATTTTTTGTTTCTTTTAAATTACTTAAATAATTAAATCTCCATAGTATTAAGACATTTTTATGTAAATTAGTAACTCCTGCAAGAACCCTATTCCTGGCACTAAAAACTTTGGCCTCGTTGTATAGAAGAGTTGCTGTATATCCTTTGTGCCTTCCCAAGATGACTTTAAGTACACGTTTGTGCAAGACTTCCAATGGATTTATTGCATTACTATCATTAGAATACAACCCCCCCCAAGCTTCATCACATACCTTAAAACTGACAAAAACAGAGCATGATACATAGCATAAACCAAACATACCTAGACGGTTCACACGCATGTTAAGCAACCGGTGACACTTAATAATGAATAAAGTTCGTCCAGCTGACCTCGTCGTTATGTCTTGCGAAACATTTCTTCGAAAATATAGTTCGTCGCTATTTGCTCTCCAATAGTACCTGTGGGTTGGTATCCTATTTTCTTGTCCCTCTCTCTCCTTCTCTATCTGTCTCTCTTCTCCTTTTTTTCTCTTCCTTTGGCTCCTTCTTCTATTCTTTATGTATGTACGTATTCAAGTCCGCATTTTGCTTGCTGGGTGTGTGCATTTGTATATTTTTTTTGTTTTGTACTTGTTTTAAGTTTTTTTTTCTTTTTCCAAGGGTGGGAATGGAAGAATAGTCCCTGTTATTACAGATGACTAAATTCTCAGCCCATTGCTGCATTTCTCCGTTTGTTAACATTTAAATTGTAATCTTTTTTTTGTGTAGCAATAAATCTTATTATTATTATTATTATTAATAGTTCACTTCTAAGATGCAGAGGGCAGGGTGATCGCGATTACCACCGACTTGCGCATTTATAGAAGCCCTATCCATTGTCACATACAGCAGCGCCACTACTGCCAATTATAGGAACTTTTGTAGTCTTTATTGGATAATATGTATATTTATTGACAATATAAATGTTGCCAATAAGTTTGTAGTAATCAAACCATCAAACCATAATATAAAAAAACATTGTTTTGGATGGTTTGATTGCTAAAATGAAACATTGGCAACATTTACATTGACAACAAATATATCGATCCAATAATTTGGTAGGTACACTTATGGTAATTTTGGTTTCTTTTTCTTTCAAACATACTCCAAATTTATATTGAATTTTATTTGTATAAAGTAAACTTTCTTAAACAAATCACCATAGGAACTACACTCAGTTATTAAAAACATTGTTTAATTTGAATATTATTCTAATATTGTTAAATTACTTAAAAATTTTATTAAAAAATAATTTGTCATTTTTATACTTTATACAATTTTTAATAAATTTTCACAAAGGCCCCAAATGGGGCTGAAACATCGAACATTAAATGTTTATTATATTTTTAAATTTAATATAAATACCTAATATTTTTTATGAATAATACAAATTGTATTGCAACTTCATACAGCTAAATTACTAATAAAAAAAATAAAATAAAGTTCTTACAAAATATGAAATACTTCCACAATTTTTTTTAAATTTATTCTTTATTTATACAGAGTGTTGAAAAAAGCTTAGAATACGTAACACCAGTAAATAACCTTGATGAGTTGCAGCTGCGGATTGAACAAAGTCGTCAAACAATTCAAAGAAAACTGGCGGTTTTTGAAAGGGTATGCAAATCCTTTCTAAGATGTAGATCCTGTGTTGCTGTTGAAGGAGGACATTTCGAAAATCTTCTTTGATAATTATTATGTAGTGATGAATATTGAATAATAAACAAAATATTCAAATTAACTATCGAAAAATTCAATCGCTTATATCTCAGAAACAGTTGGTCTGCAGACCCATATTTATTTAGACTTTTAACTTGCTGTTGATCATATTACGTGCCTTCTAAATATTGAAACCTCTTTTTTCAACACTCTGTATACTACACAGAATCCTTGAATTTCTGAGAATTCACCTGGATCACACAGAACTTAGTCAGTAAGTAAATCATCTAAAATTGTATCAACGCTTACAAGTAATACTTAAAATCTAACTAATAACTACCTAAAATTAACACTTACATTGAGGATTTAAATTTATATGGCTCTTTGAAAATAGTAATTGTTTGTGGGTCTTTTATACATAAAATAAAATTATTTTAAAACCAAAATTTACTTTGCAGTAATTATCATAAAAGTTAGTTAGGACGAAATGATTAAAGTTGCAACTTAAATGAAATAAATAAATGCTTCTTGTGACAATGCGCAAAATAATTTCATTTTAATTATGTTGTATTAACATTTTCTTGGGAAAGATTTATAAATAAAATGGAAAATGGAAAATTGATTTTTAAATTTATATTCGGCAAACGAACTATTGCTTAATATTTTGTTTCACCACCCGACTATCTCTGATGTGGCCAGTTTGATGCTCTCAGAAAAGGATATGTGTTGTAAAATACTAGATTATTATGCAGATTAAAATTTTATATATGAATAATTTAATAAACAACTGAACTTCTTAAAAAGCAAGGAAATGCAAAATTTAAGAGTAACGTTTTTGCACCTGGTAATTCCTGAAGTTCATCAGTTTCCATTGGAATTGGTTGCTCTTGGAGAATTTGCATTTGCCCATCAGCTGTTAAATAGTTGAATTTAGTACCTATCACTTATCAAGAATGTATTTTTCTATTAAACAAGAAACTGTAATTTACCAGGCATATGCAAAGTTGTAACTGCGTCAACTGATAATCTACCAGACAAATAGGTAAATTTATCTTCAAAGTGACGGTGACAAATCCTTTGAGAATTGTATATTTCTTGTGGCTCGATGTTCATAAGCGTCGTAGATGCTACACATTCAAGCCAATGCTGAAATCGTTCAGCTGTTGTTCTCGGGTTTGGAAACTTGTGCAGAGGAGATACAGGTTTCCCGCATCCCGGTACGCAGCAGTCCTTGATCGGTCCAGTACCACATCCACCTCCTAAAATTCCGAACCTGTAGGTAAACAAAAATATATTTCCTTCAATATTTATGCTGGAAACAAGAAATTGAAAAAGGGGCAAGAATAAACTGCAAAAGTAAACAATAAATGAATAAAAAATAACTATTATAAATACTTATGATATAGTAACAGGCACTGGAATAGGCAGGTAGATAAGAAAGGTGCAGAATTTGTTTTGTCAACCTACCTACCAAACTACATCATAAAATTTTATTGGGGTTGTGTTGAAGTATGCATTTCTCAGAAAGAAATATTCCTGTTTTAGCAAAGACACCTGCTTTGCTGATAAATTTACCTAATCTAGTGGTTAATTATAATCTCTTAGGAAAGGAAAGAAACCTAGCACATAACAAAAACAAAAGTTTTACTAGATAAGAAGTACTTGGTAGGTAGGCAGAGCGCAGACAATACAAATTAAAGCAAAATTAGCTGAACTTAATAGAAAAGCATATTATTACTTACGATGGCAGCATTTTTTCACTTTTCACAATTTATTAAGTTTTTGCTGAAACTCACTATCAACTTTATTTTAAACAACAGTACTTTAAAATCTTCACTAACTATAAACAACTGATAAAACTGGATGCTGAAGACACTTCAATATTAATAACTTTGGACACAAAAGCAAAACAGAAAACACACTGCAATAAGCGTTCGAATTCAAAATGAACGGTTGAATCAATTGACAAGCACTGACAATTGCGGCGCGTGCGCAAAACTTTATTGTTGGCCCTCTGCATTCCGGAAGTGAACTAAATTTTCAATCAAGGTCATTACTTAAGCGTGAAACGTCTAGGTATGTTTGGTTTATGATACATAGCAAATAGATTCTCAGAAGACATAACATTTGATATATCAACTTACTGACTACGTGTTGAATATGAGCCTGCCATCGAAAATGCCTATTCACAATAAGACCCAGGTAATTCTGTCTCAGTAGCGCCTATGGCAAGGCAGTCACGGCAGTCTCCTGTGAACTCTAATTTCAGTCATCTCCGGTACACTGTCACAATTGTTTCCGAAAGCTATGTAAAGCGTGTAAAGTGAACATTAATTGAAACATGACGTGTGTTTCTGGTACAATTATATCTGTCAGCCGCGCCCCTGCCTACTTCACTGCGTTATTTCCGGTCTAGCGAAGTTTCTTCGACGGGCCGGTAGTTGGCATATCATTACACATTCCATTTAAAAATCGTCAATATGTCATAGATCCACTATTTTGAGGTTTGAAATATTTTCATTTTTAGAAGTTTGTAGAGCTTTAGTAGTTAGGATATGAGAGCCTCAGATCAGTCCATCCAGTTCTCCAGGTGCCATCCACTTCTTCGGCTGCCTCAAGGACTCCTTCAGAGATTTTTCTGTTAATTAGCCGAGCACGCAAAGCAGCCTCTGGTGTCTTTCAAGGTCATTGCTGAAGACACTTCTTCAACAGCCTCTGGTGTGTTTCAAGGTCATTGGTGAAGAAGTGGGCGACGAAGAGAGCCTCTGGTGTCTTTCAAGGTCATGTCTGCAGCAAGGACTTCTTCAGCAGCAGCCTCTGGTGTCTCAGAAGTGGACAAAGAAGGGAGCCTCAAGGTCACTGTCGAAGAAGTAAGCACAGTGCGCACCCAAGCCGCCATCTTGGGGGCCTTTAGCAGCGGCTCAGGCGCATGCGCCGGGGCTCTGTAGCATGCAAACCACGTGTTGCTCATTGTTTCACGATAGAAGAAAGTTCTGGAAATGCTGATGCAATAGTACACAGATATTACAGAATTAATGTTTTTTCTCAGAAATTCGAACATTTGAAGTTGCCATTGTTTTTACTAAATAAATATTGATATGAAAGTTTAAGTTCAAATATTGCATGTTTTGAATGTGTATGGAAAACCGCAGACCAACTGGTTTCGTCCTTCTGGGACTCATCAGTACGGTGCTTTCCCCTACACACTCAAACCATGCAATTTAATCTTGCTATATATGCTGCCGCGCTCTGGACAGATATCAGCAAGTGACAACTACTTTGAGTAATTATCTGATATTAATTAGTGGTACTGGACCGTTCGAACAACTACTCCTCGGGCAAATACCCCGCCAGGCATTGAATTACAGAACTAAATCCAGATTTTTTGTACTACGAGACGTTTCAGACTGCTACCCCATCTAAGATGGCTTTGAAACAATCCTAATTTGTCTCCATGTACGTACGTGCTTTTAAGCAGGTCTTTGTTCAAATATTGCATGTTGCATTAGGATTGCATTAAGTTGCATTAGGATTGTTTCAAAGCCATCTTAGATGGGGTAGCAGTCTGAAACGTCTCGTAGTACAAAAAATCTGGATTTAGTTCTATAATTCAATGCCTGGCGGAGTATTTGCCCGAGGAGTAGTTGTTCGAACGGTCCAGTACCACTAATTAATACCAGATAATTACTCAAAGTAGTTGCCACTTGCTGATATCTGTCCAGAGCGCGGCAGCATATATAGCAAGATTAAATTGCATGGTTTGAGTGTGTAGGGGAAAGCACCGTACTGATGAGTCCCAGAAGGACGAAACCAGTTGGTCTGCGGTTTTACATACACATTCAAAACACGCAATATTTGAACAAAGACCTGCTTAAAAGCACGTACGTACATGGAGACAAATTAGGATTGTTTCAAAGCCATCTTAGATGGGGTAGCAGTCTGAAACATCTCGTAGTACAAAAAATGTGGATTTAGTTCTATAATTCAATGCCTGGCGGGGTATTTGCCCGAGGAGTAGTTCTTCGAATGGTCCAGTACCACTAATTAATGAAAGTTTAAGAAAGAAGCACGTCCGACGTCGATAAGAGATGTTATAATTTTTTATAGCAGCCTCTGGTCTTTCAAGATCATTGCCGAAGTGACCAGAGTGCGCACCCAAGCCGCCATGCTACGTCACCCAAGATGGCCGCCATCACGATGGCACCAACGTTTAGCTATTCGCCGGTGCCAGCTTTTGTAAGTAACCAGAGTGCGCACTCAAGCCACCATCTCGATTGCTACGTCATCATAATAAAACCAATATAGTTTTATTGAAATATAATTAAAGCTCTAACTACAATCTGTATACAGAGTAGGCATGCGTGTATTTTCTGCGCAAATCGAAGCACTTCTTAATAAAAAATTAAAAATAAAAATAAAACCAATGTAGTTTTATTGGAATATAATTACAACCACAATCTGTATACAGAGTAGGCATGCGTGTATTTTTTGGGCAAATCGAAGCCCTGCTTATCACACCACTCTCCTGACCGATTCATTAGCCGGTGTATACTCGACGATGCGGTCATGCAGGATGAGACAATATGCGGTTGTGTTGGCCAGAAAATTCTCACTTAACTCAAATTCGAAACGCATATCTATGGGGCCAGATTTGATTCGTTCAGACTGCTTTGATGCGTCAATCACCACGATGGGAGCTAGATCCTTGAACTCTTCACGTCCGTACAGTGGGTCGTTGACCTTTCCATAATATGAACTCTGGAAGTTCTCGTACATTTCGTATAGCAGGGCATATTTCCCCGTGGAGAAATCCAAGTTTAAATTCTCGTAGGGGAAGCACTCAAAATTCAGGTACAGTTTGACGTTTGTCAGATAGCAGTGGTCAAATTTGCTTGAATCCATGGCCAAATTCGCCTTGTGGTTCGTTTGGAAGGCAACAATAACGTGTCGGGGTTTCTCCAACCGTGTTGCAGTCTTGACGGCCCATGTTTCTTTCGTAGCTTGCGGCAACACCCGATACTCTTCCCAGCTGCGAATACATTTCTGCAACGTTCTCTCGTCCTCGACAATATTGAGAAGTTTTAGGTATTCAGCATCCGATGGATAGATGTACGGTACCATCCAATGAACCTTGCTCAACTCAATTCTGGTGTCCACGAAAGCGTTCCTATCATTTTTTGATAGAGTCAAAATGAGCTCGTAACACACATTTAACAGAAGTTTGGGGTAGTCTTCTAAGAGTCCCAGTAGATTTCTTCCCGGGATGCACAAGTTAAAGTTCCCGTTCGCGTCGAGAAGGTGGCTCGGAGAGTCTCCTGTAGTCGTCCAGCCGGCATTTTTCAGGGCACGTACCTCACTCTCATTCAGAGGAACTACACCCTTCAGCATGATCGTGATGCCCACGTTTTTTGTTCGATCCCCTCCACCCCATTTATTTCATAGCGAAGATGAAATGAGGGCGTTGTTTGTTAAAGCCCCATTTCTTCCTCCTGCATCCTTGATGAATCTGCCTTCTATGTAGATGCAGCTGAGATGCGGCAGTACGTAAACGTCTTGTTGGTGAATTGGTATACGAATTTCGTCTTTGGCGTTGAATGTTGTTGTCATGAACGGCTGATGTACGGCCACCTCGACACAGCGTGCCGTCCAGAACACGAAACTTGTCTACGTTTATGTGTGTCATTATTCAAATACTAGCCTTCTCTTGTTGAAGTACAAGTACTGACAGGACCGTTAATTTGCTTGCTTAAATACTCACCATACAATATGATACCAACAGACAGACAGACAGACAGACAGACAGACAGACAGACAGACAGACAGACAGACAACTAATAAGAATTCGGAAGTAGGAGAATAACTATAGATTCAGATTTGTTTCATTGAGCTGGTTAATTTGATACACTACATGACCTAAGTGGGTGGGGCAAGGGGCGTGACTAGTGGGCGGGGCAAAAACAAACGGACAGACAAACAAAGATAAGAAATTATACTAGTAAACAAACAAACAAACAAACAAACAAATAAACAAACAAACAAACGGACGTACAAACAAAGAAATAAATTCATTCATTATAAAAACAATTAAACACTGGAAAGTTACATACTTGGTTCAGACACTCCATTTTTACACTACTAGAATATTGAATCAAAAATCTCCCCATTTTACACTACTATCACTACATATTAAAAAAAAACTAAATGCTTTACTTATGTTCTACAATATTGACCCAAATGACCAAAAGTTCACTCCACGATTCCAACAAAATTTTCTTTGTTTCTTTCTCCATGAATAGTGGAAAATAAAAAATTTTTGGTTGCTGTGCCATGTGCCATGGTGCCATGTGCGACACATTCCCTCCCACACATCATTTTGGGTTGGTTCTAAAGATAGAAAATAGTTCACAATTATGGAACAGATAAGTGAGCTTTTTAATTACTTATAATGAAATTATTATGAATAAGTTTTACATATTATGAATGAGTTTTATTAACAGATTGCTTGGACAATAAAAGAAATGATTACTGCAAATGGACTTACTTTTAAATTTTCCGGCAAGTCTTGCAGGATAAAATGGTACAATAAAATATCCCCAACATCCATATTGGGAAACTAACTTTTACCGCGCTTATTCCGTGGGAACCAACTAAACTAATGAAGTGATTACTGAATAATAATGCTCGCGATTATATTATATTCGTTCTATTTATCTCGCAGCTTTTGCCAAGTTTGCAAAATTTTGGTAACATGTAAAAGTTATCAAAAAACAATCAATTGAACGTTTATTTTTCTGGCGGTAGCCTTCAAACTTTTATGTTCTAGAATGTTCCTATTTTATTTTAATAATACAAACAACTGGATATAAAATAATCTCGGTCACCTTGTAGAGTTTGCAACATATTAAGTGCACATGTACTTCGATACAGATTAGCATGCAGAACGTGGGAGTCAAGCCAAACAAACATATTCTGTCGGCAAGTTGAAAGGTTTTTTTTCCAGAACTTTCTTAGCTATTAATATTTCATCATAATATTATCGACTTCGGGCCTGTTTCTTTCTTAAACTTTGATATCAATATTTATTTAGTATAAACAATTATTGCAAACGTTCGAATTTCCGAGAAAAAACATTAATTCTGCAACATCTGTGTACTACATATTGCATCAGCGTTTCCAGAACTTTCTTCTATTGCGAAACAATGAGCAATACGTAGTTTGCACGCTACAGAGCCCCGGCGCATGCGCCTGAGCCACTGCCAAAGGCCCCAAGATCGCGGCTTGGGTGAACACTCTGCTTACTTCTTCGGCAATGACCTTGAGGCTCGCTTCTTCGTCCACTTCTGAGAAACCAGAGGCTGCCGCTGAATAAGTCCTTGCTGCAAACATGACCTTGAAAGACACCAGAGGCTGCTAAAGGAGTCCTTGAGGGAGCCGAAGAAGTGGATGGCACCTAGCGAACTGGATGGATTGATCTGAGGCTTTTATATCCTAACTACTAGCTTTCACTGTTAAATTAAATTTATTTTCCGCCATCTTTAATAGTTTTTAAGTTTAGGCACGTTGAGTACATACTGACTCATCCTGTATAATCTTAGTATACGCTATGTACAAGTTGTATCTACCAGCTCTTTAAATTCAAATTGAACATTACCTACGGCGCACTACCGAGTGTATCGTCTAGTGTAGACCCATTTCATTTTTCCGATCACTTCCTGTATTGATCACTAACTGTAAGGTTTAATTTGAATTTAAGGAACTGGTAGATATGCATCTTAACTGCTTAACTTCTAGTTAAGAACTAACTACATACATTTTTTAAAGTAGAAGGAATTTCTTTCTGGATATCAGATAGGGAAAGTTTTCCTAAAATACCCATCTCTCTTGTATTTCCTCTTTCCTGAAGTATTTCAAAAAAGGCATCTATGTCAGAATATGAAAGAACACTGTCATACACTGGTCGTGGAATAGGATTCACCAAAGATTCTAGCAACAATTCTGGTCTGGAATTTGAAAATATTTAAATTTCATTTTATTACCAATCTTTATTAATGATTTACCTATTAATCTGACTAACAGGATATTTCATGTATATATTTATAAATGGCACAACTTTACATTGTACGTCCAGTTCATTCAATGTTTGGGCCACACATGAAATAAATCCTACTACTGCATGTCTTACCCATATATTTGGATGAACCAAAAAGCAAGATGTTTCCAGTATCAGTTCTTTAAGAGATGCTTTACTTAAAAGGCCCAATTCTGTCAAGCACGACATCGCATTTATACTTTTAGCTGTCACAAATTCAGAACTGTCAGTTAGACCCTGTGGAAAAGAATATAAAATTAAAATGCAATACACAGACAAAAAGTTTTTCTGGGGCGATCACCCCACCAGCGAATCGGCGATGGTCCCCATCATCGTGGAGATTATACAAAAATACTGGACCTGTTATTTTGGAACAGGTATGAGTTTGTGACGTGCACAAATGGTGCAGCGCCACAAATGAGGATCCGGCCGCGACTGAGCTCTGAAACGAAGATGGGAGTAGGCAATTAAACAGTAAAGGGTACCAAAAAGTTGATATCTGATCCTCCGGAAAATCTGACAGAACCCAGCAACCACAACTTCTAAAAGTCGCTGGTACACAATAATGCAAAATAACAAGTAAAAGAAAAATACCCAATAAAAGGCCGAATAATATAATAATGAATATTTAATGAGAAAAAAACAGCAGTGACAGTTACTTAAGCTACTATGAATTTACAAATTACAAAAAAACGAGAATCTACTAAACTTAGTGAAATCTAAACTGCCGCCCAAGCAGCAAAGTTGTTTTATAATTCGGTGGTTCTGAAACTATTTTATTTTATTGGTATTTTGTTAAAGCTTCCAAAAATGCAAATTGATTATATTAAAGCTGCACCAAACACTATTCTGTTGTCGGCAGGTTAATTGTTTTATAAATTTATCATCAAAACGTTTACATAGCAAAACTATAAAATATCTTATAAAACAGTCACAAAAATATTATAGAAACGTTTCCATGACCAACTAATAAAACATTTGATCCTATAAAGTTAAACTATTGTTGTTGTGGATAAGTCAGCACGCTGTGTCGAGGTGCACGTGCATCAGCCATTCGTGTCAACAAAATTCAACGCCAATGACGAAATTCGTATACCAATTCACCAACAAGACGTTTACGTACTGCCGCATCTCAGCTGCATCTACATAGAAGGCAGATTCATCAAGGATGCAAGAGGAAGAAATGGGGCTTTACCAAACAACGCCCTCATTTCATCTTCGCTATGAAATAAATGGGGTGGAGGGGATCGAACAAAAAACGTGGGCATCACGATCACGCTGAAGGGTGTAGTTCCTCTGAATGAGAGTGAGGTACGTGCCCTGGAGAATGCCGGCTGGACGACTACAGGAGACTCACCAAGCCACCTTCTCGACGCGAACGGGAACTTTAAGTTGTGCATCCCGGGAAGAAATCTACTGGGATTCTTAGAAGACTACCCCAAACTTCTGTTAAATGTGTGTTACGAGCTCATTTTGACTCGATCGAAAAACGATAGGAACGCTTTCGTGGACACCAGAATTGAGTTGAGCAAGGTTCATTGGAGGGTACCGTACATCTATCCATCGGATGCTGAATACCTAAAACTTCTCAATATTGTCGAGGACGAGAGAACGTTGCAGAAATGTTTTCGCAGCTGGGAAGAGTATCGGGTGTTACCGCAAGCTACGAAAGAAACATGGGCTGTCAAGACTGCAACACGGTTGGAGAAACCCCGACATGTTATCGTTGCCTTCCAAACGAACCACAAGGCGAATTTGGCCACGGATTCAAGTAAATTTGACCACTGCTATCTGACAAACGTCAAACTGTACCTGAATTCTGAGTGCTTCCCCTACGAGAATTTAAACTTGGATTTCTCCACGGGGAAATACGCCCTGCTATACGAAATGTACGAGAACTTCCAGAGTTCATATTATGGAAAGGTCAACGAACCACTGTACGGACGTGAAGAGTTCAAGGATCTAGCTCCCATCGTGGTGATTGACGCATCAAAGCAGTCTGAACGAATCAAATCTGGCCCTATAGATATGCGTCTGAGAATTTTCTGGCCAACACAACCGCATACTGTCTCATCCTGCATGACCGCATCGTTGAGTATACACCGGCTAATGAATCGGTCAGGAGAGTGGTGTGAGAAGAAGTGCTTCGATTTACCCAAAAAATACACGCATGCCTACTCTGTATACAGATTGTAGCTCTATTAGAAAATTTAGAAATTCAAAAAGCCATCAGCGGAAAGAAAAATGTTACAAATGATCAATTAGATTTTCTTGTCACCACTCCTACAAATATTCCTGTAAACAAACAATAAACCTTAATCTCCCCCTCTTTAGTTATTTAGAATAGTATAAATAGCTGTAAGCTTTATTGGAATTTAGTATAAGTGTTTCTCTGTACTCCTAATGATGGAATAAAATTCCGAAATGATCGTCGAGTAAATAAAATATACGTAGAACATATCCAAGTGAGTTTGTTTATATCAGGGATGGCCAACTCAGAACACTGCAAGGGCCACTTAAAAAAAAAAATAAAAATGACGGCAGGCCAAACAATAATAATAATAATTGCAGTAATATTAATCGACTTTTATTACCTTAGCACCATTTAAAAAACTATAGGAATTTTAAAAAAGTCATCATAGCTAAGAAACGAAACGATTTCGTGCGCACTCGTATTTCATCTGTTCCCGTAAGGCTCATTTCGCACCAAGCCAGTCCCATCCAGTAACGTCCAGTCGCGTCGGATGCTTCTAGAATCAACCAAGTGGGTTATCATTGAAATAAAGCAAATCTCAGAATTTGGTTTCAGACTGAATCCATCACGTTGAGTCCGATCGCGTCGTGACTTGACAATACTGTCCGCGACTCAGCCGGTCGAAATTTTGCTCCAGTCTTGTTCAGTCCTCTGCAGCGAAAATCGTATACCCCGCATACCTGTTGTGTTTTTCTTTTTTATGGATGTGGAAAATTTTATCTCTTGACATGTTAGGTTTATTAATTAAAAAAATAATTGTTGGCTCATTCGAAAATAATTATAAAATTATTTTGGATCGTCTAATAGATGGAATGGATCAAATCTGTCAGGTGTAGGAAACATTTTATTAAATGAAATCTGATATAACCTCAAAATGGCGTGCAATTCTTGCAAAGAAGTGAAGGAAATTTTTGCGTGCAGTGGTTGTAGCTGCTCTTTCTGCAAACAATGTGGCAAGCTTACTGCAAGTGAAGTAAAAGTCTTGCAGCTGAACACCAGAGTCATGAAATTCTACTGTTCAAAATGTTATGGTTTCGATAGTTACACTCTGCTACAACAGATTATTGAAAGCAAAAATCAGGTAATTGAATGCAAAGAAGAGATGATAGAGAAGTTAAGAAGCGAATTAGAAGAATTGAAAACCAGTAGTAGACAACCAGAAATGATACGACAAATGACATACAGTCAAGTCGTTCAAACAAAGGAAAAACAACAAAATGAAGTGGTAATAGTTAAACCAAAGAATGCGTCTCAACAAAGTTCTAAAACCAGACAAGCTGTAGAAAATAAAGTTAATCCAAGTTCGCTGGGCATGGGCGTTTCAAGATTGAAGTATGTTAAGGACGGAGGAGTGGCTATTTGCTGTAACAAGAATAAAAATGCTAACAATGATATTAAGGAAATTTGTGAAAATATAAAGGACCAAATAGGAGACGAATATGATATAAAATTATCGCAGAAGAAAAATCCAAAAATTAAGATAATGTGGAGAAAAACATAGTAGATGATCAAGATGATCTAATTCAAAAAATCATTACACAAAATTGTATAACAACACCAGATGAACATAGAAGTATAAAGTTTTTGGGTAAATATGAAAATAAAAATGCAAAAACATGTGTGATACTGGAAGTGGATGCTGAAACTTACAATCATATAAGTAAAAGGAAGGTGATTTACATTGGATGGAGGACCTGTAAATATATCGTCGCCCTTCTCACGTACTGGCGTAACTGACAATTAGTAAATTTTTCAGAACAAGAAAAAACCTAATTCGCCTACACTTGTAGGAATGCATTAAACACAGTAACGTATCCTACGGGTTGTCTTTTTTTATGTAGATTGGTGGTGCAATTACGCCACTTCGTGAGGTGGTGCAGGCACTAGAGATATGCATATATGCAACGTAACTCAATTTTCACACAATTGTCAGTTACGCCAGTACGTGAGGAGGGCGACGATATGGATTACCTAAATGTGGTACAGTGTTACAAGTGCTGGAAATTTGGGCATAGGGCTAAAGATTGCAAAAGTATAAAGGATGTTTGTGCTAAGTGTTCTCTAGAACATAAATCAAATGATTGTGAAAGTATAGATGATGAAATATGTGTAAATTGTAGACATGCATTTGAAGTTCTAAAAATATGCAATGTAGACTTTCATCATCGAGCAACTGACCAAAATTGCGAACCGTACAAAAGAATATTTGACCAACTTCAACAAAAAATAAATTATCCGGATATATTCCAACAGAAGACAAAATAGCAATTAAAAAAAAAATTATTATGTACTTAAACATTGAAGGATTGACAACACATAAGGATGAACTGGAATGGGTTGTGGCCGAATGGAAACCAATTATCATCTGTATCTCGGAGACTCATGTAACAGCAGATATGCAAGAATTTGAATTAAATATCAAAGGTTACCAAACTGTGAGTGTGAGTTCTACAAGCAGACACACCGGAGGAGTAATTATTTACGTTAAAAGTGAATTCAAATATAAAGTATTAATTAGGGACACCATTGATATGAATACATGGATAGTAGGAATTAGTGTATCGTTCCAATCTCACAGGTACGTCATTATAAATTTGTATCACTCTCCAAATGCTGGTGATGCTGATTTCTTGGTGAGACTTGAAGATCTGTTTGATGTTTGTGCTTCTGGATTGGGAACTTTGCTAATTGTTGGTGACTTTAATATTGACCAGTTGAGAAGTTCTTATTGTGAAAAAAAGTTGAAATCTTTATTTAGAAGTAATGGATTGTATCAGATAATCGACGAACCAACAAGAATAACTAGTGAGAGTGCTACACTTATCGATCTTCTTGTATCAAATGAAAAGACTATCGAGGCTCGGGTACATCACACTCCAAAAATAATGGATCATTCAATAATAACTATAAATATTCAAGTAAAAGAAACCAATGAGGAATATAACGTAAAGTACAGGGACATGCATAATTTTGATGAAACACATTTTCAAATACATTTGATGGATCAACAATGGTATCCAGATTCTGTGGACACCGACAAGCTTGCAAAAACGTTGGTTGAAATCATTACGGATGCATTAAATTTGCATGCTCCAGTTTGTGAAAAAATTGTTAAGTGTCAGTGGAGCTGTACGCAATGGTGGACCCCAGAAATTGCTTTGGAAATCATGCAAAGGGATACATTATACAGGCGAGCTATTTTTACACAAGAACGGAATGATATGGACAGGTATAGACAACAGAGAAACCGAATTGTCACATTAATCAGAAACCAAAAGAAAAAATATTATCAAGAGAAAATAGATGATGTGAGGGATGATTCGAGAGAAATGTGGAAAACTATGAAAAATTTGATAGGGGGCTCTAACAGCAGGCAGAAGAGGGATGGTGTTATTTTTGACAATAAATTGGAAAAAAATGAAGCGCTAATAGCAGAAAAGTTTAATAACTATTTTATTGACAGTATCCAGGATATTATTAAAACAGCAAATTTAAGACAAATTGAAGCTGATTTAAAACACATTAATTTGCATCAATGTGAATTTGAAACATTTAAACCAATAGGACTTGCAGACTTGAAGAAAATTGTACATAATCTACCCGATAAGAAAAGTAGTGTAGATGGAATCACAACAAAGATACTTAAACTTGCCATCAACGTCATAGGAGACAGATTCTTACTATTGATTCTGACGAGCTTAGAGAAGGGGTCATTCCCAACAACTTGGAAGACTTCCACTGTTATTCCAATTGAAAAGATCACTGGCACTGTCAAGTGTGAAGAGTACAGACCAATCAACATGGTGCCCACATATGAGAAGTTGTTGGAGACTGTTGTCAACATCCAGTTTCGTAACTATGTCGAAGATGGGAAGTTATTGACACCTTTTCAAGCGGGATTTAGAAAAAATAACTCGTGTGAAAAAGCAATACAATCAGTTTTGTTAAAGTGGAAGAATGCAATTTATAATAAAAATGTAATAGGCGTAGTTTTTCTAGACTTCAAACGTGCTTTTGAGACTATTAATAGAGGTTTGTTGGTGTTGGAGTTGAAGAAATATGGTTTTGGCCCAGTAGTCATAAAGTGGTTTACAGAATATCTTGAGGACAGATCCCAAAAAACTAGATATTTCAATAATACTTCGTCAACAGTAAAATCTAGTTTCGGGGTTCCACAAGGAACTGTTTTGGGCCCTGACTTGTTTGTGCTCTATATAAATGATATTGTTAGTACTATTGCAAAATGTAATATCCAACTTTTCGCTGATGACACTTTGTTGTATTATGTGGAAGATGATATCAGGGAAGTGGTAAACGTTATTAATGACGAATTGGCTAATGTTTATAACTGGTTGTGTAAAAATAGTCTCTCTTTAAATGTAACTAAAACAAAATTTAATAATAATAATAATATCTCTACTTCTTAAAATGATACTAACACGTCGAGTGTTCTGCACAGACTACTTTATTCGTTGAATCAGCGGAGTACAAAGTAAATACAATATTACGTTACAGCGGATTAACAATAGGTGGCGCTGCAAGTATTAAATTGATAATTTTTAGATATCTTCAACACCCCCACTATCTAAAATCATTATCAACCACTCTGTATACCTAAACATTTAAGGAATTTATAATGTTTATCTGAACTTAACCCTTTGGTAAGTATATCAGCGGGCATATCAGCTGTCTGCAAATATTCAATCTTTACAATACCATCTGCAACTAAATTTCGCACGAAATGATGCCTCACATCTATATGCTTTGATCTTTTATGAAACACCGGATTTGCTGACAACTTCTGTGCGCTCTGATTGTCATTAAACAATACAATACAGTTAAATTTTCCTGTCAACTCATTTACTAAATTCTGCAAATATACAGCTTCCTTTGAAGCCTCAGAAATAGCCATGTATTCTGCTTCTGTGCTAGAAAGAGCAACAGTTCTTTGCTTCCTGCTCTCCCATGAAACTACGGAACCACAAAGCTTAAAACAAAAAGCTGTATATGACTTTCTGTCAAGCTTATTGCTTGCCCAATCGGCATCCACAAAACCTTGCAACTCTGTGCTTCCTTTCTGAAATTTCAAACAGTAATTTTTAGTCCCCTGTAGGTATCTCAAAATTCTCTTTGCACTTTTCCAGTGAACTTCACTGTAACAGTTGTTAAACTGGCTTAAGAAACTAACACTGAAAGCTATATCAGGCTTAGTTAACACGGCCAAATACATAAGACTGCCCATTAATTGTTGGTACGGCAATTTAACATTACATTCTTTATTCACCTCAACCTCAAAATTATTTTCTATAGGCGTACTTACAGTTTTACATTTCCACATATTAAATTTTTCCAATAAATGATTTATGTAGGCTTCCTGATCTAAAGTGATAATACCTTTATTCCTGTCAATATTAATTCTCATGCCAAGACATTGTCTAGCCTCACCTAAATCCTTTATTTTAAATTTTGACTTCAATTCATCTTTTAAACTTTTTGTTTCATTTACATCGTTTGAGAAAACAAAAAAGTCATCTACATATAATTCAACCACTGTCATTAATTTTTCTTTGGTTTTAATGTATAAACATGGTTCATACTCTGACCTCTTATACCCTATATTTACCAAAACATCGTCAACTCGCTTATTCCAGGCTCTGGATGACTGTTTCAATCCATAAACCGCCTTTTTTAATTTTAGAACCTTGTTTTCATCCCCCAAAACAGAATATCCTTCAGGTTTTGACATGAAAACATTTTCTGCTAAATGACCATTTAGAAAAGCTGTTTTAACATCTAAATGTGATATATCAAGATTTAATTGAACAGACAAAGCAAGCAAAAGTCTTAAAGTTGAATGTCTCACAACGGGAGAAAACGTTTCATCAAAATCTATACCACTTTTCTGCGTAAACCCTTTAGCCACTAACCGCGCTCTAAATTTCACCTTTCCGTCACTATCACTTTTCTTCTTGAATACCCACTTGCACTGCACAACGGTTCCAATTTCTGGCCTATCAACCACTTCCCACGCTTCGTTGTCCTCAAAGGATTGCAGTTCTTCCTCCATGGCTTTTTGCCATTTTTCACGATCCTCCCCTGACAAAGCTTCTTCGACACTAGTTGGTTCTTCACCAGTAACAGTTGTATTGCACATGTAAGTCACAAAATCATCAAATTTCTTGGGTTTTGGTTCTCTTCCCGATTTTCTAACTATCTCTGGAATTTCTTCTTCACCATGGAAACTATAGTCACTATCGCTGGATACTTCATCATGAAAATATTCACTAGCTGTGGAATTTCCATCTTTTCTATTGATATCCCCCACTGAATCCATATTTTCTGATGATCCATCCTCTTCCTCAGTTTCTATGCTTGCCATGATATCTATCTTCTCTTCTGCATCTTCCATTATAACAACATCCCTGCTCATTATCACAGATTTGCTATTTGGATCATAAACCCTATATCCTTTAGTGTTTTCAGCGAAACCTACTAGAATCATCTTCTCAGACTTCTTGTCCCACTTCCTTCTTTTTATTTTTGGAATGTGTACCATAACAGTGCTTCCGAAAATTCTCAGATTGCTAACATTTGGTTTCTTACCTGTCCAAATTTCCCATGGCGTTTTCTTACCCAAACCAGCTGCAATGGACCTATTTCGCAAATACACCGCAGTATTTGTTGCTTCTGCCCAAAACTGTTTGTCCAATTTACCATCAAATAACATACATCTCGCCTTCTCAACTAAGGTACGATTCATCCTTTCGGACATGCCATTCTGCTCAGGTGTGTAGGGATTTGTCTTCTGGTGTACGAGTCCATTTCTTCTTAAGAAATCTTCAAATTCATAACTACATATTTCTCCTCCATTATCGGTTCTGAACTTTTTAATTTTGCAATTCTTCTGATTTTCAACCATTGTTTTGAATTCTTTGAAATATTTAAACGCCTCATCCTTTGTTTTCAAGAAGTAAACGAATGTCATTCGGCTGAAATCATCTTCTAAGACTAAGAAGTATTTTGATCCGCCTATCGATGGAGTTTCCATCGGTCCACAAATATCTCCTTGAATTACTTCCAACAAATGAGTTGCCCTTGAACCTTTATGAGGAAAACGCAATCTCTATTGTTTCCCTTCACAACACACTACACAATTCCGCTTTTCGTTTTTAACATCACTCTTATAATTTAGTCCGTCCACAATTCCGTTTTTCATTTGGCTTAAATCATTGTAATTCAGATGGCCAAATCTTCGGTGCCAAGTTTCATCTGTAACTGCGATTGCTGCTAATGAGCACTTCTCCGCTTTTATCACGTTTAGTTTGTAAACCTTATCTACAATATCTGCTGTAGCAATTAATTTACCTTCTTTGTTGTAAATTTTACAGCCATCTACTTCGAAATTTACTGAGTTTCCATTCTTGATTAGTTGACTCACTGACAACAAGTTTGTTGTCAATTCTGGAGCACAATAAACATTCCTAACTTCAACCGAGTAACTCCGATTTTTCACAACAGTTGTGATGTTTACATTCCCTATGCATGATAGTGAAACCTTCTTATTGTTTGCGACCATAATCTCGCGTAAATCAGATTCCTTTAACACATTTTTAACCCAACTTTTGTTTACTGTTAAATGAACACTAGCTCCCGAGTCTATATACCAATCCTCTTTGTTAAACTGTCCACTTAGAAAAACCGCACTAAACACGTTTGACGTTTTCTGTTTATTTTCCAAAAGTTTCGGACATTTGTTCTTATAATGACCAACTTGCTTACAATTGTAGCATTTGACGTTTCTTCTGACATTTGACATATCAGGACTGCCAATATAACGCCTGTTTTGACATTGCCAATTTGCTTTACCCGAAGTTGTGTTTCCTACCTTACCGACGAATTCGCTTTCTGCATTACCAACACCGAGGAATGCATTTCCCGCTTTATCACTTCCATTTCCGACGTCCATATCTAACAATTTCGTTTTGATAGCGTCAGCTGTGATTGCTATTCCGGAATGTTCAATCGCCATTATCATGGGTGCAAATTTTTCTGGCAAACCTGCCAACAGCAATGATCCAATCCACTCATCATCAATCTTGAAACCTGTACCTTTCAATCTTTGAGCCGTTTCCACTACCTGATTAACATAAACGGTCATCGAACCACAGTCTTCTAATCTCGTAGAAATTAACAAACGAAGTAGATTGATTTTTCTTGTAAAACCATTGTCGTCAAACATTGTCTTCAATTTTTGCCACAATTCTTGAGTCGTCTTAACTTCCTTTACATGCACGTATAAAACAGGATCCATAGTAAGAACAAGCCTTGCTTTAGCTTTATTATCCTTCTCTGCATCGCTTTCGCTTCCATTGATACAGCCTAACAAGCCATCCAGTACCAAGAAGTTTTGTGCCGCGAATGCCCAATCATCGTAATTTTCTCGTCCCTTTAACTTTGGAACATTAGCAATGAAACTCGAAGCCATACTTGTGCTACTCTTAACGTTATTATATCAACAATTTTTCAAGCGTTCTCTTTCTTAAAAAACAACTGGGGTCATAACCTCTTAAAATGATACTAACACGTCGAGTGTTCTGCACAGACTACTTTATTCATTGAATCAGCGGAGTACAAAGTAAATACAATATTACGTTACAGCGGATTAACAATAGGTGGCGCTGCAAGTATTAAATTGATAATTTTTAGATATCTTCAACACTACTCACTCCTACTAACCCTGAGATTAACCCCAAAAGCTAACCATGTAGCTTGTGCGGGACGGAGGAAGCGGCATATTACTATTGGCCGCAGGTGCGTCACAGGAACGACCTACAGTTGTTAGTACTCTACCCACCATTTAGTGCGAGAATGAGGAAAACCTGGAAAACCTCATTAGGTAAAGCTGGATAGGCGATCCAAGGCGCGCCCTAGCCACAGCACAGAAATGGGTCACCCATCCATAGCCAAACCGCAGGCACTGTTGCTGAGCATTAACGACTACTCACTCGCACATGCCAGCAAGATCCCACGGCTCAGGATTATTAAGAACAAATTTAACTTAGATGATGTAACCAGTCATGCAGGAGTGCAAATTAATGGCCAGAGAGTGGAACAAGTACTTGAGTGGAGGTACTTGGGGGTATTGATAGATTGTCACTTGAGCTTTTCTAGTCATGCAAATTATATCACGAGTAAAGTTGCGAAAAAAGTAAATTTCATGGATAGGCTGAGCAGAAACCTTAGTAGCTGGTCTATAAATATATAAAACTATAATTCTCCCGCACTTTAACTTCTTTGCTAGTATACTTTACCTCATAAGTAATACTGAGATAAATAATCTTCAAAAAAGGCAAAATCACGCAATGAGGCTGATATTGGGCTGTAATAGATACACAAGTGTAAAAAATATGTTAGAAGCTACATCTCTGTTAAGTGTTAGGCAATCAATATTTTATAATACAATGTTAACTATCTTTAAAATTAAAAACAGGCTGTATCCGGAACACATATTGAATGAACTGACTTTTGTGCAGGACATTCACAACTATAATACTAGAAACAGAAATAATTTTTATGTACACACTCTGAAAACGAACTTAGCGCAGAATGATTTGTTTCATAAAGGTCTGGTTGAATTTAACTCACTTCCAGCTGACTTGAAGTACTGTACATCTTTGAGACTGTTTAAGAAATATTGTAGAAACTATGTAATTAATCGTGTAAATATTTGAATATGTGAAGCATGTTTATATGGAATTGGCTAGCTACAGGCTAATAAATAAAGTATTAATGTTATTATTATTATTATTAATAAGTTGGCGGGCCGGATAAAAAGTCCTGGCGGGCCGGATGCGGCCCGCGGGCCGCCAGTTGGCTATCCCTGGTTCATATTATAGTTAATCATGTTCTACCAAGCGCCTAGCGAAAAATCAGTTAGAATTACTATAAACTTTTATAGGATTCGGCAAATAATACAACTACTTATTTTTAGATAATGTCTCACCTTTTCTCTTTTATGTTTTTCATGGGGCGCACATTTAAAATTTCGAATGTTGTACTTGGACTTACATCAACATTTGTATGGTCTGTATTATACTGGATGGGAACTGCAGTTCTGTATAAAATTTTTCTTTGCAATGTTAAGCGAATGTCTGTTGCAAGAAAATGTTTTTCACATACTGCTTTCTGCTGCACAGTTTTGAGTTCAAAATCTAACAATTTAATATTCCCAGTTTCTTATCCATTTTTGGAACCTTTTAGTCTTTTGGAAAACCGAAAAAACTAATGTCCGTGGTTCGAAGTACTCATTGTTATTTATAAAAATGAACACAAGCAAATCACAAGACCAAAATTGGGAATATCCTCAATTAACTGGGTCACACACGAAACTATACCTTAAAATTACAATTTATAATCGAAATGATTAGAAGCACTGATTATTACTTGTAAAAACAGAACACATGCGAAACACAAAACCAAGATCTGGAAGTAATAGCGTCAATTCGTAATCAACTGCCGCTTACTTATACTCAAACCAACACGGTCACACTAACTTGATTAAAATTAATTATCAAAATGCACAACTTACAATGAAGAAAATGCAGAGCAACTGCCATGTGATGTGAAAGAAAAAGAGCGCGAAAGAATTCACAATGTAGTAGAGCGACAAAATTCTATATAGTTCCCTGTAATGGGTAACGAAAGATATTTACAGTTTCCTGCATTAAGTGACTCCAGTTGTTGCTACTCAAATCTCAATCCATAGCGACACAGGCGACACCTGGATGTCAATTTGAGAAAGAGGCACACTCAGTCCCGCATGCTTGCGTATCTTGAGGGCTTCTCAATCAATGATAACGCGAACCATTTGAAATGGAGCACCATGATTTGAATTTTTGTTCTTACAATTTCTTTTTTTATAGTTTTGATTTTTGTGCATATTGTAGAAAACATTTCAAATCAAAAACCTATAAAAATCATAATAATTGAGTTTATCACCAATTACAATATAACACCTATAAAGTTACTGTCTTAAATGCATTTTCAGGAATTACTTTCCATCTCAGTTATGTACATAGAACTACCAAAGAGTAAAAAGTGATTGTGTTAACAACCTAAATCATAATCCGAGCTATAGATATGTTAACTGTTTAAAATACTAGGTTTTGTCAATTCTTACAATTTTATTTATGATTTGCAATATTTTAAAAGCATACCTGCAGCAAAAGTGGTGTTAATATAGATGAACAATGCCATCCAACATACGCTGCGACACCAACAATACAATCAAAAAATGTCTCCCTCAGTTCTTTATTCTCTTTGTCATTTAAAAATGTTATCATGTGTGATAGAAGAATATCATTAGCTGAAACAAATAAATAATCATTATTAAAAAGTGTTTACTATAGTGGTTGGATCGGGAATTTTGATGTAAATTCACAATGAATTATGAAGTTAACCCCACACACCAAAAGACAGTAACACAGTAATTAAACGACACGTGTTTCGCTGACATCAGCATCTTCAGGTGTTGAAGATTAATCTAAATTTAAAACTTCACTACCTTGCTATAAAATATCACCCTCGCTCCCTCCTCCCAACACAGGTACATAAATAAAATGAATCGATAAACCTTACAACATTTTAAAATGCAATTGCGAAATTCCACTTTATATGAAGATAACCAAATTACTAAATTTATAAAAATACCATATGTACCGCAAATAACTAGAGGCATGAATGAATACAATTTTCGGGAAAGAAGGCTTCAAAGTGGTTCACACTTCTGGCAACAATTTATGAATGATACTTGGAAATGCAAAGGATAAAACAGAACCCATTCATAAAGTGGGAATTTACGAAATAGCATGCAGAAATTGCGACAAAAAATATATCGGGCAGTCAACTCCGTCTACTTTAACTCGCTTTAAGGAGCATCAAGCTCATTACAAAAACGGCCGCACAGATAAGTATAGTATGGCCTCGCAGGCATTGGATATGGGCCATAAATCCAACATCAATAATTTGAAACTCTTAAAGCCAGGGAATAATAAATTAATAAATTTGATTTAAATGCCTTGGAAAGTATAGCAATATATAAAAGTTGTCTTAACAGCAATTATGATTTGATTCCAAATTCGACCCTGTATAGGTTTATCAGGTAGATAGAATTATTTAAGGCCAATAACAAATATTTTCCTAGCTACCCTTCAGTCCTAAGAAATCAAATTTTATTGCTCCTTTGTTGCAAGAGTTCTAAGAAACTATAGGTTTACCAATTCATTTTAATTACTGTGTCACTGTCTTTCTGGCATGTGGAATTAACTTATAAAGAATTCATAGTGCCTACTATATTCTTTAAAATTATAAATCTCTAAATTGTCTTCTTTAATAAAGTATTCACAGCAAAACATTTTCGTATTTATTGATTTATTACATCATCAATGGCTTGCATCAAGTGGTTTCACAGCTATATCCTCCACGAAAACCATACTGATATAAAGTTATTATCTCAAATGATAAATCCGAAAATATCCGTCACTTTAACCTTTTGACTGCGTATTTCCTTGCTGCGGCCGCGCGCCATGTGCGCAGTTTTTTCAGACGATGCGTTTATATACGCCCGTAGCAGATCAAAAAGTCTTTCTATAGCCTTGAGGAGTTCTTAAATAATAATTTCTCTGATATGTGAACTGGAAGTGTTCTCCACTTGTAAATGTTTGACTTGTGTAATGTATTTGTTTTATAACGCCAATAAATTATTATTATTAATATAAATTTTTATGACATTCATTTGAATGTTCTAATGACATACTTTAGCGCCCTTATGCACTAAAGAATGCCAAATTGACATTCTTTAGCACATTCATTTTGTGAAGTGAATTGCAAGGCAAATTAGTACTAAAATCAAATCAAATGAAATGTACTTGAGCAAATTTAATATATTAACTCAGCACCGGAAGATGTTGAAGCCAGACATTTCACAGCCCCATTGCTGCTACCTAAATGTCTGAGGAAAAACTTCTCATTTGCAGAATGTCAGAAGATTACTGCAACTTTTTGGGCATAATTATTATTTCTCATTTATTGATTATTTCTTAAACAAATATGATAGTAGATGAAACCTTGCAACATACTCTTATCGTAACTTCATATTATGATATACCATGGGTTACCAAACTCGACCGTCGGGCTCATTTGATAATTTTCTCATTTTGTATCATAATATGAACTGTTACAATACTTTTATCCTAAATAACTATAATCGTAATAGTGCACTGTTCAAATAATACATGTTTCTAAAAAAAAGCAAAAACAAACAAAAAATACCCACCTTTCTGCTTACCAAAAAAGACACACAACTTTGTTATGCCACTTTTTAGTAATGTTTGCTTCACTAAAGGGTGGCTATCAGTTAATAATGCACTCACAGTAGTTTGAATCATCTCATGCAATGTTTGCAACTCAATTTCATAATTGACTCGTGGTGGATCCCTGTTTTTCAAACTACTCTTGTCACACACATCAGTTTGTATTTGTTCTAAATATCTAACAGATATTCCTGCCAATGTAGCAACATTCTGAGCATAGGCAGCGCGCACAGAAGTGTTAGGGTCTGTTGCTAATGGTGTTAATCCAGGTAAAATATATTCAGGAAAAATGTTTGCATCCGAACGAGGAATATTTTTAACGAGATCTAAACACTTGGTTAACGTATTTATAGCAGATACTTTTACTCTAGCATTTTGATCTTGAACAAAAAATAACTGAAAAAGACAAATAATTAGTTCAACAGGCTTCACTTAACTGCGTTTAATAATGTTCAGTAACAAAGAAAATAAGGTTATTTATTTTATTCACAATCGGTTAGTAATAAGTCAATTGCAAACTTTTAGAAAGTTTGGAAGTAGGTTATTCGTAACTTCAACCTCCCAACCTGAGAAATCAGTGCCTATTTGATTTTATACAATTATTAAATTTTAAATTGACTGCAGTAGATAAATATAAAGTAACCCACGTTTGATGCGTTGGGGTGCAGATAGCTCAATTGGTTAGAGCAGTTGCCCGGAAAGTGAAAGATCTGGGTTCGAATCCCGGTCAGTGCCTGTTTCACATTTTTCGTGGTGGAGGCCTTGTGTAGTTTTCCTTGACTGCTTTGCCCGATTATTACTCATTACTTTATATTTATCTACTGCAGTCGATTTAAAACTTAATAATCGCATAAAATCAAATAGGCACTGATTTCTTGTGTAGTTTTCCTTGGCACCAGAAATACTTTTTCATATTCAGTTACATATTTTACTTTCTGTAGTAATACAATAAGTGCTCTGGAATTGTCGGAAATTTTACGAAAGCTGTTGTGTTGCTTGGTAGCCACGAGTGTAAATTTGACAGTTAAAAGATCACGAACGCTTGCGCGAGTGATCTTCTGTCAAATTTACACGAGTGGTTAGTAAGAGCAACAGCTTGAGTAAAATTACCTAAAAATTCCAGACCACGAATTGTATTTAACAAGATTATTTTTTGAACCGAAGCAAGGTAGTTCAAAACGAAATTTTATTTCAATTAATTCACATACAAAGAAATGTGTTGGGAATATTTGACGTTTGGCAGGTACTAAAGTAACTAAATTATGTATTATAAATGCACCTACAAATTCGCAACTATGGCAACTTATCAACAAGAAAAAAATTATCGAAATAATACACGCTTCTAGACCCAAATGAAATGTTCCTATTGGTCAATTTGACGATGAAAAAATAATCAAAAAAAGATGCTTCTATAAGTTTAATAATTAATAAAAATATAAAATGTCAATTTTACTGTCTACCAAGAATTATCGAAAGTGCAGTGTTTAAGAATAAAATGAATTATTTATTCCTTTATAGTTCATTAAAATTAGGTAATGATTGTGAATAAAAATATCTTGTACGAGACCTTCATTTCACTATCAGACATCTTTACAGTTATACTTTATTTTAAGTGATTGACTTACATATGATGTGTAATATTGACATAATAAATAATTGTCAATTTCACAACCTACCAAAAGTGATCAAAAGTGCAATGTCTAAAATAAAATGAAATATGAATTAAAAAATTACTTCGCGTACTACCAATATAACGATTTATTATAATATATTGACCGGTTTCAGGATTTACAATGATCCCATCATCAGAAATGTATGTAAAATTGTAAACAAATTATTATGACAGTTGACAAAGAAAATAAAAATTGCCAAAACAATACAAATAATAATGATATCCATGAAATAAGATAACTAGATAACTGAATTTCAGTATTCACCTACGGGGCATATGAAAAACACAAAGGAAAATCGAATATCTTGTAGCTTGAAGGGGAAAAACAATGAATTTAAAGAAAACCATATTGGAAAAAACAATAAATTCAATTGAAAAAACCTTCAAGTGAAATATCAGAACAGAAAAAACTAAATAAACAAAATATCCATGGAATCTTGACAACTGCCAACTGCTAATCTTGTAATAAACTGTGTGGCAAGTCTATGTAGTTCTGTCTTGACAACTGCCAACTGCTAGTATTGTAATAAACTAAAAAATGGGAGAGAAATAAGAGACTGGTTGAATAATTAATTCAAGAATCAATCCTAATAAAAACAATAATAACATTAATATTGATGATGATATTAATAACGATACTGATGATGAAAACGATGATAATGTTTTATTATTGACATTATTATCATCTAGTTATCTTATTTCATGGATATCATTATTATTTGTATTGTTTTGTCAATTTTTATTTTCCTAGTCAACTGTCATAATTTGTTTACAATTTTACATACATTTCTGATGATGGGATCGTTGTAAATCCTGAAACCGGTCAATATATTATAATAAATTGTTATATTGGTAGTACGCGGCGCTTCGTGCCTTGGTCATCTATCTAGTCATCGGCTGTAATGATAGATTTTCCACCTCGGTATGTAAAATACTATTTCGTCTATAACAATAAATATTTTTATCATGATATAAAAGAGAGGTAGTCCAGCGAGTTTATAACGGAAGAGACAATTCGGATGGTGAAGTCTGCACTGCTTGCTCCTTGAAATACAATGCTAAGAATTAGGATATAATTCTGACTATTCCACTCATTGAATTCTAAACAAAATCCAAACTCGCCATTTCTGAATATATTGTTGTATTACAACAGAAAAAGTACCTGCGAAAAATTTTATTGGGGGGTAATAAGCCAATGAATTGTTAGCATTCACCAACCTGCATGGTTTTAGAGCAACAAAATTTTAAAATTTCCTGGACTACCAGGTCGTTGTCTAGCAACTCAATTTATTGACACACCAGCATTTGACATCACTAATAAAATATGATTAGAATCATACCATTAATGAAATGCATTTATCTCAACTAATAAAGCATAGGTTTGAATTTATTTGTTTCGTGAAATAGTCATGATGAATATTATTCGAGCTTAGGTTTTACCTGGGAAAATTTGTCAATTATTGTAAACTCGAGGTGGCCAATTTCTTTTGTAGTAAATTTTCATTCTAAGAACTGCCAGTTTCTGACAAAGAGAGCTCCCTTCAATACACCATAAAGTGGTAATAAACTGGACGGGTAATGTTTTATGTTTCTTTTGAAGTGAAACTTCTTACTCGACTTCGGAGACGGTTGCGTTAAACGTTTAACGCTACTATGGTGGGGGAATGTGAGTATTAAAGCAGTCGCTTGCTGTTAATATGCATTGTTGGCACTATCATAGTGCGCATGACAGGCCGTGTTAGGATTTACCTGCTATTGGCAAGATGGGCTCGCGCACTGATTGCTATGTCCGCGGCCACGCTAGGCTGGGTTGGTCTGCCGGCTGAATATTCGCCTAGCGCTTACGCGTAAGAGATCATAGACGTAAAATAGTTAAAGATATAACCACAAATATTATATTTTTGAAGTGAATCCAGGGAATTCAGAAGTTATCTACCAAACAAATTAAATCGTAAAATCAACAATAGAAAATTTAAACCTATTAGAATTTTAAAATTACTATTGAATTTATTGAAAATTGACGTAAACTTTTTTGGGAAGTATGTGAACTCATGATTTTAATATATTATCAATAATATCATTGATAATAATAGATACAATATTAGCTTTATTAATCATCGAGTCTATATTATTTAACACGTTCGCTGCGGTGGCGTATTCTAAATACTTTTTTGAATTGCGGTACGGGCCATATGAACCCCGTATCAGTTTTTCTCACTGTGCGGTTCGGGGTCTATAAGTCCCGTACAATAGCCGTCAGATTTCATTGGCTACTAGAGTTAACGTCATAATGGAAGGGATTGCATTATGGGTGGCGCTTTCTAGTAAGCAGGATCTATAATTGGCTGTAATAGCACGGGGCTTAAATGTCCCGTATAGCATTTAACGACGAAAAACTATTTTTATACATGTTACAATATTTCCAAAGATTCTGAACTACAATAAAGCTTTATTTTTGAAAAATAAAAAAGAACACTTATATTATTAAAGCAAAACAATTTTTCGTACAAAAATGGTTCAGTTGCCATGCTTTTCGTGGGCAGCATTGAAACAAGCCAGATAATAGGCCGGCTTTCCTTCACATGGGAGAGGAAGGTACAAAAATGTTATTAAAAATATTTAATAAAATCTGGAAAGAAGAATACATCCCAAAGGATTGGCAGATGGCAATAATTGTGCCAGTTTATAAAAAAGGAGGCAAGAGAGTCCGTAATAATTACAGGGGGATAACGCTATTAAATACAGTCATGAAGATGTTTGAGCAGATTATGGACAGAGGAATACGAGCAGTAGTCGAGAACACCGTAGAAGAATCGCAAAGTATATCTCAAAAAATTTATAAGCAACATGTTGACTCTGTTATAAACAACAATAACATGTCAGAAATATAGTTTTTTTAAGTGGAACACCCTGTATATAATCACCTCATCTGAGGGACATATTATTCTGATTACAGCAATACAGCACACAAGAAATTTATATCTGGTACTATTTGAAATTCTTGCACTTAAAGATTATTATTGTCATACTTTATTATTAGCAGTAAGCTACATCAGACATGGGCAACCCACTGTCCTCGGGCCGTATGTGGCTCCTAATTAATTTTAGTTTGGCCCACAGTAATGCTTCATTCACAACAAAATAATTAGCAAAAAAATTTTGCAGTTCGTTATAAGTAGGCTGGCTGACACGAAATGCCTCTGCTGAAACTATGCTGGACATAGTAGGCTTTGAAACATTTTATTTATTGTAATTATTGTTAGATGACAGTTCTGCTGGCTGCGTGTCAAATTTTACCTAGTCCAATAGGCTCATTTCATGATTATTTTTTATTGCATATTCTGAAAAAGCGTGTTTGATTCAGTAACGATATAAAATTTAAAAATTTTCTGATGACGATTTCGTATTTAAAAAAATTATTAAAGTTGCCGCTCTGCGAAACAACTACCGCGGACAGCTGGAGAGACGTGATGTCATCGGATCTGTGCAGCGCATCGCTTAGCTAGCGGAACAGGGGAGCACATTATCTCTGACGCGACGTCTTCTCTATTCTCTTTACTTAGATACTTTATTTGTTCGGATGGTTGTGTTGTGTTGCTACCGCTGTAATGGATAATCAGAAAAAGAGAAATTATAAATACTGTATACTTCCCGAATGCCACAACACAACTGTGACCACGCCGGAAAAGGTATTTATTACTTTGCCCAAAAATGTACAGGCGAGGAAGTTGTGGCAGCGTGCTGTGCGTAGAACTGAGCTTATAAGCAAAAAGCAACGAATCAACAAAATACTGTTCTCTAAATAAAAAAAAATAAAAAAAGGTGTAATTGAAATCCGATTATCCTCTTTTTTTTGTTCAAGAGGCAGGTCCAGCCACTTTGTTCCGAAAATATAAAGAGCTGCATATTTCAAGAACCATTACATACACCAATGCACATTTCAACAGGGAGTGTAGAAGACAGAAATTGATCCCAAGGTACATAAGTATTCGTATTAACCGCCGTTGTTCATTTAGAAGTGATAGGATTGCAAATTTTCTTGCTAGTAGTTTGATAAGGGACGAGATTAGGAAATCATATAGGAAGATTGATAATATAGATCAGATCATAGATTAGTTACTTTAGTTCCTCAATTTGCATTGGATAATATTATGGAGTACGTACATAGAACGAACACTTATATTCGAAAAAAATAGTGTCGAGGATAATCGGATTTCAATTACACCTTTTTTTATTAACCTCGATTATGGAACACTTCAACAATACTGTTCTCTAAGCTGCCTACGTAATAAGAAAAACTTGCTGTTGAAGTTTTACACCCCTCATTTCGGCACTTATAAACTCTTGATTTAAAATATAATCCATTACCATTATAATATCCACTTCCGGCAAATTCGAAGAATCGGCTTTAATATAGTTAGCATCACACATTGCAAATATTATATAAAATACAAGTAAATATATAATGATAATAATTGGTATCAGAATTTAGAAATAAAGCGGAAAACGCTTTAAAAATTTTACTAACAGTCGCTGGATTATATTACATTCAGACCTGCAATTTCAGCTTTAAGTGAAACACCCTGTACATTATAAGAACCCTGCGCATGATACATTCTGGGTCCATTATAACCTGACTATACAAATACTGATGAAATGTAAAATGTGATACTTACAACGTAAGGTATTATCCGATCTAAAATAGTTTCATCATTTGCATGCACTGTAAGTTCCAATAATATTTCCAAACATTGCAGTTTTGAGGTGCAATCATGTAAGCCCCTTACACAAGATGTAACAAGTGCTGTAATAATAACCAATCCATCACTCTCCATATTCAAAGTTTCTTCATTTGATTCCGATTCTTTCTCGGATGTTTCTTTGTTTGATTTTGGAAGTGTGCATATACTGGAAATATCTTTTTTTAGTCTTAGTATTTTCTCATCTGGTGAAAGAATTGGACTAGATGAAAACATCAACATGTAAGACTGAAGAAATGAATAGAAATATTCTGGAAATAGATTTCCACGCTCTTGAATTAAATATGATTCTGCTGAAAGACGACGGCTTGGTTCCCTCTGAATCATGCTTAAGATAACATTTTTCAATAATGGATTTTCAATGTTGTCTAAATGTTTCTGTGGAGAATATTCACCAGTGCGGTAAGCTAACAACTGAGAATATTCAAAAGGGGCATGGCCTTCATTCCATAATTCTAATATTGCACAACTAAAACAAAATGTATATTTAAATAAACAAAATAAATATTCACCTGTATGGTTTCTTGTTGGTAAATGAACTTTTCTGAGACTGATACTCTTTCACTTTTCAGGCACTTTAAGGCAAAGAATAAAAATATATAACAAGGGGCAGTCAAAAGGAGCGAATGAAATTAGGATGAGATGGCTGAATAACT
This sequence comes from Xestobium rufovillosum, assembly GCA_963966045.1. Taxonomy (NCBI): domain Eukaryota; kingdom Metazoa; phylum Arthropoda; class Insecta; order Coleoptera; family Ptinidae; genus Xestobium; species Xestobium rufovillosum. Next base: position 24,824,686 of record OZ014504.1, read on the forward strand.
TTAGGGTTGTGTTTCTTATGTAATGGAGACGGGAAGTTTTCACATAAGTTTTAGCTCCATACAAAGCCTTACAATTATCATCACAAACCAACGTTTCTTTTGAAAACAAACTATTCTAAATTATTTTTCTTTGCATTTATATAACTTCTTTTGCTTAAAATAACTTAAGGAACACAACCCACATGTCATGCCATGCATATCCCTCCTGGAACACATATATTAAAGCAATTTGTTTAATAACAAATACAAAAAAGTTGTAATTTGTAACTGAAATTATTTTTGAGTTTATAACACTACATACTATGCGCACTACCAATAATTATTAAACAGGGTGTCACACGCTAGCGTATTTCCTCCATAACTCTACAGGAGTTGTAGATATCGAAAAAATATTCAAATGAAAGTTGCATCCAATCAACTTCCTCACATTTTAAAATTATTTTCGACTATACAGGTTGTTGCATTTCTTCTGCACAGCGCCTAGCTTTGTTTTTTTTTAAATGGAACATCCTGTATCTGATTGCATTTTGAAAGTTTTTGTTGAATTTAAGGGCCACTTCATTAACCATAAGCCTTGTATACACTACAGCTGCAACGTGCAATGCAACATGTAATGCAACGTGTAATGCAACGTAGACGGTAAGTGCAGTTCGTCAACACGCATCCCCGCTCCCACTCGTTCAGAGTCATTCCCGCAATTGTGAACGAACGTTGCACGAATGGAGTCGTCGTATCTAGCCGTGGCGACTGGAGCTTTCATGTTAATACACGAAATAATAACGACGCATAGGAAATCGCGAAGATGTTAGAGAACGAATACCTCTTTTCCTTGGTACATCTGTATGAGCAATATTGTTCTCTCTTCATCCCATTGATATATTTCGGTTTCCATCTTTATGCACTTATGCACTGTTCGCTACGCGGACGTCAACTCTGTTCTCCCGTCCACACTGCACCGCGCACTTCCTTTGTGTTCGCGACAAAAACCGACAACCAAAGGATCACCAGCGCGCGTGCAATGCAACATGCAACTCATGTCCACACAGGTTGCATTACATATTGCATTACATGTTGCATTGCACGTTGCAGCTATAGTGTATACAAGGCTATACATTCAGGCCCATTCTGTAACTTTTAACAAATCGAATAGAAATGTAGGTAGCAATCGGAATCTCTGCCAAATCGAAATGTCTAATATCTATCGCATCATCCCGCTATCGAAATCGGTATTCTGTAAGGGACATAGAGAACAGCTCGGATCGTAAAATGCGACTTCTATCTGAAGGCGCTTGGTACAAACGGCAACGCAGCATTCGGCGAGCAATTATAAACCTAATTAACCAACTGACGTATTTAAATTAAACTATAATAAACGTGGAAGACAGCATTATTTGTAGTCCAGATGTTATGTTTGGGAAATACGGCTGTAGGCACCATAAAAATAAAGATTTTATGGCTAGGAATTTTACGAACTTACATTCAGTTTGTTGCATTTTTGCAAGAACATTATTAATTTGAATTATCTCCTAAATTTTAAAAAATGTCTAAATGCGCTACCCAAAACAAAAAAAAATCTTCTCCGGAGCAGTTAAATAATTCATTTAGTCGATTTCATAAGTGAAAACAGAATACTGCTTCATGGGAAGACAAAGCCTACAGAAGCTAACAATTCAGTAGAAAAATTATGGGACATGGGACGAATTAACACTAAATTTAAATGGATTGGGCCGCAGCCTATAAACTTCGTGTAGAATATTTGAAAGTAAATAGTAGAATACCAAACAAGGAGGGTGTTTGAAAGACGGAAAATTAAAAATGTTAGTTCCCAGTGATATCCCTCGTAAAAGGCTGAATCCCAAAGGCGTACCTGCCTCTTGCTCGAAATACGGAATTGTTAACCAACATACTTCAATTATGCAGGTTTTTAACGTTAAATTAACCCGAAACACAATGCAAAGTGTCAAACTCGCTCGCGAATATAACAAAGCTGCGCATGCGTCAAAGCAAATTTCGATATCGGAATTGCACTTCGACAACGTTTGAGCGGTCGAAATCGATTTCTATCACACATTTCGATCGTAGAAATTGCGAGGAGTTACAGAATACCGATTTCGAATAATTCCGATTCTACTTGTCAACCTCTATTCGATTTTACGCATTTCTATTCGATTTGGAGTTACAGAAAAGGCCTGATTGAGTCCAATTCTTAAGGCTTCGGCGTTATGTGACGTTAAAAATAGTCATTTTTCAAATTTCATCAGTAGTTATAACTTGGAAACGAAAAGAGGTAAAGAAAAATGACTTACATGTCCCTATCCAAGTTTTTAATTCTGGAAAATACTGCTTCCTGATTGGCAACTTTTTGTCATTTATTGACCAATCAGGAAGCAGTATTTTCCAGACCCATTTTAGACAGAGAATTAAAAACTAGGATAGGGACATGTAAGTCACTTTTCTTTATCTCGTACCATTTCCACGTTATAACTGATGAAATTTGAAAAATTACGATTATTAACTTCACATTACGCCGAAGCTGTAAGACTTAGACCCAACGTATGGTTAGTGAAGTGGCCCTTACATTCAACAAACAATTCCAAAATGCAATCAGATACAGGGTACTCCATTTAAAAAAACAAAGTTAGGTGATGTGCAGAAGAAATGGAACAACCTGTATACTTGAAAATAATTGTTTTGACTTGTATGCAATCGCCTGGTTCCTTATGCTTAAGGGACGATATTGCAATGCTTATAAATTTGCTGGAACTAGTTGCCGTTTCGAATCAAATGTTGGACGCTGGTTTTACACTATTTATTGAACAGAACACTTACAAGAATTTACGTCTCCTTTGTACAACCTTACAAAACTGGGATGAATAATAATATTTACAAATACCAATAATATTTACTAATACCAAACTATACTTAATACAAGTGAAAAACAGCTACGCCCACAGCAGCAAGATACAACCTCTATTGTACAGGTTACTACCCTCTAAGGGTGGGGTGCCGCAACCTGTTTAGTGATTTCTAAACAATTTTAAAATGTGAGGAAGTTGATTGGATGAAAATTTCATTTGAATCATTTTTCGATATCTGCAACTACTGTTGAGTTATAGAGGAAATACGCTAGCTTGGGACACCATGTGTAACATAGTCACTTTCTAAATGCATTTTCGGAATTATTTTTATTGGTTACAGTTAAGGTTAATACAATGACTTCAGTAGAGGTTTTGGCAACGTCGTAAGGACAAATTTCAGTTTCAGTTACAGTTGCATGTTAAATTTGAAAGAGTTTCAGTTTCAGTTATGGTTCATTATTATGGTTTGAGTTTCGATTCCTGTATCAGACATCTTATTGGATAGGTTTACATGGTTAGGGAAGTAGACAGAAATAGAAGAGCAGGGTAGACATCTACTTCAATTCATAGGCTGAATTTTTGTTATTTTTGGAACTACAATTTCGCTTAAAAGAGAAGAGTTAGTATTGAAAATTTGGGCTATTCAAACAACCAATAATTTTTAAAATGGCCTACCTAATGTAATGTAATATACCAAGGCAGTTAGTTTTTATTCTTTAAAAGTCAGGATATTTAAATTCATATGACTTATTCAGGCTTTTATAACCTTTTTAAATCTCGAAAAATAAATCGTTCCATTTAAATAATTGTTGTCTGTGTAAATAGCTCGAAAATGTGATGTTTCACCATCGTACTCAGAGTAAATAACAGTAATTCTCGTCTCATTTAAACAAAATCTTAGCTCTAATAATAACAAAGTTAACATTAGTTTCAACAATTTAAAATACCTGCTTAAGGCAGGTATTGTGGAAATGGAAAGCGTCACCAACTTCAAATTTGTTGTGCTTCCTTGGCAGGTCATAGGTTTATCCTTGTTTATATATTATTACAAGACCCTCTGGCACATGCATTTCTTTACGCGGATTGTGTAATAAACAAAGTGAGTCATTCACTAGAATTATTCTCATTCTAGATATTTCGGGATGGATCTGGAGATAAAGAGCAGCAATCTTCTGCGTTAGTTAGCTTTTATATGATTACGCGACAGATACATTATGAGTGTCCAGAAAGTTTTAGAAATAGTTGGGACTGTTAAAATTGTGTTTGTTCATTAGTGTTAAAATGTTGTTAATTAACTTGTTCTTTAACTAATAATAATTGTAAATATTTATAAATAGTTCTTGTAAATACAGTTGCTGTAAATAAAGTTGTGTTTAAATCCAAATACACAACTGGTATTAGAAGTGCGAAACAAAATTTTATCCGGGGATGATCGGGTATGTAATTGTATATCATTTTTGAACAGAAATTACTAAATTTTAGAGCTTTTTACGTAAAAAAGGTCTTCTTTTTGAGTTTCGTAAGCATGTAGCTTTTTCAAATACTTACAATCGATTTAAAAATCAAGCAGTTTACTCTACAATAGGCCTGGGATTTTTGGAGCATATAGTTTGGGTCAAAATAACACTTATAGTATCTATAATTTTTTTCTCTAGGACGCGTCCCTTCGAAGCTATCCGCCTTTAAAGGTCAAGTCCTGAAGAAGGTTTCTTGCTGGTAACTTTCAAATTACTGTTTCAAATGTTATAAAATATGGAAGCAAGTATCTGTGATCGAGTGATATAACATCTGCAGTATGTTGTCTAGCAAGCCAGGGGTGAAACACCCCTAATGCTTTTCACCGCTTAACTATGAAATATGATCTGCTTCATGAAACATGTGAAAAACTGAAAAGAAAATGTATGAACAATCAGTTATAAAAACATAATAGCGGCTACAATAAATTCTCGAAGTGAGCAACTTGTAGACAAATACATTTTCTATGTTGTAAAAATAATAAATCATGTCTTTGTATACATTTTTTTCTCGGAAACGGGCTGTTTTAACGGTTTCAAATAGGAGTACCTTTTTTTGAGAAAATTGTTTAAGGAATTTTAAAATGTCATTGCAAATTCGTTAAAAGCATCATCGTGAAAGTTAAGGGTGAAAAGCATTAGGGGTGTTCCACCCCCGGCTTCCTAGACAAGATACGGAGGATGTCATATCACTCGATCACAGATACTTGCTTACTATGTCTACAGTCCAAATTTTATAACATTGGACAGCGTAGTTTGAAAGTTACCAGTAAAAAACCTTCTTCAGGACTTGCCCTTTAAGGGCGAATAGCTTTGAAGGCAGGCGTCCTAGAAAAAATTATAAATAACTAGCGGGCCCGGCAGACGTTGTCCTGCCTAAAATTACTTTTCATATTGAACTTTTGACTCATTACCCAAATCGTTTATTCAATGTGAAACATTTTTCTGATTACGTTTATGTTCAACCAAATATGTCGTTCCTATCGTCAGTTATGATCGCGAATGCATACAAAAAATTATGATTTTGACAGTTTGTCCGAATTTCCAGACTTACGCCTACCCATATCATACAGTTTCTCCCGAATTTTCCAATTTTCCGGGCAACTTTTCCAATTTTTCGTTCCCCAAAAACCTTATTTTTGAATAGCCAAATCGGTCCAACCGTTAAGCACTTTCAGTTTTTCCCGAATTTTCACATTTTCCGGTGGATTCTCCAAAAATTTTCTTTCATACAAACCTTGTCCTGACAATTACGATTGCAACAAAAAAAATCAGCCAAATCGGTCCAGCCGTTAAGCACTTTTAGTTTTTCCCGAATTTTCAAATTTTCCGGTGGATTTTCCAAAATTATGATTTTTACAGTTTGTCCGAATTTCCCGACTTACGCATATCCATATCGTACAAAAATCCCATAGAAAAAAGCACTTTCAGTTTTTCCCGAATTTTCCAATTTTCCGGGCAACTTTTCCAATTTTTCGTTCCCTAATACCACATTCGGCCTCTGTTTTGTCGACGTTCCAAATTACTTTGTGCGTAAGCTCCAACTGAGAGCGTCGAACTCAACTGTATCCGTTGTTCCGGAGTCATAATGGATCGCGCTTGAGGCTTGAGAAATTCTTATTCGACTTGGCTCCAAACGCTGTCTACGCTCTTCATCAGTCTCATTGACTCGACGATCATGTAGTTGACTTGCATTAGGCGTACGCCGACCGATATTTAGACGCCTCACTGGTGGCATTTTTTCCAAAGAAACACCAAATACATGATCACCACCGATAACACACTGACAATTCAATTTTTAGAACTGTCAAACTGAACATCACATTTTTGTTTGTCAAACAGATTTTCCTATAAACATACCATCCAAATTTTTGACTTTCCCGGTGGATTTTCTAAAATTCTTTTCATACACAACAAAAAAGAAATCAGCCAAATCGGCCGAACCGTTCTCAAGTGATTATCTTACATACATGCGGCAATTGATTTTTATTTATATAGATTTAAGTGTTATTTTGACCCAGAAATATTGCCCCTTTGTTCTGGGACACATGTATATTGATACTGCGATATATCGATATCAATGGAATGCTCAACATTTGTTTACATATTTGGATTCCTAACAATATTTTACGAGTTGATATACTAAATGATGGAGTTTACAGTGAACGATTTTTACCATTTTAGTGCCAGTGTGAGGAGGAGCTATTGACGTCTACTGGTTGAAGCCATTTAAGATTTCCTTATTGGGCTAGGTTTACAGACCACCCTTTTTGTAAAATCCATGAGTACTTTTGTCAAAATACTTCCTATCATACAGGATGGACAACTTACGAAACATGAATTTTTTCTCAAAAATCTCAAATGGAACACCTGCATATTATTTTCACATTTGATAGTCAGTTTACTTAGCTTTTGATTGATGTGGATATTGTTGGGTCTGCAACTGACGGTTCCGATAGAATTGAAAATTGAACCTTAAAATGTAGTAATCTGGCTGATAGTTTATTCGGTTCTCCTATATGTTAGCATCCAAAACACAAAATATGGTGTTCATTTTTTTTCTGGTAATTGAGTTCACATTGAGACAAGAAATTCCATTACCAGATTGCTTCTTCATGGTTATATTCTTAAATAAGTGATAACTTATTAAACTTAGGAATAATTTGAAACAAGGAGTGCCATGGAAGAAAACAGTCCTTTCATGAAGTAATCTTGTAATGAGATTTCTTATACCGGTGTAAATTCAGTACGCTAATTTTTCTATAAAAAAAGTGTAGGCATTTTTCTGAGTTATGGGTGGCAAAATAGGGAAAATTTATGTTTAGAACACTTAAATTCTCAATAAAAACATGTATCATATCAATTCGTAAAGATTATTCCGATATACAGGATGTGCCAATATTGCGAAGTCGGTTCTTATCTCTGGCTCTATTCAAGATATCAACATCAACATGTATATTGAGAACCCCAAGACGCTTCTGATAAAATTGTTTTGATGTATACAGGATGTTCACGTGCCAAGTACAAAGTCAAAGTTATGTTTTTTTTAAATGGAATGCCACACATTTGGATTCCCCATAAAATTTCATGGAAGTTGATATTCTGCTTGCTGGGGTTTAGAGTAAGCGATGTTAAGATATTGCTATTTTGGTGCCAGTGTGAACCTAACTTTGTGGAGCTACTGATGTCTGTTAATCAAAGCTATCTAAGATTTCTTTATTGAACTAGGTTCAGAGGCTACTCTATTTGTAAAATCTATTAACACTTCTTCCAAAATACTTCATATTGTACACAGTGGCCAACTTGCGCAAAATTGAGCTTTTCAATTTTAAATGGAACACGCCCTATATCATTTGAAGAGAGATTTGATAGCCAGTTTATTAAGTTTTTGGTGAATGTAGATATTGGCAAGTCTGCGGCTGACAATTTAGACAGAAATAAAGATTGAACCTTCAAAATTGAAATTTTTGGCGTAATTTTATAACAATGAGCAAAAACGTGAGAAGGAAGTGAGACCAGGATGCATGTTATCATCACTTACTAGTTTTCGATTTATGTATATGCATATTGAAGAGACAAATAATATTATGAAAGTGAGAATAAACTCCGGAATTAATATGCAGGGTCAAACAGTATGCTGATTCACAGATGGTATAGCAGTATTACAATCCAGCAACATATGGAATGAGTGTTAATTGACTGTTCGAACAACTACTCCTCGAGCAAATACCCCACTACTTAAGCATTGAATTATAGAACAAACCCATACTTTTTGTACTACAAGACATTCTGTGATATCTCGTGGTACAAAACTAAGGAAGCACACCAAACTTAAATATGTTGCCTTTTCCATTTCCATAATACTCTTAAAATTCAGCACCATTTATCACATAGAATAAGTGCTTTTAAACTATACTTTATGAGATGCTCTATTAGAGCAACCTGTATTATTTTGATACTGATACCTGGAGTTACTATCAAAATTAAACCTGAGTCATCATGCTTAATATTGTAAATCAGTACATACCCTGCAGAAAATATATCCATACTTGGCTTCAGTTCACCATAACTATAAGACATTTCATTAAATAAATTTGTTTCAGAACTCAAAGTTCTAATAAATCTTTCTGGTGCAATATAGCAAGTGCGTCTACGTGACGTATCAAAAAAATATGAGTAATCTGCAGGATTATCTTCTGGTAAAAAAGTTGGTTTGAAAGATGCAAAATCAACTAGTAATATCCAGTTCCATGATGTGATAGTTATATTTTCCACTTTTATATCACCATGACAAACACCAACTTTATGACATTGATTTAATGCATATATAATCTGGAACGTTATCCACAATTTTTCTATGTATGTTAGAAAAGGTCTGGTGCTGATGCGATCATACAAACTGTGTTTAACATATTCTCTCATAATTAGACCAGATTTCTCAGTAAGCTCAACCTTTTGAAAGGGTAGACAATTCACTGCTGTGGATAATTTGATTCTATATTCTTCTAAACGTTCTTTATATGGTGATAATGGCAAAGATGGGTCATGTATTGCAAATACTTTTACAACAACATAACCCTCCTGAGATTCAGCCCTTGCTACTTTAAGAAATCTTGTGCTTCCTAAGCTGCAACATACAAACAAATTCCTTAGGCCTGGCTCAGTTGGTTAGAACAAGTAACAATACTGAAGTTATACTGGATTAACATATTAACTAACGGCTATTATTTAAAGGGGCGGTACTATATTACAGTTTTGGTCAGCGTGAAAATACAAATTGTATGTTCAATAACAGATTGAGTGGTAAAATATGAGCAGTAAAAAAAGTGGAAACGAGGAGTAACATATCTTCAAATGAGTAGCTCAATAAATATTTGAATGCGTGAAAATCCAATTGGGCAGTAAAATGAATAAAGGGGCAGTAATGCGTGTGCAGTCATGAAATCAGAATGGGTATGTTAGAAATCGTGGGACAAGTAGTTCTATAAATACTAACACAGTACAAAATATATGATCGGTCTGTTAATTGATACATACATATAATTTTTATTTATGTTAGGCAGCGAAATAAATAATAACAATAATGTAGATATTAAGAATAAAATTAAATTTAGTGCACCATTAAAATTATTCAATGCTAACGACTGAGACTTACAACGCTCCGCTCGCTTCGCTTCGCTCCGCTTGATCTTAACCTGACAGATTTTTGGACAAAAAGTGTCAGTTGTAAGCGTTTATAATGTTATTCTCTTCAAAGTTGCGCATTTTCATGTGAATAATATTTCAAAAGAATAATATAAACGCTAACGACTGACATTTTTAATAAAAGTCTGTCAGGTTAAAGTCAAGCAGAGCGGACTGCTGTAAGTCTCAGTCGTTGGCATCCAAATGATGCATTATTCTATGCAGCATTACAAAAATGCCTTGTGGTGCAATAGAAGATGCAAATGGATGAAGCAAAATTAATATTTTTTTTACCTGTGAGAGGCTGAGTGTATTTTAAACATTTCTGCGGGAAAACGGGGAGGGGTGCGTTGAATAAATTTAATGGTGCAATGCTAGTGTAATAGATCCAAGCACTCGCAACTCAGTGATAAGGTAATGAGCGAAACGACCTAATATTCATAGGGAAATCTCTTCCGATTGGCCGCCCACGGTGCACTGTCGTTTAAGCTGCTCCACTTTTAACGGAAGTGTGCAGCTCTTTTCATTGAAAATGACGTTCAATTTTGCCAAATGTCGAGAACTGGCGAACTATTTATCTAACTGCCCATTAATACATTATACTGCCCATTCAATCATTTTACAGCTCAAATAATAATTGCACTGGACATTTACTTAATCTGCTGCTCGAGTAAGTTTTGAACTGCCGTTGTAGGATTAAATAACCGACCAAAATCTTTTATATTGCAGGCCACGTTCTACTGCCGCATTAAGTTAATTACCGCCAAAAAATTTTAATACTGCCCGCGTGAATTTTTAACTGCCCGATGAAACTGCCTGGAGGTTAAAACAACCGCCCTGTATAATCAACTGCTTGCAGTTGTGGACCTCACGGTCGCGTACCTTTTTATGCGTAGTAAATAAATAAATTGTCTTCATATAAAGTGGACTGTAAACTTTATTTATATGAACTAAATAACAACAAACAAAACACTTAAAACGAGACTTAAACTGAAGAAAACTATTATATTAGCAACGGTTCGCTATGAGTGTCAGAACAAGACTGGTTAATATTGTAAAACTCTATACTGAATACACAGGATAAGGGTCGTAAAACGACCGGCACCCCTCCGCCCACATTGGGCTTTTCACAAGATGCCATAAATACCAATGGTATGACAAAGTAAAACTGAACACGCCCAAATAATTACTTCGCTTAACTAACCAACAGTATCAATAACCAATCAATCCAGAATTACGGTTAACCCAGTATTTTGCTTTCGATTAACCACGGTCTTATTTTTTAATGGAATATGGCATTTCTTGTAGTATTGAATTTTACCTTTCATGCCATTTTGTATTTGTACCTACATTAAGTTCAAGAACATTCTTTACAACATAATAATAATAATAATAATAGGACTTTATTTAGCCATAGGCTACTTAAGAACTCTAGTTGTATTATACTGGGTGGTCCGTTTCAAAATCATACATAGGAAAAATGCATTGCCGTACATAAACTCCGTTTCAAAACCAAACATTAAAGAAACGAATGACATCATTATGTAATGGGGTCGTTACATAATTTTTTAAAATCATATTTTCCCGAAGATTGTCGTAAAATATTTGACCCGTATTTTTTTATTTTTCTCACAGCGAACGTTTTAGGCATCTAAACCAGCATCAAAGTCAAGACGCTGGCCCTTTAAGCCTTTTAAATGATAACGTATCCAGGGCAATGCCGAGAATTGTCGATATCAGCCGGAAAGTACAACCGTTGTTTGTCAAACGCATCAAACGTAAACTGAATGAATAAACAATCATGGCAGTCTAGTCGTTTGACAGATAGTGTCCAGTGTTGTTGTTCAGTTTGTTTAATTTCCAAATAACTGAAGCACTCACCGTTTCGTTTTCATATTTTTCATTTCAGCACTGAGATAGTCCAAATTGGATAAATAATAATGTCAATCACTTCACTACTAACTACCGCACTACTGGTAAATTGTCTGAATCGAATTTAATGAAACCGTGCTTTATTTTCCGTACACGAATATACTAATTGACACAATAAATAGGAATAAAACATATAAATAAACGACAGGGAACTAGGTATTTCTTTTCTACACCCAATACAAATAAAAATAATAGATAAATTTTCAAATGTCAAATTCTGATTATTCTGAAAATTATTGATCCCTACTTTACCGACTCAAACTCCACGCAACGTTAAGCTTTCTGGGTGTCAAAACATCAATTCAGATGACCAATCACAAGCGCTTCTAAGCTAATGACGTAACCGGGGCAGCACTTGTTTCTGTTTAATTCACCTAAGGCGCACTTCGTGCTAAAATCACCATTGTTTAAATTTTGGGCTATTGGTGAGTAAATAAATGTTACCCAGAGGGCCAATGAACACCTAGTTACTTATTTCTATCAAAATTTTATTGACTTTCTATTTAGTGCAATGACCCCATTGTTACTGAAAATAGATCTCACACCCATCCAATGGTTTCCACCGCCATAAAAACTTTTCATTATAAATATATTTTCTTCCAGCAAATACATGACTAACTTACCAAAATAATTTTTTTCGGCACACGTCAAAAAAACATGGCTTTAGCGACTCTATGAACGACACTAAACTGTCACTTTTTATGTGGTTAGCAAACAGGAGTCAGAAAAAGTTTTTTTAGTGACTAGTCTGTAAAAATTTTTTTACTGACAATTCCGTAAAAAAATTTGTATTAAATCAAAGAATGCCTTTATGTTAACGAAAATTTATTTGTTAAAAAACTTCAAAGTACAATTTTATCAATTTTATCATCGAATATCGTGACAAGATTGTTGAACTCTTACTTTTATGTGTAGCTACCATTTCCGAAAAATATGCAAACATTACACTTTCCGAGTAAGTTTTCACATGTTTACTACTACACCAGTTAATAAATGTTTCGTATTTGGTGCTCGACTTGGTTGGCAGTAAATCAGAAACCGCTCCTTTGGCTGCTTCCTCAACTTCAGGAGGCGTATATGACATTCCTGAGTCTGACATTATGAAAATCTAGATATATATAAAAATCAATTGCCGTGCGTGTTAGTCTTGCAAAAACTCGAGAATGGCTGGACCGATTTTGATGAAATTTTGTGTGTGTTTGAGTGGGTCTCTGGATGGTTTACATTCACAATTGGACCCGGTATGTGGCGCTGCAATCGGGTTCTAGAAATTTTTTTACGGCTGGACCGATTTTGATGACATTTTTTGTGTGTTTGAGTGGGTCTGTGGATGGTTTACATTCACAATTGGACCCGGTAGGTGGCATTGCAATCGGGTTCTAGATTTTTTTTTACTGCTGGACCGATTTTGATGAAATTTTTTGTGTGTTTTAGTGGGTCCCTGGATGGTTTACATTCACAATTGGACCCGGTAGGTGGTGCTGCAATCGGGTTCTAGAATTTTTTTTAATGTCGGGCAGGACAACATCTGTCGAGACCCCTAGTCTGTAATAAATATCACAATTAATTATAAAAAACCCTGTTAAATAGCAAAAATTACTTACAAATTTCTTAAACCTGTAACGTTGCAAAAGTAAACCCAGTGGATAATCAAAATTGATTAGTGTTTACTTTGGACGTTCTGACGTCACGCCATGATGTGGAAGATAGGTACGTCATGTATTTTCAACCGGCACTACTCCTCCCGCCGGAAATCTGGAAGTGAACCGCCGAAGCTAGCCCCCCCACTCTCCGCTTATAAAAGTGGAGGATCTCGAGAAGAAATTCAGTACCTGGTCGTCCGGCCCTCAGTCAGGACCAGTACTCCCAGCATCTGAGATGATGCTGACCGCTCCGATCCGAAACAGAAATAACTGATTGAACCTGCCTAAGTTCGCCGTGTGATTAACTGATATACAATACATAAATTTGAGTAATTGCCCGGTGAATGATAGTTGGTATTGCAGTAATATTAACTATCAAACACAACCTAGTTGCGAGTGGACTAGATCCAGCTTTGCGTAGCGAGGGAATAGATACAGCAGGAGCTAAGGGTGGTGTGGGTGGGATCGATCTGGCAATCTCGTGGTGACATAAGTCAACAAATGAGACGATATACAGGCGGGGATCGATCACACCTGGCCGAACCGGCGGCCTTTAGTACAATCCAGCTGTAATACCGTCTATTTCCCCGATACGTATAACCCGGTGATATTCCAGAGGAGATTGTATTCTGGGGCTATCACGACAACTCCACGAAACCGATGGTAATTCAGTTAGATCATACGACGAGCCTGTGGCGTGTCCAATCAGGATACACCGTGAAAACCGATTTAATTTTCATAAAGAAAACCCGTTCAATTTCATGTAAATACCGATTTTGCTGTAAATATTCTTTTAGTTTTATCATTTTATCTTGTATATAGCTACAGTAATAGAATACCGATATAATTTCCTTATGTGTTGTTATTTTAACCGTCGTTTAGCAATAGTAAGAGAACCCAACCCTTTCTGCGACTGAAAGCTAAGGGTAGCAACGAATAAGTCTCATACCGACCAGATACAACGAAAGAAATTGTTCATAAGCGAACGACCAATACGTGATACCGAGGGATACAGCTGTATATCTAAGGGCCCAAATCCAGAAGCACCGAGAAGGATTAAGATACGTCATTCTACCAGTGACGTCCGAGAATAAAAAACAAAGAGACAGTAACGTTGTAAACCAAATTACCTATTTTCCTTCTTTCTATTTAAGTTGTTTACATGAGATCCATAGCAACACAAGCACTAATCCAAAGTAATCTATCATACAGCAAATAATAATTAATGTCACTATTGATATTTTTTACTCTTTTTGCAAGCAAAATAATCATGTTTATTGGAATTTAGATAAGCGTATCGCTCATCTGTAGTTGCCGGACTCACTTCGTTCGTCCATCAAACGTACAGATTCGCCACAAAAAATATCACTTTAGCTCCTTATAAAATAATATACTATTACGTTAATTTTGAACTCAGTCTGATTTTATTACATACCATAGCCTTCCTCAATAAAAGGTCATGACTACGTGAATCCAAATTCTGCTAGCCGCAATGGGAAATTATTGCTGTATTTTCTACCATGCCGGACATTATTAACCTTAATGTATGCAACACGATATCAAAGATAAAGCAGAGAAGTTCCTGGCGGAACAAATTGGAATTAAACCGAAAGTCCTGGATGCATATCTAATCGGACAAAGGGTAGAAACTAAAGCAATAGTAGTGAAAATGCAGAACTGGGAAGAAAAAAATAGATGTTCTGAAGAATAAGCGTAAATTCAAAGGAACGAGGATTTTCATTGAAAGTGATCTAACTCAAAAAGAATTGGAGACGCAATGAAAAATAAAGGGGATTCAAAGTGAAATTCAGTGAAAGTGGGACACCGGAAGTTGACCATAAATCGAAAACCTATTAACATGGAATCTGAGGGAGAACACAAGGAAACATGGGTGCACCCTGGCACAAAACAAGGTAACCAAATCGGTCACTTGCTTATAACAAGAAAAAGAGCAAAATATGTCAAAGATGTAAGGAGTTATAGAGGAGCAAATGCGGACTCAGACCATCCCTTAGTCGTGGCAACAGTGAAACAAAAAATTGCAGTCGAGAAACAAAAACAAAGGAAAAGACCAATCTCAAATTGAAAAATACACGTCAAAGCTTAGAAGAAAAATTGAATAACAAAAACCATGCGACGCCAATTGTAGAAGAGATAAACCAGGAGAGAAGAAACATAAAAGACGCAATATTAAATGTTTCAGAGATGGCAGTTGGGTGCAAAGAGAAAGAAAAAGGAGCAGATTTGTTTAACAATGAATGTAAAGAACCCATTCAGAAGAAAAATTAGATTAGATTGAGATGGATACAATCCAGAACAGAGGAAGACTATGAACAATACAAACAACTAAGGAAAGATCCAAAATGTGCAAGCAAAAGAGAAAAGAGTGGATAAACAGACTAGCAGAAGAGATTGAACAACACATCAGAAACAATAACATGAAGATATTTTATAGGTAAGTAATAAAATTAAAAATTTTAAGTACCCCTGACACAACGCTTGAACAGATCTTCATAAATTATAGCTAAGAACCATCTCGATCACGACAGCTTTCAAACAAAAAAAAAAACGCATCAAAATTGGTCCATTCATTTAGGAGCTACGATGCCACAGACAGACACACAAATACACAGACAGACACTTCAAACTTATAACACCCCTCTTTTTGCGTCGGGGGTTAAAAAATAAAAGAACAGGGTAAAGAAAATGGAATTAAAGTCCGAGCTCTCAAAAACAAAGACGGGGAATTAATAAATGATAAAGAAAAAATTAAACGAATATGGAAGGAACACTTCAGTAGTCTACTGTGTAAAGAAGCATAAGAAGATGAGAATATAGATTTAAATGAAGCAGATATAGAAATTGAAGATCCATCGTATGAAAAAATTATAGAAATAATATCAAAAATAAAAAATGATAAAACATCAGGCAGTGACGATATAATCGAAGAGTTACTAAGGTATGGAGGCAAAGAAATACATGGAAGAATATACAGTTTAATATTGTCAATATGGAAAACAGAAGAAATGCCAGAGGAGTGAAAGAGGGGAATACACATACACAAGAAGGGAGATCGAGAAGATACCGATAATTACAGGGGAATAACCCTGCTGAACACAACAAATAAAATAATGTCGACAATGTTATACAGAAGACTATAACCGTATGCTGAAAAAGAAATTGAGGAGTATCAAAATGGCTTTAGACCCGGGAGATCAACTATTGATGCACTACATGTCATCATAAGGTTCTCAGTCCGAAGACTGGTTGGACGCGTACCTCCATTCTTTTCTATCCTGAGCTAACCTACGCATTTCCCTAAAAGTAGAACATCCTACATCCCTAACTATTTGAGAGCAGTAGTCTAATCTAGGCCTACCCCTACCTCTTTTCATTCCTATCTCTGACTCTAGTATGTCGCGAACTATTCCTTCGTGTCTCAGAAGGTGTCCTACCATCTTATCTCTCCTACTCTTTATTGTCTTCCATACCTTTCGCTTTTCCCCAACTCTTTCTAATACTTCCCTATTGCTAACCTTATCTATCCATGGTATCTTCATCATGCGCCTGTAGCACCACATTTCAAACGCTTCTACTCTTTTTCGATCCGCTTCCCCTATTGTCCAAGTTTCGCACCCGTATAATGCCGTACTCCATACGTACGATTTTAAGAGTCTCTTCCTAGTCTCTATATTAACCGTTCTCGAGCATAATAGTTGTTTCTTTTTGTTAAACGAAACTCGGCCCTGCGCCATTCTTTGTTTTATATCTTTAGTGCTCCTACCGTCTTGAGTTATTTTACTTCCTAAGTAGCAGAAATCCGCAACCTCCTCTATCTTCTCATTTCCTATTTGTATTTCCATTTTAGTTCTATTTTCACACCCCCTACATACCAAAATTTTAGTTTTCTTTTTATTGATTTTCATGCCGTAGCCCTGTGTCATAACTGCTTCCATTTCATTCAAAGCCGCTCCTAATTCTTCTTTGCTAGATGCTAACACTGCTATATCATCCGCAAATCTGAGCATGTTCATAGTTTGGCCCTGTACATTGATCCCTGCGGCTGTTCTTTCCTTAACAATATTAATCGCATCTTCGATATATAAGTTGAAAACTAGAGGTGACAATGCACATCCCTGTCTCACTCCCTTCCGGATATCTACTTCCCTTCGTTCCTGCTCACATTCTATAACTGCCTTTTGCTCTTTGTAGAGATTATGTATTATTCTTCTGTCCCTGTATTTCATCCCTACCTTTCCCAGCACTTCGAACATCTTCCCCCATTTTACGTTGTCGAAGGCTTTTTCTAAATCTACAAATCCTATATAGACGCTCTTTCTCTTTTCTATCGTTTTTTCTATAATTACTCGTAAAGCTAGAATGGCCTCGCGCGTTCCTCTATTTCGTCTAAATCCGAACTGATCTTCTCCTAATATTTCTTCCGCCTTTTTCTCCATCCTTCTTTGCACAATTCTAGTTAAAATTTTTGACGCATGGGAAGTTAAACTGATAGTTCTAAAATTTTCGCATCTATCCGCGCCTTTCCTTTTTGGCAAAGCTACTATGATGTTCCGTTTGTAATCTTCTGGAATCTCGCCTGTCAGGTATATGCGACTAACTAATTTAAATAAACGATCTATTACCTCTTGACCTGCGCACTTTAAGATTTCTGCCTGCAAGCCATCTATACCTGGCGCTTTATTATTCCTTAAACTTTTTAGTGCTAGATCAAACTCTTCTCTCATTATAGGACTCCCTAGGTTATCCCCCTCTACACTGCTTTCGCTTTCTAATATATCTTGCACTTCCTGTCCCGCATATAAGTTTCCTAAATATTCTTTCCACCTATCTGCCTTTTCCCCGCTTCCGATTAGGATATCTCCTGCCTCATTTCTAATGTTTTTGGTACTAGATCCAATTTCTCTAAAATTTCTCCTAACTATTTTATATGCTTCATCAGTCTTTCCTATTTCGAACTTATCTTCCACTTCTTTGCATTTATTATCGATCCATTGCTCTTTCGCTTTCCTACACTTCCGAATGATTTCCCACTTGATCGCCTTATATCTTTGTTTCCCTATTTCATCTAACCTATTTTTATATTTTCGCCTTTCCTCTATTAGACTCACAATATGTTTTGTTATCCAGGGTTTCCTACTTTCATTCTGTTTATGACCCAAAATATCCCTAGCTGAGGAAACTAAACTATTCTTAATGCAATTCCATTCTGCCTCTATGTCCCTAACAATATTTCCACCCGCCCCCTTTAGTACTTCGTTTGTCTTTTTCTCGAACTTATCGCGCGTATCATCATCTTTTAGTTTCTCTGGGTCAAGATACCTTCTTCCGCTTCGTTTTTTCAAAATCTTAAATTTAAGATTAGCTTTCATAACGACTATGTTGTGATCACTATCTATATCTGCTCCTGGATAACTTCTACAATCTCTAACTTGATTTCTAAATCTTTGCCTAACGAGAATGTAATCTATTTGATATCTCCCTAAGTCTCCTGGCATCTTCCACGTATAGCATCTCCTAACATGATGGTGAAATAGAGTGTTCGCGACCGTTAAGTTATGTTTATCGCAGAACTCTATCAGTCTAACTCCCCTATCGTTCCTATTGCCTATTCCAAAGGGGCCAACTATTCCGCCCTCTCGCCCTGTGCCTACGACTGCATTGAAATCTCCTATAATTATTAAATTTTCGTGCCCTCTCACAAAATCTATCACATGTAATGAACCAAATACTAGAGAAAAGCTTAGAGTTCAATATAGAACAGCACATGTTATTCATAGATTTCAAACAAGCATTTGACAGTGTTGATAGAAGAGGTATGTTTGAGGAGATCAGAAAATTAAATATTCCTACGAAACTGATTAACATGATAAAAATAACGATGAGGAACACCAATGCTGTAATTAGAACACTGGAAGGCATAACAGAAAGCTTCGAAGTCAATATAGGAGTGCGACAGGGAGATGCTTCTATTGAACTTAACATTAGAAAGTATAATAAGAAAAATCGATCAGGGTACCATAAACACAAAGAGAACACTAATAATGCAGATGATATGGTAATCATAAGTAGGTAGAAGAGAGACCTCATAAAGGCATTTCAAGAGATGATTGGGGCAGCAGAAGGTGTGGGAATACAAGCCAACAAACAGAAAATGAAATATATGAGATATGGAAGACATGTAGGAGAGGGAAGCCACAGCCTACAGGTGGATAATTTCAAATTTGAAGAGGTAAACAACTATCGCTATCTAGGAACACAAATAAATGTAACTCAAGGAAGGGTAAGAAGTGAAAGCAAGAATATAGGGCATACTTTGCAAATAAGAATATATTGAATAATAGACAGATAAGAAAAGACACGAGAATTAAAATATATGAAACGATGAAAAGGCCAGTAGTCACATATGCGACGGAGTCCAGAAGCTTAACATGACAGAGGAAGAGCAACTGAGAATTTTTGAACGTAGAATATTAATGGACAAAGAAAAATAAATGAAAATGAATGTAGATCGTTAATGAACTTCGAAGTATTGGAAGAGAGAAAGGGAAAAGACATAGTAAAATATATTAGAGCACAGAGAATAAGTTGGTTGGGTCACATAATAGCGATAAGAACAATAATGGAGTGGAACCCCAGCGGAAGAAGAGCAAGAGGGAGGCCCAGAATGAGATGGTATGATGACGTTAGGCATGATCTAAGAGCACTGAAAGTGGATAATTGGAGAGAACGGGTGCAGGATAGAGGAAGATGGAGGGAGATAGTGGAGAGAGCAAAAAGTCACAAACAGATGTGAGGTATTCATAATTGAACGAGGCGTGGGGACTGATCCACCCCAAAAAACGATTTGGGAAGTTCTCTGGAGGACGGCCAAAACCCAAATGGGTTGTAGTACCAAACAATAATAATAATGCAACACGAGGAACAAGAATATGGATATAACAAAGTTGCATCTGAGTCGCAGCGCGGATGGTGCTCTTTCAAAGTTGACGGTTAAATTAAAAATTGCTGCTGACACATTTTCTGCCAACAGATTGTTATTTTACTGACTCTTTTCATCTTAAGGAATGCCAAAATAATACTTTCAGATACATTACAAGTCGCGAGTGGGTACCAGATAACTCCAAACTTTTCTTAAGCGGGAGCGCTACATGACGTATTTTCTACCAATATATTTTTCTTTTTACTGACTCTTTGCATCATGAAGAATGTCAAAATATCAATGCCAGACACATTAGATAGTCGCGAGTGGGTGCCAGACGATTCAAAACTTTTCTGAAGAGCGCCATCTGCGGTGCGACTCAGATGTAACTTTCTCATAGCCATATTATTGTTCTTCCTGTTTGATACATTAATACTAATAACGTTTAGCATGGTAGAAAATACAGCAACAATTTACCATTGCGGCTCCCTAACCATAATACGTGTCCAAGATAAGGAGGGCCAGTATGGGGATATTGGAAATGACAAGAGATGCGGATTTGGTTAAATGGGAAAAAGTTGTGTAATTAAAGGACCAATAAAATGGCGCCTAGAAATCCTTGATAAGATTTTCTGTTTTTGAGTTATTTTGAAAAAACTGAATTTATGGATTTTTAACTATGTATATTAGCTTCCCAGCCTAAGCTAGGTAGCTATTGTGATAGTCGTTTTTTGACCATGGTGTTTTTTCATCAAATGTGGACGTTTCAGGTCATTCTAAGACTTTTTGGCAAGGTGGCACATTTCCGTCCGTATGGGTGTGTGTGCGTGGGTGTGTGGGTGTGCGTGGGTGTGTGGGTGTGTGTGTGTGTGTGTGCTCGTTATAGAATATTTTGCTGGTGCGGTTCAGTTTCTCGTGTTTTATTGAATTATTTTAATATAATATTGTATTATACAATGCCAAAAATTAAACACGCAGTGTGGGAAGATTTTTGGTGCTTAAATAAAAAAATAAAAGTGGTAATTGGGCTGTTTGTAAAAAATTTGGCAAAGAAATGCAGTCACATTCAGATTCAGACCCTGAAATGGACCTTCCAATAAATAGATTAAGAAAATAATTTTGCTTTTACTACTTTTATTATTTAATTTATTCTTCATGACATTTTTGTTTTTTGTTATGAATTTTGGTTATGTTTGTATGCTTATTATTTGTTTTTTGGATTAATAAACAATTCAATAATAAAAATTCAAGAAGAGCTTTGTTTCCTCACAATTTAAAGAAATATATCATAAATATCTCATATATATCAAATTCTTGATGTATATCGGATATAAATCGTAAATATCCGATATTTTGATATTTATAATAAATATCATGATATTTGCCAACCCTGCCTGATATTATTAATGAAATGCAAAAAAAAAAATAGGTATGTATGTACTTAATGATATGCTATACATTTTGGTTATGAAACAGACTTTATGATAAGCAATGCATTACTTAGGTACATATTTATTAAAGGCTGTCTACAGATAATGTAAAAACCTAACCTCAAAACTAACCTCTACGGGAGCCGATCCTACCCGAGCTAAACATACCAAATTACCAGATCTGTGCGATACCTCCCTACCTACCGTCGCCGGATGGAGTTTTGACTAACGTACGGGGGGGTAATGACTTATGCAATATGTAGGACACTTGTGAATGCAATAAGTTGCAATAAGTATGCAATAGGCTGCAATAAGTATGCAATAGGCTGCAATAAGCATGAAATAGGTTGCAATAACTTGCAATAAGTGTGCAATAGGATGTAATAAGTATGCAATAGGTTGCAATACGTATGCAATAAGAATGCAATATGTGGGAAATGCCGTGTACTCTGCACCCAATAACGTACTAATGTCCTAATTAAAGATTTTGAAAATTTTATTGAAATTTTTCGTTAAATCTTTTCGAGAATTCTTAGGATTGGAAAATATATGAATAATACTCGGACATTTTAAGTATCGATTGAATGTAATATCTGTTAAACTTCGTACTAAAGAAGCAAGAACCAAAACGCGCGGGGGTTTTTTGTTCGAATAGAGTTACTCGTTTCGCGCTCTATCCTACTTCAAAATTCTTATCATGGAGCTCTTATGGGACTTAGATTTTAAACACTGATTATTTAAATTCAGTGCATTTCTTAATAGGGATTCTGCAAGTGACATATAGACTGCTCTTTCCAGCTGTTACATTTTCAAAAACAATTTAGAATACAACTTAATTTCAGAAATATTTTAAAACGGAGCACAGTATCTATTAGAAAAGCACGTATGTCTTGTGTAGACCAGACCAGATTATTTTGACGTTTGCTGGACAAGGTTTGAGGTTAAGTTGCTTATTTCTCCGGCTTATTTATTGTTTAAACTTTATTTAATAGGTGGTTTAAGAATTTACTTATATTTAAGAATTGTATAATGGAAGAGAAAGTGTTAAAAATTAGTGTTGTTAACGACTTCTTTATGAACGATTTAAACCATCTTCTGTGTCCTTGGTTTAGGATAGTAAACCATGTACTGTGTCGGTTCTAGCTCAGACACGCTCGCGCCGTAAATTGCAGTGTTTTGTTGAATTTTAGTTTTAAACAAAATGACTGCATAAATAAATGTTTTTATAAAACAAACACCGAAAAAAAGCTTCATAGTAATCGCCATATATTGATTTAATGTAAAGAAATCAGGATGAAAGGTAAAAATAGAATGTGAAGTGCAAGGTCATCTAAGCTCCATTTAAAAAGCATTGAAAAATTTTATCCAACTATTCTGTTAGGATAGCGTTCTAAATTTCGCGCTCTGATTTCGCCGTTACACTTAATGGACTCTATCCACGAGGATTCTTTTTTCTTTTTTTTCTAAAGTACATATTATGTAGTTTGTTGTAATTTACTGAATTTTTCATTGCATGTGTTGTGTCCGGTGCCCCGTCACGAAAGGTATTTTTTTAAAGAAAATACGAGATTACTAATGATAATAAGGGAATAATAGCACGCTAAAACGTTGGATTGGCAAAACCTAGTTGGGATATAAATAGACGCCGTAAACACATCGTTTCTTTAGACGCGTAATTTTTATATAACCACTATGCGTCCTCTGCTAGATTGGACAACCTGAGGCATTGTACTTAAATCAAGAAATAAACTGTTTTCTTGGAATGGGATTCCCTTATCTGACGGGGCACCAGATACACACATTCTGAACTGTAAAACTTTAAACATAAATTACGAGTTAAAGCAAAAAAAACAGTAAGAAACGAAAAAACGGCTGCAAGCTAGGTTTAATCTGCGGATATTTCTATTACAGAGCCGGCGCATTAGCCATTCGAACACGGAGGGAGTTGCCTGACATCTTCGAATTAACGTAGAAATAGTTAACAACACGTATCGCAGCGGAAGAATTAGCCAAGCGAAGCCCCATAACGCATACTGGTTACATATCATAGTCGTCCCAACAGGGGTATTCTTCCTGCGTATACCGTAACAATATATTGCTATATCGGGTGCTATAATTATCAAGTGTCGAGTAGTCCGCTCGGTAGTCCGAGCGTAGTGCGTAGTCTCGTTTGGTATGAGTCTGGGTAAATTATATTGCTACTACTAAATTTTATTCGACTAATGAAATTCGGAGTCAGAGAACAGATAATTAGCAGTACCTGTTTGTTGTGCATTTGTAAAAAATAAAAACTGCGACATTAATTTAGCCGTATGCAGGCCAATTTGGGTGCGTGTTTCCGAGACATTCTCGGAGAAGCACGTTAAGAAATGCAGGACGAAGATGAATTACGGCTAGGCTGAGAAAATGATGACTTGATTATTATTTACAGGGCTTTGGGAATTATTTGCGAATTATTTGAAATGCATTGAATATTTATATTTCAAATACAATTTTGATAGGTTTCTTATGTAGATGGGTAAATGTATTTCACTCGTCAACTTCATACCTAGATAACTCTTTTATGTTTTTCAAACTATCTACTTATTCTCTCTTATTAATAATACACGGATCGAGACACAGATTAATTATCGCAAAAAATTTTCTTTCTGGGATGCATTTTTCGACCTATGTTTAAACCAACTTCTTTATATTTGGCCTTTTTCTCATTACTGAAAGTTACGACTGAAGTAAGGTTAATATAAATGCTGGTACTAACTCCAAGAATTCAGGTAGTTTGAATTTGTTTATAACTTGCTTTATAAGAGCACTACTATTCCAACACCGCACATAACTTTAAGCTCGACTTTTAGGTAATCGAGCAAAATTTTGCGACATCTCAGTTTATAATTTACCATTGGAATAAAGTAATATTGTAGGTCAGCACGAGGTAAAGCAACACTCATTGCCTAGGTAATGTCCATATGTCCATGAAGTGTTGATGCAATAAACTTGCAATAAGTTGCAATAAGTACGCAATGGGCTGCAATAAGTTGCAATAAGTACGCAATAGGTTGCAATAAGTGTGCAATGTATTGCAATAAGTATGCAATAAGTTGCAATAAGTATGCAATATGTGCAATATTTGTGCAATATTGCACGTGTGGGACGCCAAAATCCTAAGAGATTATCCCTCGCTAACGTAGTACTTAAACCTAAGTACATATAAGGTATAACTAGTATTCGGTTCCATAATAAATATTATTCATCCGAGTATTCGGTTCTGTAGACATTACCTTTATTAAATCCAATATACCTAAATGAAACGAAGGAATCCATAATTTCTAGGTGAGGGTTTGTAAATAGAAAATCCAATATACACTATTGGACAAAAGTAAAGCAACAAATTATTTTTGTGATTATGTGCAAAATCTGTCATAATTTCAATATGGCACGTCCTTTCAATTTGAATTAAGAGCCGTCCGACCATTTTGCCGCTTATGAAGTTTCTTAACAAATTTTCCTAAGAAAGTACAGCTGTAGTTGTAGGAATACGAACTTCTTCTAAAGACCATTCGACTGTATTTGTTGATTTCTACCGCAGTAATGATTTAGATTTTTAATATTCTTTTATATTTTCATTCTATAAGCCAAACAAAACGTTCAAAATCCGAGAAAACTGCACAGTTATGTTCAGCACGTTGTTGTAGCTTACATTGAATTTTTTTCTAAAAAATAAATCGATATATCAATTCAACACAAATTTAGGAAGTGAACGCTTCAAATTACGTTCCGTTATCTTCGAAAATGTAGCCACAGTTAATTGGGAAAATCGGATAATTTTATTCTCCGAAATTTAGAGGCGAGTACTACCTATCTCTATCATGCTGTTTCTTTCGATCCATACGCAGCACGCATGACCAGTTGGTGGCGGGGAGGTGTTACAATGCTCCACTGGGTGGTAGGGAGTAAGCGGGAAATAAGTAAGTTGTCTGCTGGGGATTGCGATTGCGCTGCTACTGCAGTTGGAATAATTATTCTGTTTTCATTTTTAATTTTTGAGCAACATGGGTAGCTAGAAACGGAGACTTTCTCGACACAAGAAAAGCAGACGTCTAATTGCTAAGCGATCAACAAAGTTTAGGTAGGAGTCGGAGTATTTTCTATAAAACATTAATGCATAGTAAATAACAAATAAGTTTTTCTTATGGATGAATTAATTAATAGTTATTTATGATGTTAGTGTTAAAAGTGCCATTTAACACGCAAATCATACAATTTTCTTCTACAAACACTATTAAACAAGGCACTAAAGAGATCAAATATATGTTATTAAATTCAAAATTTAAACCAAAACAATTCGAAATCTAGTGTTCAAGGTAAATGACTTAAAATTGGTGCCTTAAATTTATATTTTTGACACTGACAATAAACGTTAAAAATTGTAGTTTTAATAATGTTTGTAGAAAAAATAATTCATTGTTTAATTTATGCATTTTTGTATTAAATATAATTTAATATTTTGTGAAATTTTGACGTTAAAAAACTAAAATACTCTTAAACAATATACAATATTCGGCACTGTTTGGGGCCTTTTTGTCGGGATTCCTCCATGTATCTTAACTACTTTATAAAGAAATCTTGACGAAGGCCGCAATCGGAGCCGAAACATGTATTATATTTTCCAGTCTTTTAATAACAATACTTCAAATAATACTAAATTATATTTTTTGATAAATTAAGTTTTCCCCGCAAATCAGTTTCATGACCCAGCTACCTTCACTTACCTACACTTCAATATAATTTATCGAGGAACTATGCTCATTTTTAGAATTTGGACAAACTTCCTCCGGCAAAGTTGTAGAGAAAGGATTGAATTTTATTTTACACCAAGATTCAATTCATTATCTCGCATAGATGAGACGAAAATACTGTTTTTTTCGTGAGATGAGAATCTCACGAACTATAAAAAAAACGTATTTCATCTCGAGTAGCAGAAAATGCAATTTTTTCTACACATATACACGTATATTTGGGGGTGTGCATGATTCACTGCATTCACTTTCCGAGTCCATAATAATCGCATTTAAAAATTTAAAATGTTGTTAAATTATAAACAAACTGTCACAATGTAAATTATTAATTATTTGTTTAGTCATTACTATGGTAGGTAACATAGATACGCAGGCCCCTAAATAAAAATGTTTCTTTTATCCATTATTAAAACTATAAATTTGACATTTTCATTTTCACTTCTAGAGATGAAAATATTCTCATCTCTAGAGTAATGGAATGGAAGCATTTTTGACACAGGGCTACGGCATGAAAATCAATAAAAAGAAAACTACAATTTTTGGTATGTAGAGGGTGTGAAAATAGAACTAAAATTGAAATACAAAAAAATAGGAAATGAGAAGATAGAGGATGTCGCGGATTTCTGCTATTTAGGAAGTAAAATAATTGGAGATGGTAGGAGCACTAAAGATATAAAACAAAGAATAGCGCAGGGTCGAGTTGCGTTTAACAAGAAGAAACAATTATTGTTATGTTCGGGAACGGTTAATGTAGAAACTCGGAAGAGACTCTTAAAATCGTACGTATGGAGTGCAGCATTATACGGGTGCGAAACTTGGACAATAGGAGAAGCGGATCGAAAAAGAGTAGAAGTGTTTGGAATGTGGTGCTGATGCAGACGCATGACGAAGATACGGTGGATAGATAAGGTTAGCAATAAGGTAGTATTAGAAACAGTTGGGGAAAAGCGAAAGATATGGAAGACAATAAAGAATAGGAAAGATCACCTTCTAAGACATGAAGGATAATAGTTCGTGACATACTAGAATCAGAGATAGGAATAAAAAGAGGTAGGGGTAGGCCTAGATTAGACTACTGCTGTCAAATAGTTAGGGATGTAGGATGTTCTACTTTTAGGGAAATGTGTAGGTTAGCTCAGGATAGAAAAGAATGGAGGTACGCGTCCAACCAGTCTTCGGACTGAGAACCTTATGATGATAGGAGTAACAAAATGTCACTTTCATATAGAGTAGACAGTTGAAAAATTGCTATTTTCATATACAGTGCTTTCATTTCAAAACTAGCCACCCTCAATAACACTTGATATGAAGGGAATTCAGCTTAAACAAAAAACACGTCAATTTAGATATCGAGGGGGAAGTTTAAAACCAAATACAGATTGAGGTTTCACCCCCTCACCCTCAGCTACCCCTACTTTGAAATTTCAAATAGCACCCCCTACCTTGTGATACATAATTTTAAAGGCCGTAAAAATCCCGAACTAACCACGTCTAAAAAATTGGATTATATATTTGGCGAGAGAATATAATGAATAAGAAACATTTAAAGAATGAAACTTAATTTACATTTGAAATATGACACAAATCAACTGTCAGATTTGACAAATAAAATTTATTTAATACTTTCTGATGGTCTGAATAATATCCTATTCCTAACAACGGACCAAAATAAGGTGATAGATTTTTTGTTTTTTACTATCGCTGTGATAGCCATGTAACCATAAGCAAATTTTTAATTTCTATTGGTGCAAATCCCGTCAAGTGACTTATGAATTATATTCTCAGAATTATTATGACTATTTCAGAAAAATTACTTTATTATGTGTTCAAAATGTGCTCCATTTGCTAGACAATAATACAGTCTGTTTTCGAACTCGTTGCGAACTTTTTCAACAGTTTTCTGGAGTAATCCGTCTACACTCTTGGGTAATCCTATTGCATCCCATTTTTCAAAAAATATTGAAAAGCGTGCTTTGGTAAAAGAGTGTAGACGGATTACTCCAGAAACTGTTGAAAAAGTTCGCAATGAGTTCGAAAACAGACTGTATTATTGTCTAGCATATTTTGAACACATAATAAAGTAAATTTTCTAAATTTGTCACAATAATTGTAAAAATACATTTTTTGACTTTAGGTTTCATCCACTTATAACAATATGGATAGGTCAAGAAAATATTCGAAAGTGGCGTTTTTAACATTAGAAACCTTCTTGCAAATTTAATTTCCTTAACTTTTTCAGATTTTGAGAAAATAAATAAAAACCTAATTTCCACCTCCCACTTTGGAGGAGCGTCACTCCTAAGGGAGCGACATATTATGAGGATTTGTTTATATCAAACACCCCCTTTAATTTTCAACAAGGAATCGCCTCTTAAATTTTTTCGCACTTACATGTTTGGATACACACTGTATATGTGTAGAAGAAAAAGTTACGGCGATTTGAACACGATAATCGTTCTGAGCGCGTAACTCTTGAAGTCGGTATTAGTTACGCGCTCAGGACGGCGATTATCGTGTTCAAATCGCCATAACTTTTTTTCTATACGAGATAATGAATTGAATCTTGGTGTAAAATAAAATTCAATCCTTTCTCTATAACTTTGCCGCAGGAAGTTTCTCCAAATTCTAAAAATGAGCATAGTTCCTCGATAGGTGAAAATTGCACTGCACCAAAAGGACAACGTCTCGAAAATCGCAAAGCGGAATGAGAAGTAATTATGTAATTGCAATTTGAAAGATTTCGTGAGCATCCTGAACGTTTAAGAAATAATTTTAAAAAAATTGCAACTCGACAAGACAATTTTTGAGGAAGTTATGATACATTTTGAGCGCATCGCATTTCCTACGCGCGAAATATGGAAAATCGGACCGCTTGCACTTCCCTTCTTTTGCCCGCAAGCTCGGACAAGCGAAGTTGCATCGCCGCGCCGCGCCGTTGCGACTAGAGTGGGAAGAAATCCCTGCCTACAGGAAAAATTGTGTGTCGTTTTATTTCATAAGTTAAAAAGAGATGCAACGTGGGATAGTTTTTAAGCGAAATACATCACGTCAGACCCGTTTCTGTGGAACGTGTGGAAAACTAGAGATAAAAATTAAAACTCGGCTGAAATTATTTCCTTCGGATGGCTCTTAAATTATTTCTAGTGATAATATAGCTTTATACGCTAAAGTAATAATTATTAGTACCTATATAAAAAAGAAGTATTAGTACATAAATTAATAAGACAAGTAAAGCAACAATTTTTAATCTTTTTGAAAAAACAGCAACATTATAGAACTCGAATCAAATAATATTAAAAATATGCAGTCACAAAGTCAATAGTTGATGGCATAACCATTATTGGCAATAAACTTTGCACACCTTCTGGACATGGATGAGATTAACTTGTGGATAACATCTTCAGGAATACTTTGCCAAATTTCAACTATTTTATCCTGCAGAGCCTGCTTGTTTCTAAATGTTTGTGTTCGTATTCGTCTCCATACCTCTTCCCACAAGTTTTCTATCGGATTTAGGTCAGGCGATTGTGCTGGCCATTCCAAGCCTTGCATATTATTTGTCCTGAACCATTGTTTAACGAGGTTCGAGGTGTGCCTAGGACCATTATCCTGTTGGAATACGAATCGCAATGGCATTTCCCAATCTGCATGAGGCAACATAACATTCTGGAGAATGTCTCTGTACACAAAGCGATCCATAATACCGTCAATAAAATGTATAGGGCCTATCCCATTCAATGAAAAACACCCCCATAAAAGTACGCTGCCTCCACCATGCTTGACTGTTGGTGTCACGTACAATGGATTGAACCTCTCGTTTATAGGCCTTCTTACGCGACGCATGCCATCAGAATTGAAAATATTGTACCACATTTCGTCACTAAAAAGTACCTTCCTTCAATCATGTTCGGTCCAATTCAAATGAGTCCGTGCAAATTCAAGCCGTGCAGCTCTGTTTCCAGCAGAAATTAAGGGTTTCTTTGTGGGTCTTCTGTTAAAAAGCTTTCTTTCAACTAATCTTCTTCGAAATGTTCTTTCGCTTATATTTAAACCGACGATTTCCGCGATAATCCTTGGACCAGACTTCCGTGGATCTGCGCGACTCACCCGTTTTATCAATCTGTCGGTATGTGCCGTTGTTTTTCTCGGTCTTTCCGATTTCGGCATAGTATGAATGTGTCGCCTCTGAAGGAATTTCGATAATATTCTCGATACAGTATAGCTTCCCACCTCAAACCGATTTGCAATTCTCGAATGCTTCTCTCCATTATTGAACGCGATTAAAATTTTATGTTTTAAGTCAAGACTTGAGACCTCGCTTGAGACAATACCTTTGGGCATTTTGCTGGAAAATGTGTTTTTAGCACCTTGAAGAATTATTCCTAAAAAGTAACTACCTAATTAATAAAATATTGAATTAATAACGAGATTAATAATCAAGTGTTGCTTTACTTTTGACCCCACCTTAAAATTGCCAAGAACTTAACACTTTGTAAAAGCAACATTAAATGTTACCTGTTACCTGATTAAATTTGTTGTTCTGGAAATGACACCAGCCAACTAAAAATATTTAAAACATAATTCAATTTGTGGAAGGCAACGGGAAACCACCACATTATTCTATCCCTAGTACAGCGTACTTCGAATTTATGATGATGGCACCTTCTGGAGTAAAATATTCCGGAGGTAAAATAGTCCCACATTCGGAACTCCGGGCGGGGACTGCTTCGGGGGGAGTCATCAGAAATGATAAGTGTAACATCTCACGAGTCGGAGCGTGGAATGTTAGAAGCATGAAACAAGTAGGAAAGTTAGAGAATTTGAAAATTGAGATGGATAGGTTAGCATTAGACGTAGTAGGTATTAGTGAAGTGCGAAAGCCAGAAGCCGGAGACTTCTGGAGCGAGGATTTTAGAGTAATACACACAGGATCTGTAGGAGGAAATTCGGGAGTAGGAATTGTTATGCGGAAAAAAGTAGGGCAGAGTGCAGAAAATTTCTTACAGCAAAGTGACAGGGTAGTTATGGTTAGGTTAGATTCGAAACCTGTAAAAACAGTAATAATACAGGTATAGTTCTTTTCAGATATCTTGGCGTGTGTGTGTGCAGTAATCTGCGCATTACGTTCATATGTCTTTCTCCCTTATGTAAAACGGATTTGTTGAATTTTAATTTCTGCCGTAAGATGACTTGAGAATATTCTCACGTTTCCGTATTTGATCTCACTCTTTCTTACTATGGTTGTGTGAAACAAAATGGTTTCAGTATTAATATGCTTATTTTGCAATATCCAGTGGTCACCAAGCAATTTATTAAAAATTATTGGCTTTCAAGTATAACTGTCAGTTTGATTGTCAGGTGTAAAGATGCCTGGAAATGTTTTTACCACACAGCGTCGCGAAGTTTTACGAAATATTTTTGAATACTTTACTCGAGAGAAGGAAAATAATGGTCCCCTATTGCCTTTAACTTGTGACCAGGAGCGATTGGCCGATGCATCAAAAGTAAGTCTACGCAGCGTGTCGCGCATAGTTGGAGAGGAAAAACGAGGTTTGTCTTCTGCAACTGGCTGCAACGCCCGGAAAAAGGCACAGCAAATCAAAATGAAAAAGTGAAGATGTAACTGACAGCATTAAAACCGAAGTAAGGAATGCTATTTATTCCATGAAAAAA
The DNA here is from genome assembly GCA_963966045.1 of Xestobium rufovillosum. Classification (NCBI taxonomy): domain Eukaryota; kingdom Metazoa; phylum Arthropoda; class Insecta; order Coleoptera; family Ptinidae; genus Xestobium; species Xestobium rufovillosum. The sequence goes on from OZ014504.1 coordinate 24,856,653, forward strand.
TTTTAAATAACAAATTAGAAACAAAACAAATAGTGGGTATTTCTGACACAGGTTTGTGGCACTTATAATCAATAGCAGATTTAACTGCAAACTTGAAAATAACCGGTGTCTTTTGTGTGAACGGGCTAATGTTGTGGGTAAAAGAATACATTTCTTGAGGGAAAACGTCAAAATGCTCATTGCCGTGTGCCGTGTCCAGAGTCGCGGCGCACACGCTTGTCACGGGTCCTAGCAACAGCAAAATTTTGGAAACTACTGAACTGCTGGCGGTTGCTTGGATAATCGGATATGGCCGAGCAGACGCCAACAAATCTGAAAAATACTATATATATGCCCACTCCTAACTACAGTGATGAGGCCGTAGAGGCAGTTTATAGTGATATTGAATACGTGCTAGATTTTGTGAGGGCACGAAAATTTAATAATTACAGGAGATTTCAATGCAGTCGTAGGCACAGGGCGAGAGGGCGGAATAGTTGGCCCCTTTGGATTAGGCAATAGGAACGATAGGGGAGTTAGACTGATAGAGTTCTGCGATGAACATAACTTAACAGTCGCGAACACTCTATTTCACCATCATGTTAGGAGACGCTACACGTGGAAGATGCCAGGAGACCTAGGGAGATATCAAATAGATTACATTCTTGTTAGGCAAAGATTTAGAAATCAAGTTAGGGATTGTAGAAGTTATCCAGGAGCAGATATAGATAGTGATCACAATATGGTCGTTATGAAGGCCAATCTTAAATTTAAGATTTTGAAAAAACGAAGCGGAAGAAGGTATCTTGACCCAGAGAAACTAAAAGATGATGATACGCGCGATAAGTTCGAGAAAAAGACAAACGAAGTACTAAAGGGTGCGGGCGAAAATATTGTTAGGGACATAGAGGAAGAATGGAATTGCATTAAAAATAGTTTAGTTTCCTCAGCTAGGGATATTTTGGGTCATAAACAGAATGAAAGTAGGAAACCCTGGATAACAAAACATATTGTGAGTCTAATAGAGGAAAGGCGAAAATATAAAAATAGGTTAGATGAAATAGGGAAACAAAGATATAAGGCGATCAAGTGGGAAATTATTCGGAAATGTAGGAAAGCGAAAGAGCAATGGATCGATAATAAGTGCAAAGAAGTGGAAAATAAGTTCGAAGTAGGAAAGACTGATGAAGCATATAAAATAATTAGGAGAAATTTTAGAGAAATTGGATCTAGTACCAAAAGCATTAGGAATGAGGCAGGAGATATCCTAATCGAAAGCGGGGAGAAGGCAGATAGGTGGAAAGAATATTTAGGAAACTTATATGCGGGACAGGAAGTGCAAGATATATTAGAAAGCGAAAGCAGTGTAGAGGGGGATAACCTAGGGAATCCTATAATGAGAGAAGAGTTTGAGCTAGTACTAAAAAGTTTAAGGAATAATAAAGCGCCAGGTATAGATGGCTTGCAGGCAGAAATCTTAAAGTGCGCAGGTCAAGAGGTAATAGATCGTTTATTTAAATTAGTTAGTCGCATATACCTGACGGGCGAGATTCCAGAGGATTACAAACGGGACATCATGGTAGCTTTGCCAAAAAGGAAAGGCGCGGATAGGTGCGAAAATTTCAGAACCATCAGTTTAACTTCCCATGCGTCAAAGATTTTAACTAGAATTGTGCAAAGAAGGATGGAGAAAAAGGCGGAAGAAATATTAGGAGAAGATCAGTTCGGATTTAGACGAAATAGAGGACCGCGCGAGGCCATCCTAGCTTTACGAGTAATTATAGAAAAAACGATAGAAAAGAGAAAGAGCGTCTATATAGGATTTGTAGATTTAGAAAAGGCCTTCGATAACGTAAAATGGGGGAAGATGTTCGAAGTGCTGAGAAAGGTAGGGATGAAATATAGGGACAGAAGAATAATACATAATCTCTACGAAAAGCAAAAGGCAGTTATAGAATGTGAGCAGGAACGAAGGGAAGTAGATATCCGGAAGGGAGTGAGACAGGGATGTGCATTGTCACCTCTAGTTTTCAACTTATATATCGAAGATGCTATTAATATTGTTAAGGACAGAACAGCCTCAGGGATTAACGTACAGGGTCAAACTATTAACATGCTCAGATTTGCAGATGATATAGCAGTGTTAGCATCTAGCAAAGAAGAATTAAGAGCGGCTTTGAATGAAATGGAAGCAGTTTTGACACAGGGCTATGGCATGAAAGTCAATAAAAATAAAACTAAAATTTTGGTATGTAGGGGATGTGAAAATAGAACTAAAGTTGACATACAAATAGGAAATGAGAAGATAGAGGTCGCGGATTTCTGCTATTTAGGAAGTAAAATAACTCAAGACGGTAGGAGCACTAAAGATATAAAACAAAGAATAGCGCAGGGCCGAGTTGCGTTTAACAGAAAGAAACAACTGTTATGTTCGGGAACGGTTAATATTGAGACTAGGAAGAGACTCTTAAAGTCGTATGTATGGAGTACGGCATTAAACGGGTGCGAAACTTGGACAATAGGGGAAGCGGATCGAAAAAGAGTAGAAGCGTTTGAAATGTGGTGCTACAGGCGCATGATGAAGATACCGTGGATAGATAAGGTTAGCAATAGGGAAGTATTAGAAAGAGTTGGGGAAAAGCGAAACGTATGGAAGACAATAAAGAGTAGGAGAGATAGGATGGTAGGACACCTTCTAAGACACGAAGGAATAGTTCGCGACATACTAGAGTCGTAGAGTCAGAGATAGGAATAAAAAGAGGTAGGGGTAGGCCTAGATTAGACTACTGCTCTCAAATAGTTAGGGATGTAAGATGTTCTACTTTTAGGGAAATGCGTAGGTTAGCTCAGGATATAAAAGAGTGGAGGTACGCATCCAACCAGTCTTCGGACTGAGAACCTTATGAAGAATTCAATTTTTGCGCCCAACTCGCACAGTATTTCCTTGAAACATTTATGGTAGTTTAAATTTTCGAATTTGTTGCTTTACTTTTGTCCAATAGTGTAGGTAAACGACTCATGGTAAATAAAACAAGACTTACGAGAAAAGTTATGAGAAACTAATAAAATTTCTTTTGGTAGATTATGCAGATGTCGGCTAAAACATTTTTTTATAAGTAACTTGAATGTTACCTTTTTGCAAATTTAGTGTATTATTGTAGGATTCTAACCATTTGTGACATACAACGCATTAATTCGTATTAGGGATGCATTAGGGTTGCTCTTTTACCAAAAATTCCGAGAAAAATTCTAACCACTTCAATTTTACTCCAATTTACTCTATACAATCAAGAGTTTCGAATGTTTGGAAAACTTAAACTCAATACATAAGTTCCGAACAAGGATTTTTACCTCCATATGAAAAACAATGGATTAATAACGTGTTGTCACAACTCGGGCTTTGCTCAAATCTGCCGACCGCCGCTTAAATAAACAAATAATAATAATATCGGTGTTCTTTAGACCTCCAGTAAATAGAAAGGGATGAAACCAGCAGTGGTAAAACAGCAATGAATGTGTTAACTTTATTTTATGCATGCACTAACCTTGTATCAAATTTAAGATCACTGTACTCCGTCAGATATTGTTCCACGGGAAATATCTGGGATGGGGCAATACCCACAATTTGATTTCCCATTTTTGCTGTTCTCCAAACAAAAATGTAGCTGTTTAACTCACAACCACAAAATTTCTAAAAGAAGAGAACACTCACTATATAGTCACTAAACTGTCATTATAACGTATAACCAACAGAACAGGTATAACCTATAACCCACAGAACAGGATAACCTTAGATGAGGGAAGTGTATGGATACGTAACGCCCGATCTTTGCCGTGCACGTGAGTGTTACCAAAATTTGAGCATGTTTGGTGCCAAACAAAGTGATGAAACCAGGTTACTGTTTAGAATTCATGTAATTTAACTCAAAGTAACGAAAGTAGCGTTTAAAATAGCGCAATTAGTCATATCATTTTATGATTTATCGTTCAATTCTCGGCGTAAAGAGACTAAGAAGTTTAGGTTACGCCCCTTTTTTTGGTGCCGAATGGTAACAAGAACACCTGCTTTGTTATTCCTCCTCTTCTTCACTCCTCTAAGAGGATAACCATTGATCATTTTAGAATGACGTCACACAATTGACAGCTGGAGGACACACATTTGTTTGTTTTAAAGGGGTGCGCTTCACAGGGACCAATGTACATAAGGCCCAATGTGTTTTATGTTCCAATGTGCATTGTGGCCAATGTGCGTTAGGCCCAATTTATCCCTTCCACATCAGATTATCGCAGTAGCCTCTTGCGAGGGCACTTTTATGTGTTACTCTGTTCCTTTGGTGGGGTGTTCTGTGCTTTACACGTATTATGGCGTAGGTAGTAGTAGTAGTATTTTTGTTATCTCTGTATTCATTCTGCTACGAAGCTCTCCTAGTGCCAAGGTAAAATTTTATACGAATATTAACGCGAACTGCGACTTACTATCTCGAAGGTTGACTTTATATGTCGAATGTCGACTTATTATCTCAACCGTTGACTTAATTATGTCGAATGTTGACTTACTATCTCAACGGTTGACTTAATTATGTCGAATGTTGACTTAGTAACTCGACGGTTGACTTCTTAACACGACATTCGGGTTAATTATCTCGAAGGTTGACTTATATGTCGAATGTCGACTTATTATCTCGACGGTTGACTTAATTATGTCGAATGTTGAGTTAGTATCTCAACGGTTGACTTAATTATGTCGAATGTTGACTTAGTATCTCAACGGTTGACTTAATTATGTCGAATGTTGACTTAGTATCTCGACGGTTGACTTCCTAACACGACTTTCGACTTATTATCTCGAGGGTTGACACGTGACCCTGAACCTTTAAAAATGGCTGCCGGTGGACAAACATAGCCACTGTTTACTTGTGTTTATAGCAATTCTTGATGTTTTTTTGTTGATAATACCTGTTTTTGACAAAAAAATTTCCATATGGCTGGATACAGTGAATATCTACAGAATTTATTAAGAATTCAGGCAGACGTTGGCGCAAGATACTTGTCAAAATCAAAAATATCTGTTATAAATAACCAAGATCCGTTTATGCTGGACGACGAAGAATTCGAGTTCGATTAGGCTTGGTGCCGGATATGACAAGAATAGATATTATTTCACATTTAGTGTTATCCCATAGTTTTTATAGTTTAGAGCAAATGAAGGCTTATAAAAGTTTGGAAAGCTACAAAGTACTTCGAAGTTGATTTGTGGAAAAAATTGGGTGCAAGAAAGTCAACAAGCTTATAGGCAAAGTAAGTACCTACAATATATAGATTAGGTAATATCTTCTTAATCTCACCTGCACTTGAGTATAGTACCTACCTTCTTACCTATTGAAACCTATTATTGATACACTTGTTTCTGTTTAAGGTGAAACATTCCAAGAGGATGATCCCCAAGTCTTGATGCCTGGATAATTTTTGAAGCTCCAGGTGGTCTAAACAGCGCCGTTGACTGATTAGTCAATCAACGGTCAATCAACCGTCTAAGTCAGGCTGAGCACGTCAATTAAACTATAAACAATTGTGTGTTTTCCTTCTAATTTTCCCGAATGAGCTATTTCATCAGTGCAATTCTAGACAAAATTCATTTTAAAATTAACACAACGTAGGGTATAAAATTTTTAGACGATCACAAATTATGCTTTTGGCTGTTTTCTGTCATGAGCCTGGGTTATACGGGATATTACAGATTGGTGCCGTGACCAGGATTGCACTTCGTATGAAAAGCGCTGTGGAAAATTAGGAAGGAATTTTTCTGGTATATTTCTGCTATTGAAAATTTGACCTCTTCTCGTATATTTTTTTTGTTTACGTCTGAACCGTTTACTCGTGGGCTGGTGATAGTCACAGGTTTTGGGCCATCTGATCATGATGAGGGGTCCGATTGCTAGTATTAGTTATACAGGGTGTTGAAAATATGCCCAGTTCCATGGTCATTCACTGTTCATGTTTTCAAAGGAGCGAAATGTAGTAACCGTACCTATTTTAATATTTAATTATTCCGAAAAATATTGTAACGTTTTATTTTGTCTGTCGATGCTTTTCGTTTCGACTTAGGTAGTTTATTTATTTGAGAAATTTATGCGTTCGCTTTTTATGTATACACTGGCGTAGGGGGATTAAGTGGTATGTATGCAACCACGTCCCGAAATGAGGGGACTCTTTCTTGCGACGTAAAAGCGTCACTACGTGTTTTAATTATTGTCGTTCCTTTGTGAATATTTTTATTGGTATAAAAGTTTTTGGTGTTAATTGTTTGTTAATTGTTTCTTATATTTGGTCCAAAAGATATGTTCGTTTATTTAATTTCAATTGCAAATCTTCGCAAATCTTGTCATCAGATAGTGTGTATTTGCGTTGTTGTGTCAATTAATCTTTTCTCCCGTGAGAACAGTAATTCCCGAAGTGCCTTGAGTTCTATATATTGTTTTATTTGTGTGTTTATTTATTTGTGTGTTTATTTATATGTGTTCTAATTTGAAATATTAGCCTTGATCTCCTGAACAGGTGACCTGGCATCTACTGAAAAAAAATATCGTTAAGGGCCCTGGTGCTTACGGTAATCTGATTCAATTTTCAACTCATAGCTGTGAGTAGCTTGTACAGCCCGCAGTACCCACTGACAAAGTCAGTTAACTAACAAAAATTCTTCTGTTTTGTATGTTTTATGTTTGAGACGTTGTATTGCATGTAATTTGTTTTGTGAGTTTTGCTGATGAGAAGATTTGTGTATGCCCAACATCATTAAATCTAGTAGTTCACAAAATCTGGATTTCGTTCTATAATTCAATGCCTGGCGGGTTATTTGCCCGAGGAGTAGTTGTTCGAACGGTCCAGTACCACCCACCATTAAATCAATAATATGTCACATATCCTTTGGAATTATTGTTGTTTACTGTTATTTTATTTTTTTTGAATGTTGAGCCACAATTATTTTATTTTTGATGTCTTGATATTGCATTATATAATTTTATTGTGTTGTATTGTGCATAAACATAGCAGATTTATACTGGACTGTGATCGAGGTTTTTCTTTGCACGGCTCTTTTTCTCCTCGTGAGTCTAAGTCAGGCTGAGCACGTCAATTAAACTATTATTTAAACAATTGTGTGTTTTCCTTCTAATTTTCCCGAATGAGCTATTTCATCAGTGCAATTCTAGACAAAATTCATTTTAAAATTAACACAACGTAGGGTATAAAATTTTTAGACGATTACGATCACGAATTATGCTTTTGGCTGTTTTCTGTCATGAGCCTGGGTTATACGGGATATTACAATATGCAATTACTTTTGAGTAAAACAGAGGGCGCCAACTTTCACCCCACGCCTTTTTTTGTTTTTGTCGTACTTTGTTCCCTGGTACAAATTTTAAAATAATTACTAGTTTTACGGAAAGAGCACTCGATTAACTGTAAAAAAAGTATACTTGTTGCGAGTCCCTAAAACGTACCGCTTTAGAGAAAAAAACATTTAAACTTTATATTGCTAATTTGGTATGCCAATGGTGCTGATCAGAATCCGGCCTCTGTTTTAAGGACATTAATCATGGTGGACGTCAAATTAATATAATAGAAACATGGGACAGACAATTTTCATTTGTAAAATTATAAATAAAAAATTCTTCGGAAGAAAAATAGTACTAATAAGATAAACTGGCTCAGATGGGTTTTCCAAAACATTTTTATTTAATTTTTTCAAATGAAAATTGCTGACTGTGCCATGTTTCCGTATATTTGGCGTCTACCATGATTCATGTGCTTAAAACGGAGGCCGGATTCTGATCAGCGTCATTGGTATACTTACCAAAGTAGCATTTTTCTCTAAAACAGTACGTTTTACCGATTCACAACAGTTAATCGAGTGCTCTTTCCATAAAACTAGTCATTGTTTTAAAATTTGTACCAGCGAACAAAATGCGACAAAATCAAAAGAATGTGCAAGGTGAAATTTGACGCCCTCTATGTTTTACTCAAAAGTAATTGCATATTATTGTTTAGCTACCCAAAAAACCTTCCTGTACCAAATTTCACTGAAATAACTTGAAAGGTGCGCCAGAAATAATGAAAAAGTTAAATAAAAAATTGTTCTTCGAAGGCCCATAACTTTTTAAGGAAAAAGAATTGTACTAAGATATGTTGGTTTAGATCGGCTTTTCTTGTCCCAAAGAAGCTAGATTTGGAGTACCTATGGCTCATTCTTTACTGGACATCCTGTATACGCTTAAAGCTTTGTATACAGCCGAAGCCTCAAAAATACATTTAAAATAGAAAATTTTCCTGTTAAAAGATACGAATAACACCCTACATACCGCCATAAACTCATACCAGTATGAGAAAGCGCATGGTAGCAGGTAGGCCGTTATATATATCCCAACCAGGTTTCGCCAAATAGGTCACTTCCACTTTCACGCGCTTTAATAAACTGCTCAACAAGCAATAACAAGCTTGGTTCAGTACCAAATCGCGCAGGGAGTTTTTGATCGAATCTAAGCGGATCCTTTTCTTTCTTCTAAAGTTGATTGTAATTTACAGAATTTTGCATTCCATGCGTTTTTTCCGGTGTCCCATCACGAAAGGCATTTTTTTTAAAGAAAATTCGCGATTACTAATGAAAACAACATTTACATTATACTATAATATTATTAGGCACCTACGTTATAATTTAGAGATTTACATAATATTAATCAATTTTAGCGGTCTTGGTGAACACGTGTTAGAATTAAATTTGAATTTTCAAACACTAAATTGTGAAGAGTAGATTCCACACTTTAAAACATTTTTTTGTTCTATGAAAATAATAATAAATTTTGTAAAAGAGTTGGAATAAATAGTATGCACTGGGAGCCTATCAGCATTTACAATATCTCTCTGCAGCCGGTTGTAAATCAAATAAACAGTTATGAGTGTTGAGATAATAAGCCTAGAATCAATTTATTAAGTTGGCATTCAAGATACTCATCTCGCGAATCGACATAGTTAAGTCAACCGTCGAGATAATAACCCGAAAGCTGAGTTAGGAAGTCAACCGTCGAGATACTAAGTCAACATTGGACATATAAGTCAACCTTCGAGATAATTAACCCGAATGTCGTGTTAGGAAGTCAACCGTCGAGATACTAAGTCAACATTCGACATAATTAAGTCAACCGTCGAGATAATAAGTCGACATTCGACATATAAGTCAACCTTCCAGATAATTAACCTGAATGTCGTGTTAAGAAGTCAACCGTCGAGTTACTAAGTCAACATTCGACATAATTAAGTCAATCGTTGAGATAGTAAGTCAACATTCGACATAATTAAGTCAACCGTTGAGATAATAAATCAACCTTCGAGATAGTAAGTCGCAGTTCGCGTTAATATTCGTATAAAATTTTACCTTGGCACTAGGAGAGCTTCGTATTCTGCAACGCTCGGTTTATGGCGTTTGATTAGTACATTAGTAGCAAGATACTGGGCGATTTTAGATGGGTGTACTTACGATAAGAAAGAAGTGAATACCTTTTTTTCGGTATCACCGAACGAATATAACTTTGCGTAAATTTGCATATAAGTAAAGTACTTATAAAAATAAATTTTTATAGTTGTTAGTGCCAATTTCTTAATAATATTTTGTTATTTTCGTGAAATATTGGCAAATAAAAGGAATTGTATAATATTTAATCGACGTTTCGACTCCGTAAGGAGTCTTTGTCCTTACGGAGTTGAAATATTGGCAAATATTATACAATTCCTTTTATTTGCCAATATTTCACGAAAATAACAAAATATTGTAGTGGGTTTAGTTCTTTTGAAATTAAACAAACTAGCGGGAGGTTATATCTCGCCTTTTATTGATACATTTAATAGTGTATTTAAGTGATTAATAGACTGATCTGCTACTTCCAGCAGGAGTCGGTGAAGAATGGTATACAGCGTAATTATTCGGCTCATAGTGGCATCAACAAGAACAGCAACATGGAAATAAAGAGAAAATACCTGTGAGACCCAATAAGTATGAAGGGTTACGTTACTTACGGCGGGTCCTCCACCCGCTAGCGTCCCTCATTTGGCTGCTGGGCTGGGAGTGACTCCTTCGGCACGCTTCCCACATAAAGCCTTCTCTAAGTCGCTACGGGAGGATACGCCCGCAGGAATGGACGTTACCTATAGGGAGATTATTAAATGTCTCCTAGAGACCACTGGGAATAGCTACACATAGAAATCTGTATCTGCCCTTCACAGGGTAAATCTGGATCTGCCCATCACAGGGTAACTCTGGATCTGCCCATCACAGGGTAACTCTGGATATCTCACTTCACTGTTCCTGTCGGGGAACCTTAGGCGCCTAGCTCGAGCTCTCATCTGCCCCACTCTTTGGGGTAAAACTATCTCTGCTCCCAGTAGGAGTAAATCTGAATCTGCCCCCGTAGGAGTAAAACTAGATCTGCCCCGGTAGGAGTAAAACTATATCTGTTCACATAAGAATAAAACTATCATACCAATCACACCTGATCTGCCCTCATTTGGGTAACCTTCCCGGTTCACAGAATTATTGCAACACCCTCGTATTAGCACACTTATTACCCTTTAAATACGGTAAACCACGTCAGACTCTACTGCTCTACTTCTTAGCCACAGAGAACCTCTGTGTTCTTAGCCGTATCTTGACTGCCGCAACCCTCGCCTCGGGTCGTCTACCTGAAAACACCACACCCTCCGCCGCAGAAAGGCATATTCGAGTTTTAGGGAAACCAGCTGTTTCTCAAGTATCTACATTACCTCAAAATAATAACACCTTTAGACCTTATAATAATCGCTTTAATAATAATAAGCGGTACACTAATAAAAAAAATGTAAATGTATTCCTACAATATTATAAAAATAAAATCATAAATATCTCTATGGCATAATGGCTATGAAGCAAATCGACTGTGTCTATGTGTGAATGTGTCTATACATACAGGTTGTCCGATTTTATTGTCGGGAATTCGGGAACTGAAAGAGATGTGATGATGATAAGTATGATATAAATATAAGACAAATGTTTCATATCGAAAAATACTACGTAAAAGGGCTGCAGCCCCTCAAATAAGTGCGTCTGTTGATGGTTTTCTTTAAATATTTTAGAAACCATATTGAAGATAAAATTAAGAAATTTGGTATAGATTTATAGATAATAAACATTGTGAGCCTAAATGAATTCTAAGATGAAAATTTAAAATTTGTAACCAGGGGGAGGATTAAAAGTGCCCTAACTACACTCATGGACAAAAATATGGAATATTTTTAAATTTTCATAATAACAGATTACGAAGATAGAAAACTAAAGAATCAAGTCATCTTTGTCTATTTTAAGAGTAATCTAATAACAACGGTTCATCAAGTAACTCCTCAATAAACACCAAATAACAAAAACTTAATTAGTTGAATATGTATAGAATGGATAAATTACGGTCTGACAAACATTAACACCCAAAGAACGAAACGAGTTACAAAACATGGGCTGCTCAATATCGAGTATTGCCTCCCCGAACGCGGAGTACGGCTTCCATTCTACTAGGCATGCTGGAGATTAAATTTTGTATACATTCTTGCGGAATTGCATCCCACTTCTGATGTGCGGCAAATCTCAATTGATTTAGTATCATTGGCACAGGATTCCTGGCTCGAATACGAATTTTTAGTTGATCCCATAAGTGCTCTATTAGGTTTAAGTCTGGACTGTATGGTGGCTAGTCCAAACTTTGGATTCCCATTTCATTAAGATACCGGTTTACAATAATTGCAGCAGCATGTGGTAGTGCATTGTCATGCATTAGGATGAATCTGTTGCAACCAATGAAGTCAACGTATAGCACATGTTCTGACAAGATGTTTTCAACTTAATTGTCAGCTGTCATCCTTCCACGCACTTCTACAAGTTCTGTACCACCCTGTACTCACTTACGGATATTGAAGAGATAATGGCCTGAGGGCCATTAACTTCAGGCCATGATCGAATGCCAACACACACCACTGTACAGTTTATCAACTGAAGGCAAGAATCTCTCAGATCATGATCTGAGGTAAACCTGACAAATCACCACACACACGCAGTTCACAGTCTGTTTTATAAGAGCGAATACATTCGTATATCACAGTCCTGACGAAGAAACAAGTGTGTTCTATAATACTACTAGAAATAAGGTTCAAGAAAAAGAGAACATGAGTGGTACTGGACCGTTCGAACAACTACTCCTCGGGCAAATACCCCGCCAGGCATTGAATTATAGAACTAAATCCAGATTTTGTGTACTAAGTACGAGATCTTATACGGGATGCTACCCCAAACATATCGTTGGGCTTGGAACATCCTTAGATCTCTACGTACTTTCCTGCTCTACCAGCAGTAGTCTTATGTATGCTAAAAGTTTTTCAATATTGCATGTTTCGAATGTGCATGGAAAACCGTAGGACGAAACCAGTGGTCTACGGTTTTTCATGCACATTCGAAACATACAATATTGAAAAACTTTTAGCAAAAAGAGAACATATTGGGTAAAGGATTGGCTGCAAAAGAGGAGCACGTTATCTTAAGGTATGTACAGACCGACCAACAAATTGTTGGCAACTGTTGGCAACATGTTGACGGCTGTTGGCAACATATTTGTTGGACGCAGCAACTTGTATCTGGAAACATGTGGTCAACAGTGTTGCACATCCAAACCAAAACCAGTTGCGCGTCCAAACTAAACGCTGTGTTGACATTTAACTGTCTACAGCTGCTGGTGTTAGTGCTGCTTTCTAAGTTATGGTGACAACTTAATGGCGGAGTTGCTTTTGAACGATGGTAGCTCGTTCCGCAATTTCGTCAGACTAACAAAATCTGATATCGAAGAAGTTCTCTGTTTGGTCACCCCTAAAATCATCAAAAGGAATACGAACTACCGTGCCGCGATTCCACCACAAATAAGATTGATGGTTGCTCTGCGATATATAGTTACAGGCGATTCGTTTACGAGTCTAATGTACCTGTTTCTAAACGGTGAAAACTGAAGTGTTGAATTTTGGACAGTTTATAAACGAAAATATTTTATGTTTCTATAGAAAGAAAATTTTATCTTAGGAAGTGTCAGTTCACTCATGAAATTGGCCAACTTCACGCGTGCATAGCGCCAAGAGATTTACAGTTTTCGAAAAATTGTTTCAATAGAGACATAAAATATACCTTCTTCTACCATAATGAGGCATTCGTGTTGCTAAATTTACTAGGATGAAGGTTTAATCGTGGTAGATCGAAAGCACTGCAAACGCAAAATATGCCATGGTATGTGCTGCCGCCCCGTGCCGACTGAGCGTAAACTCAGAGCGGCATTGTCTCATTTACTAGGTACCGAAAGCGTGGGCTTTGAATGTGCGTTGTTCTTGTGCCATAAATCTGTTTAGCGCGACGGTGTTGCAACAAAGCTGATAGTTTCTCCGATTTCTAACGGATACCTCGCCGGCCCGATGCCCCGCAGGTGTAACTTTTGACCTGCTTCGCCGGACTCTTAAGGTAGGTACCTATTAGCCACTTGTTGACAACACCGTCCAGACAGAGCGATGTTATCCACTTGAAATGGAAAACACGTATACAAGCAACAGGCAACAATTTTCTTTGATGTCATGCCGCCCGCTCTTGACGAGTATCCATCAACTTGTTGCTAGTTGACGGGATACATGCAGACAACACCAATATCAACATGTTGGCAACATGTTGGCAACAATTTGTTGGCCGGTCTGTACTTACCTTTATACGTCTTTGACAAGGGAATTTTGATAAATATCAGTAAACGCCCTCAGAAAATCTAGGTTATTCACCTTTTTATTAGCCATCGCAGGGGAAATTATCTGTCCGGCTTAAAGATTTCAGTTCTGTTTATTGACTGAAGGCATAGCCCCACACACACACAGTTTTCTATTTCGATTTGAAAACTGAGAGTCGGCGCCTGTACTATAACTGCATGTGTGTGGTGATTATTGGCCTTCAGTCAATGGCGCGTTCGATCGTCGCCTCTTCGATATCCGTAAGTGAGTGGCCAGCTTAATGCCTGCCCAAAACATTATCCCACCTCATCCAAAACTGACGTTTGGAGTTAGTGCACATGTTACGAAACGATGATTAAATTCTCGAAGGACCAAAATGTTACGAAACGATGATTAAAAAACGCAAAATAACTTATTACGTTTTATTAATATTATGTTGAAAACTCAGAAATAGAAAATACAGTGCACACAGCAGCGTCACAATGACACTCGATATTCGATACCAAACTGGTTACTGGTTACTAACATACTAACTAAAACTAACAACTGTACATTTATTTATACCTTAAAAACTAGTCCCTACCATAAAACTTGTGTTCATGTACCCCTAAATATGCAAACTACCTGGCGTACTGGGTACCTGCAAAGAAACATAATAAAGTTCTCAAACATCCCGCCCCCCTTGAAGGCACCGAGGGCTTCAAACAATTGCAAATTATCAGAAGAAGTCATTTTCGTCAGTCAAAAGGAGACTCTTAGTTCGTCATATCAGTTCTCCGCTATAGGTAACGGACATAATTTCACAACCGCACGTTTCACTATGCCGTTGGTTGTACGCACATTCGCCACCCGCACTACACCATCCTTGCCGGGAATAACTTCTGTAACCCGACCAATGGGCCACTTTAACGGTGGATTCGCTTCGTCCTTAATTAGGACCATTGATCCTACGTGTAGCTTCTTGCATCCTTCAGTATTCCATTTCGACCTGATTTGTAAAGAGGACAGGTATTCATGCTGCCAACGCCTCCAGAACTGCTGTACCATTTGCTGCATTTGTTTATATTCTGAGAGCCGATTTTGGCGAATTTCGGAAACATCTTCTTGAGGAATAGCAGTTAGCGCGTCGCCAATTAGAAAATGGCCTGGGGTTAATGCCAAAAGATCTGCAGGATCATCAGAAAGGGGGGATATCGGACGGGAGTTCAGGACAGCCTCAACTTGAGTGCATATCGTGTAAAAGTTTTCAAACGTTACATGATTGAAATTGACGTTAATTTTTTTCAAAAGCGCTTTTGCGAACTTTATTGCTGACTCCCATATTCCACCAAAGTGAGGGGAACGGGCAGGAATAAAGTGCCATTTTATCGAATTTTGCAACAAGTAAGTTGAAACGTTTTCGTCCTTGTGGATATTTAATAGTAACTTAAGATCGCGTTTGAGCTGATTATCAGCACCTATCAAGTTTGTGCCATTGTCCGAATGAATATTTACGCATATTCCGCGCCGCGAAATAAATCTCTTAAGGGCGTTTAAGAACGCTACCGCAGAAAGTTCGCTGACTAATTCCAAATGAACAGCCTTGGACGCGAGGCAAACAAACAAACAAATATACGTTTTCACAATTTTCCTATTTCGTGTCTTGCCGTCTTTTATAAAGAACGGACAGCAAAAATCAACCCCCGTATTTAAAAAAAGGCCTTGAAGGCGTACAACGAACGTTCGGTAAATCCGCCATTTTATAGGCGATTGGGGAAGGTCTTAGCCGCCAACAAGGCAAACATTGCTTTAATGCTTGTTTCACGGAACTTTGCGCCTTAATTGGCAAAACCGAGATCTAACATTCGCTAATGTACCTTGCACCCCGACGTGCAAATTTCGTATATGTTCGGACATTATTATGAGAGATGTGAGAGGGTGCTTATACGGTAAAATGATCGGATGTTTCTGATCAGTATTCAATAATTTCGAATTGGATAACCTCCCACCGACTCTTAAAAGACCCTGTTTATCAATAAACGGGCTTAATGAAGAAATGCTACTTGTAATAATAATAATAATAATAATATGCTTTATTTAGCACTAGGCTATTACACGAACAATACAATAAAAAATCAATAACTACAACAAATTAATAAACATTACAACTAAACTACATCAAATAACACTTAGAATTAATCTTATTCTAAACTAATCTAATACTGCTCTAAAACCACTACTATTACTACTATACCAATATACCAATGACAGTAAAATTCACATCAACAAAAAATCTTTTAATTCTCGTTTGAAAATTGCCAAATTAGAAATACTACGTAGCTTTTCACTTAACTTATTATACATAATTACACCCTTAAAGAAAATAGAATTCTGAGTACTTTTCAATCTCTTTATGTCCAAATGAAATTTATTGCTGCTTCTTGTATCATACTCATGCACTTCACCATTTTTCCTTAAAATTAAATTGAAATACTCCGGCATTAAACCCAAACTAATCTTATGTATTAATATAACTGTGTTATATTCCAACAACTTCTCTATGCTAAGCCATTCCATGGTTTTTAACATATCGGCAACTCTTGTATACCTACTACATTTGAGTATAACACGCATAGCTCTGTTTTGTAGTATTTGTAACCTGTCTATATTAGTTTTATTTGCCATAAACAAAATAGATGCACAATATGTGAAATGAGGCAATACAATCGTATTAAAAATTATTTTCTTTGCCCAGATACTCAGCGTTCTTCCAGTTCTTGCTATCACTCCAATCTTTTTTGATATCTTTTTACATATGTAGTCCACGTGCCTCTCAAATTTTAATTTCCTATCTATAACAATTCCTAAATACTTAACCTCCTCAACAAGATCCAGTTTGCAGTCGTCAATCACAATATCCAAGTTATTCCGTTGAAAGTTTTTATACCCATTATCATTACCAAAAATCATAGCATTTGTCTTTTTAACATTAATATTCAATTTATTATATTTAAGCCATTTACTTATTTCATTTAAATCTGCATTAACTTTTTTTATAACATCCTCCAAACATTTTCCTTGTAAATATAATACAGTATCATCTGCAAATAGATGATATTTGCAATTCTTCAAGTTGTTTCCTAAGTCGTTTATATATAATATAAATAGCAATGGGCCTAATATACTACCCTGAGGTACACCAACATTTATTTCTTCCTCTTGGGACATTATATTTCCACATTTCACTCTTTGCCACCTATCACTTAAATAATTATTGAGCCACGTATGTACATCTCCTCTTATTCCATATATCCATAGTTTTCTTAACAAATTTTCTCTGTCCACTGTTTCAAAAGCTCTCTTTAGATCTAAAAATATTGCACATACCATCTCTCCTTTATCAATTGCTTCTTTCCACTCATTGATAACATATTGAACCGCTGTCTCACAGCTCTAGTGCTCCCTAAACCCCGACTGATATTTCGACAATATGTTACTTCGTTTTACATATTTAATTAATTGATGGTGGACAGATTTTTCCAACAGTTTTTCTATTGAGCATAGCATATTGATGGGCCTAAATTCCTCAACTTTTATAGTGTTTGCTATTTTCCTACATGGCACTATTGTAGATACTTTAAGTAGTCTTGGTATTATACCTTTTTCTAACGAGCTATTAATTATGTTTATTAGCGGATCCGACAATTCATTAAAGTACTCTTTCAAAAAATTTGCGTGTATTTCATCTGGACTGCTCTTGTTCGCCAAGCCATAGGTCAATTCTCTAAGTTCTTCTTTTGTAAGTAAAGCAAATGATTCTAATCGAGAGTCAGTTTCCAACATTGAAAATATTTTATTTCCGCTCTTTATATTTTGCACTATTTCATGGATGCTATTTATGAAGTACTTATTAAATTCTTTGGCAATGTCTGGGAGGTTTTGTAATTTTCTGTCTTCGAATTGAATTTTATCATACTTTTCATTTTTATTACTACCTACAAAAGTTTTTAGTGTTTTCCACATTTCCTTTGAATTCCCCTTAGCTTCATCAATTTTATTTTCATAGTACTTCCTCTTCTCGTTTTTTATTACACTAACTGCTATATTTCGACAATTCTTATACTCCTCCCAGTCACTAATGTCTTTGGTTGTAATATATTTTTTATATTGCACATCTCTGTTTCTAATAACTTCCTTAATATTATAATTAAACCAGTGATGAGTATTATTCTTAATCTCTACCTTTGGCATATGTTTGTCTAAGAGCTTGATAATATTCACGTAAAAATCATTGAATTTAGTATCCAGGTTAGTTTCAAAATAATTAAATTTGATAGTGTGCAGTTCCTGTTTTAATAAATCAACTTGACCAACTAACCGTCTTTTTGTTTGTACTGTACCCTTGCCTAAATTTTCTATTGGAATCTTTAAGCTTATTATATTGTGGTCACTAATCTTTGGTTTATCTAACACAGTACACTCTATATCTATGTTCGTTATTACTAAATCTAACAATGTTTGGGATCTGTCTGTAATTCTAGTATAGTCTCTCACAACTTGTTTACAACCACTGTCATTAATTATTTGTTTCAGTTTATGTGCATATGTTTCTTCTGCCATCCAATTTATATTAAAGTCCCCTACTATTATTACATTTTTGTTTAATAAAATTACATCTTCAATCCATAATTTTAAGAAATTTAAAAAATCGCTATGAGATGCATTAGGAGAATGATACAGAATTCCTAAGTAATACTCTACTCCATCTATTATTATTTCGACTAAAAGTACCCAGTAGTTCATGCTTTTAATATCTGTTCTAACAACTTCATACCTGATATCACTTCGCAGATAACAAACTACTCCACCAGTATGTCTACTTTCTGAGTTCACTCTTACCATTGAGTAATTGTTTATGAAAACTTCTTTATCTGCAACTTCTTCAGTAACATGGGTTTCAGTTACACACATAATTACTGGTTGCACATTTAGAAGAATGTATGATATTTCGTCATATTTAGCAATCAGACTTTGTGCGTTTACAACCATCACTTCACACACCCCAGACTCACCACTGCTACTAAAACTATTCACTAATTGCTAATCTTCTCTGTAACTCACATTTTTCTGCATTTGGTCTTCTATTCTTTTGTAGACTGTACACTCCATAATATTCCACACTGCATGGTTTCCATCAATGTCTAAATTGAACTGATCCCTTGCATGAGCGCAATTTGCACAATTCATTTTATTTGAATTACAGTCTCTCAGTTCATGTTCTCCGCTACATTTTGGGCATGTCACCTTGTTCTTACATTCCTCCTTTTTATGTCCGTAAGCACAACACTTAAAACACCTTCGTATACCAAGTTCCTCAACCACATTACATTTACTCCAGCCGATATTTAACTTTCCTTCTGCTAACATTTTTCTAAATGTACCATAATCAGTTTTCAACTTCATGGAATAATATTTGTTATATCTACCAATATGCTCTTTGATATGAACAATATCTATTTTTGTTTCGTTACCTATCCATTTATTTTGCAATTTCAATTTCTTAACAATATCCTCTTTCTCTTCCATTTTACATTCTTCATTAATACCAATTATTCTTACTTTAGGCCGTCTTTGACTTGTTTTTCGTACTTCGTATTTTTCACCCAATTTATTGTTAACTTCTTCTTCCAACTTTTGAGAATCATCCTTAGTGTCACATACTATTCTTACACCTCCTTTCTTGGTATTCCTAATTTCACAAATTCCAACTTCAATTTCAGCAGGTTTTATTTCATTCTGCAGTATTTCCCGTATTTTATTGCTATTCTGCCCTCCTTTATCTTTTGACTCTATTATTATTGCTTCCTTCTGTTTTCGAGCGACAACATTCGCGTACGTGTTTGCAGCCTGTCCCACTCCTTTATCTACGCAACCCAACATACACGTTCGTTCCCCTGCCCGACTAACCTGACTCAGTAACATCTGCTTAACATCCCCTATCTCCGTAAGAAACTTCTGCATCGCTAACCCTAGCTTGGCGTCAAGAATTTCTACGAAACCCTGTTTTTGCTTACAGCAAGCATCACAATACCATTGTGCACCTTCACATTCGATAAAAGTATTGAAATGTTTGTCTTTAACTCCCGCGCACTTTAAATGATACCATTCTTCACAAATCCCATCACATTGTATTATTTTTCCACCATTAAATTCGACTTTACACGCACCACAAAATTTCGCGTCCACCCCGTCCGGCGTACGACATTCGATTTTGACAATGCCCGAAATTCTTCATGAAATCTTTCAGATTGCGCTAATTTTAACAACCTAGTTAGTGACTCATTCAACTCCTCCACGCTTAAAGGACCAGTAGTCGGCCTGCTTTTATTGATAGTGATATTTTTATAAAATCGAATACAATAAGCAACAATTCTCTGCAATTTATGCAATTTGGAGAATCGAGTAAATATGGAATTTGGAGTGGTTGCGACGAATGAAATAACTTGGCTTCGTTTTTCCGGGATATCTTCATTAGTTTGAAGATGCGGTATGTGATCAGGCCAAGAGGCCTTATCGCGAGAGAGCCACCTAGGACCTGACCACCATAATTCGGAGTTAACAAGATCTTCCGGTTCAACTCCTCTAGAAATCAAATCGGCGGGGTTTTCTAAAGAGCCAAAGTGTCGCCAAGTACAACTTTCCGTGAGCATTTGAATTTCAGCCACGCGATGTGATACGAAGGGCTTCCATGCTCCTGACTCAGAATTTATCCAAGCCAAAGCAATTGTTGAGTCTGACCATAGAAAAATCTGACAGTGATTTAAATCTAACGATGTTATGACTTTATCTACAAGCCGAGATAATAATAATGCTCCGCATAATTCGAGGCGCGGGATTGCTATAGTTTTTAAGGGAGCCACTTTCCCTTTAGCGCATAGTAATCGCACCGAGCAATGAGCGCGCGAATCTACTGATTTCAAATAAACACAAGAGCCGTACGCGGACTGCGAGGCGTCACAGAAGCCGTGAATTTCGATAGTAGTGACGCTCGTCAATAACGCGTGCCTTGGTATTGCTAAATTGTTTAAAATGTGAATTTTGTTTTGCATTCGCATCCACCGTAAAAGCATGTCTGGCGGTAATGGCTCGTCCCAATCTAGTTTGAGCTGCCAGAGCTGTTGGAGAAGCATTTTCGCAATGATAGTAACTGGACCCAAGAGACCTAAGGGGTCAAAAATTTTTGCTATATTTGGCAAAACTGTTCGCTTCGTTGCTTGCCTTTCCAGAGCACTAGAGTCAGTTTTAAATGAAAAATGAAACGAGTCTAATTCGGAATTCCATATAATTCCTAACGTTTTCGAGCATATGTCGTCTGTTATGTAAAAGTGAGTCGAACTGTTCGGATCAGCACTGACGTCACTTAAGATTTTGGGATGATTCGACATCCATTTTCGCAGTGTGAAAAATATGCTAGCGCCTAATAGCATATCCACGCCTCGAGATACATTAAATTCGTTATCAGATAAGTTTATATTATTTGGTATTTTTAGCTCATTTGCATGAAAGGAATTCGAGGGTACATTTTCCGTTATTCGAGATATTACCAAGAAAGGAAGCTCTACTGAATAAGCATTGAACTTAGATTTTATTTTTATGACCACCCGCTCATTTATATTTGTTATCATCTGGTTTATACCTGAGACAGGAATGTTTACCCTGTGTCTGCATAAACCAAGACGTTCGACAAAATTGTAAGTAATAAAATTAGACTGGCTACCTGAATCCAGCAATACTCTGCATGGAATTTGATTACCGTGGCAGTCTAAAGCATATGCGATTGCCGTGGATAAAATTGTGTCGATTTGTGGTATTCGCGCACAGTTTGCACTGGTAGACATGATTTGATCGTTGGAGTAATTATTGTTTCCGAGAGAAGTTGGCGCGATCGAGCAATTAGTAGGCTGGGAAAAATTTGAATTATTTGATGAGCCGCTTTCGTTCGATTTTTCGTATTCATCAAAATGTAAACGAGTATTATGCTGTTTTCCGCAAACCCTGCAGCCGCTAGACTTACACTGGGACGAGCTATGGTTTTCCCGAAGACAGTTACTGCATAATTTAGCAGCTTTAATAGTAGCGAATCTTTGTTTAGGATGCAGTTTTAAAAATTCCGAACAGTTATAAATGAAGTGGGACCCTTTGCAGTATACGCATTTTGTACCTGGCATTGAAATATTTGCTACAAGGGTTGTTGGCCGATTATCCGTCCGTCTGTGAAATGTGGCGCCGGCAGGTCTACTTTTAAAACCTGGATTTGAAACGGGCTTTGAATGAAGTGACTGGCAACGTTGCGTTAAAAAGTTTATTAAATCTTCGTATTTAGGATATGACCTAGTATCTGTTGCCATTAAGTCCCATTTTTCTCTTGTTTTATAATCTAACTTACTTACTATAATATATACAACTATCGAGGACCAAGCATCGGTCGGCTCGCCTAATCCCTGAAGTGCTCGCATGTTTTTCAAAATTTCGTCAAGAAATCTACGTAATTCGTCGTATGATTCTTTACTTACATGGGCCAACTCAACAAACGATTGTAAATGAGTATGAATTATAATTCGCTTGTTGTCGTATCGTTCGTTTATTAGACGCCAAGCTATTTCATAATTCGCCTCCGAAATATGTAACGATTGCAAAATAGCTGCCGCATCTCCCTTTAAGCAGGATTGCAAATAGTGAAATTTTTGAATGTTCGATAAATTAGGGTCATTGTGAATCAATGACTGAAAGGTTTCATG
Source organism: Xestobium rufovillosum (assembly GCA_963966045.1). Classification (NCBI taxonomy): domain Eukaryota; kingdom Metazoa; phylum Arthropoda; class Insecta; order Coleoptera; family Ptinidae; genus Xestobium; species Xestobium rufovillosum. Next base: position 24,879,224 of record OZ014504.1, read on the forward strand.
AAACTGTAAGAATTTTTCGTATGAGCCGTCGAATTCGGGCAAGTTTAAGGTTGGTAAATTTATTCTTTGTGAAACGTTTCTGATAGGACTAGCATGCGTATTTTGAGTGTTGGATTCTACTTGTTCAGCAATAATTTGCTTCGCAAGCGATACTTTTTCGAAGAATAAACTTTCGAATTCAGAAAATATCGCGATTGTGTTAATTGGATGATCCGTACTGTTCACCGCTTCAATTCTGTCGATTATAGCGCTAAACTCGTCATATAGGCGTTCTATGTTGCTCAAGCGAACCTGCAGTTCAATGAATTTATCGACGTCATGAAAATTATCCACAAAGTCCGCGAAACGTTTCAACTGACCATACAAGCGATTTTTCATGGACAGCAATTGATCTAATTCTGCCATATCGTTATTAATTAAAACTATACAAGTACAATAAACACTACAAGCGAGGAAATAATGATAAAATAGGAACTTACGTGACGGGAAAGGACGCAATTTACCCTTTCTTCGTTCGCGCACACGAGGAAATAACTTATCCTCCGGTTGAAGATTCTTCAATAATTACTTCTCGAGATGTTGCACTGATTTTAATCCGGCTCGATGTGACCAAAATGTTACGAAACGATGATTAAAAAACGCAAAATAACTTATTACGTTTTATTAATATTATGTTGAAAACTCAGAAATAGAAAATACAGTGCACACAGCAGCGTCACAATGACACTCGATATTCGATACCAAACTGGTTACTGGTTACTAACATACTAACTAAAACTAACAACTGTACATTTATTTATACCTTAAAAACTAGTCCCTACCATAAAACTTGTGTTCATGTACCCCTAAATATGCAAACTACCTGGCGTACTGGGTACCTGCAAAGAAACATAATAAAGTTCTCAAACAGCACAGTTGGAATATCTTTCTCCAATTCTTCTGTACACATGGTTACGTGCATCTGGCTTCCACAGTACGATTCTTGTTTCGTTGGTAAACATAACATTCTTCTATTGATCAACCGTCCAGTCACCATATGCTCTAGCAAATTGTAATCTGCGAACCCTGGCATTTTGAGTGAGTCGAGGGACTTTACCAGGCCGTCTCGCTTCCAAATTTGCTTCCTTCAACCTTCGCCGAACTGTTTTGGAGCTGACATTAACTTGCTTCACATTTAAAAGTTGGTTTTTTAAATGAGTTGATGTTAAGGTACAATCTCGTAGTGACTGCAACATTAAGAATCTATCATCCCGGTGAGTTGTACACCGTCTCCGTCCTTGGTCAGGCCTCTTTTCGAAATTTTCAGTTTGTCTGTGAGTGTTTAAAATGTTGAAACCGCAGACTGAGTTATTCCAACAAATCTTGCAATATGGCTTTGTCTCCAAACAACATTTGACAAAAAGTTACAACCTTTGCTACCTCAACTTCAGTGCAACATCGAACTTCTGGCATTATTGAAGACAGTAATGCTACAGAATAATCAACAAATGTTAAATTTTACCTCAGTTCACCTAGGTTGACGAGTAAACTTAACTACTTGGAAAAGTTAAAAGTCAGGCGTGAACACGAAGTTTACTCAATTCGATTTTTAGAACACAATGACAGTTTGTGATACTTGCTTGTTATTGCCAGGCTTTTACTAGATGCCTCAGTATCTAATATAAAATGCTGTCGCAGCTGTTCGTAACAAAGTTTCCCGAGAAATAAATAAAATCAAAAATATTCCATATTTTTGTCCATGAGTGTATTTCGGTTATAATTTCTTTCCACTTCTTACAACACCATCTAAAATTTCATAGTTTCTTATAAAAAAGAGGCCTGTTGCATATCTGTAAGAAACTGAAATTTTTAATGTTTCTTGTTAAAAGTGGCAAGAAAGAAACTACCCAGCAAACAAATCTTTACTGGTCGGTACAAGGCCAGTAAGTAGTTTACAACGAAAATAATAATTAGAGCACTTTTTACATTATTCAACCTCCTCCAGTTCAGGACGCTTCTGATTTAAAAGTTTCAAACTTTGATCCTAGCATTCACTTAGGCGCGCAAAGGAAATAAAATGTATCACAATTCGTAATCCTATCTTTCACGTTTCCTGAAATAGGTACCTACATATTGCGAAGGAACCGTTAACAGAAGCATCTATTCGAGTGACTATGAAGTATTTTTCCATCACGTTTATACGAAATTTTTGTCTTAGATTTACATGTTCTATCTACATGTTCCATTTGACATTTGTGACAATAAAACTGGAACATCCTGTATAGGTTACTTGACGTCCGGAAAGACCAAAATTCATAGTATCTTGTCGGATTCAACTGGAAATTATAAATTGTCCTGATTTTCATTTTAACATTAAATTTTTCTTTGATGTGTGCCAGTTCCAAAAACTTTAAATTTCCAAATTTTGTGAAATTTCTGGCAATGTTTTTTTAATAAATAAAGCTGTAGTATTTTTTTATTAGACGTTTCGCCCCCGTTTGGGGGATTTGTCAAGAATATTCTTGATCCCTGCACACTATATTATGCAGTAGTTTGTATAGCTGCAGCTAGTTTCATCCCAGAGTTACGAGAAATGGGGCAACTATCCGACCGGGGCAACTATCCGTACTTTACCCTACATTTTAATGGTGCCATATATTACGGTAGAAAAGGCAAACTGCATACAGGAATATTTCAGAAAAGTCTTTACGCAGATCGGGCTTTCGTCAGACCGGATTTCATCAGATCGGGAATCCCGCAGACAGGCAAACGGCATACAGGCAAAATATAGACTACAACTTCACACTAGTCATTTTTCCCGCCTGCGCGTTAAAGTTCAATTTGACGTTTAAAATTATAATATAGTGGACCAGCCAAACTGAGGACATTCATGTGATTTGTTGTGGAATGAATATTAAAAACTTGGAAATGAGGTCTCAGCGCCGCCTTGTTTCTTTTGCTTATTGTCATAGAGTAGATATTGATTATTGCTTATTGTCAAAGTAGGTCAACACATAGTTCCCCTCTCATTTTTAAAGGTACATAGAATAATTATACTGAAGGGATGAAAATTTGTGTGAGATCTTCCACATTTTGTTGTGCATCTTGGTCGAGGATGACAAAAGGAACCGATTTACCGATCTGCCGATTTTCAACTTTTCATCTCCACTTCTTGTCAATAATTATTTACGATTTTTCCTCTTTTAACTACGAGGGGGTATTTCTATCTGGTTAGCTTGTAGACACCGGGCACTCCAGGATTGCTATACAATAAGTAATTTTTTTTAATTTCCGGACATTTTCGTGTGCCTCTTCGTCAAGTACATCGAGCGAAGGATGAAGACCTACTGTTCTACCGATCCGTTCCCGATTTTTTTTTAACCAACAGTCCTCGAGTCTAGGTCTAAAAAGAAACCTTGTAAGGGTTTCTGTGAACCAAAAAAATAAGATTCTAGATACATACTTAACCTGTTTGCGCATCCGAAGATGACCACAAGAAATCAGCGACGCCCCCAAACCATTCTTAGTGACGGTTCCCGGGAGGGGGTGAAAATATATTTTCGATTTGTGGAAAATTTCGCGTTCCTCGCATCAAGATCGAGAATGTCAAGAAGAGACACTCTGATGTCGATTTTCAACTTCTCGACTCCACTTCTTCACCACCCGGACCCGCGATTTTTTTTCTTCCCGCTTTCTCAGCTCTAGAGTCTAGGTGTAATGCCTACAAATTCAGTCCACTCTACAAGGGTTGCCGGCGTGAACAAAACAAATTTTAGATTCTATACACGACCTGTGTGCCTCCTATTAAGTTAATCACAAAAAACCTTCAAGATTGTGTTATAATAGTGAAAACACTATAATCTTAGTGATTCCGTTATAATGGTACCTAACTGAGAACACAACATCTTTGTGATTCTGTTATAGTGGCAAGGATTTCCCAAAAGAAACTTTTTAAATCTGTGTATAGTGGTAACGGAGTACCTACACTTATACCTAGTGATTCAGTTTAGTAACACAACAACATCTTGCTAATTCTATTATAATGGTAATTGAGATTTGAGAACATTACATCTTTGTGATTTTGCATTTTGCTACATGTAGTACATAGAGAACATAATCTCTTGCTGATTCAGTTATAATGGTTACTGAGAACACTCTACTACTTTGCAATTCTGTTAAAATATGGTAGGTAATTGAAAACATTGCATCTTGGTGATTCTCTGTTACAGTGTAACTGAGAAACACTACCTCTTGTTGATTCAGTTACAATGATAACTGAGAACAATATATATTTGTCATTCTATTATAACAGTAACTAAGAACACCACCTTTTGGCGATTCTGATGTAGTACTTAATGGTAATTCTCGGAACACTATACTTCTTGGTAATCCTGTTATAGGTACTCTACAACTACGAATCCCTCTACAACTATCTACAACTAAGTGATTCTGTTAAAATTGTAACTGAAAACACTATGTCTTGCTGATTCAGTTGAGAACACTGAATCTTTGTGATTCTGTTGTAATAGTAACTCAGAACTCTACAACTTAGTGATACTGTTAAAATTGTAACTGAGAACACTATATCTATTACTGGTGATTCAGTTGAGAACACTGCATCTTGGAGATTCTGTTGTAATAGTAACTGAGAATTCTACATCATGGTGATTCTGTTATAGTGCTGACTTAAAAATCTATCTCTTGGTGATTCTGTAATAATGGTAACTGATGAGAGCACTACCACCTACTGTTTTCTTTATTTTGTCCACTTTGCTGTTTTAATGGAAATACATAATACCACAGGGGAGACTTGCCCGTGATAATAGATTGTTTGGCACTCGTCCTCTAGAGTTTAAAGCACATTTCTTGTGAGTGGTTATTTTGTTGCATGTTTATGCAATATGAAAAGGATGAATTCAAAGTAGGTTTCTAGAGGTTTTCAGTCAAATAACAAATACCTAAGTACTTATTCCTTCAATTTATACAATGTCTCGTGGACTGCTCTGTATTATGATTTCATACCATGCTAAACGTAACTTAGGATAGAAGATGACATGACCTATGTGATGAGCAGATGAGCACTTTAAGCGCAGTCCAGATCTGCATATATTTTCCCATACTACATAAACAAATGTACAAAAAGAATTTCATATTTTTATTGTAGCCGACAGTCGAAGACATTGCAGTGGATCCTATCATGCATTTATAACTTTTGTTTGACGTCTAACTACCTTAACGATTAATTAATATAATTAATAATTTACCTGAAATCTGTCGATACAACCGCACGATTGTCTTTCATTGAGTTGTGTTTTATCTCTGCCATTACAGTTGTAAAAAGTAGTGGGTTGTATAGAAACTGCTGCGGCGAAACTTACTTTCTGACCACACCACGTAGTTACCCACTGCACTGCTTGTGCTAATCATCTTTGTTTGAATTAAAAATGCCTGCGTTCTTTAAAACTATACACTTTATTTACAGCACAACATACATACACTACTCGTTCGACGAGTGCCCAGACATCACTCTGTTTTCTTTTTTACAGAAAAACTAAAATCTACCACTCTACCATTCTAACAAAAAAAAACACTTAAAAAGATATATAAACCAGAAGGCTAACTAATGCAGAGTATAAGTTCAGCAAAATGAATTGGTGACAGAAACGAACCGGTACAGCACCTCGCACTGAATCGGATTACACTGTAGGATGTTTCTCACTAAGTGCACATAGTTTGTCTTATACCTGCAATGCTATGGGTTTTTAACAGTCAAAAGATAAACAAAATTATACAGAAACGGAATTATAACAAAACTTGCAAAATGAATATTTAATATATGTTCGCAACTGAACAACAGTAACAATTACCTACTTTAATAAAAATCATCAGTACATTTAAGAAACTAAGATTTAGTACATCGTTTAAAATTATTATCCAACATCATTCCTACACATACAGAAAGCCTAATTATTTTAGGATATCTGTAATATTATTATTACAGTGCAAAGGGTAACACAACTATTACAACAACTACACAATATTTAAGCTAGTTTCCCAAGAAAGTGGTGCCATTATATAGCGATCGTAATATTATAAGATTTCCATATGTAATAATCTAATAATCACCTTGGTTTCCAGGAAACAGTAGGTACTGAACACCGCATAGTAGAAGTGGGATGCCATTATATTTAAGACGGTGGCAGTACAGCGCATAAGTAATTCGTTAACGTTTTTGATGGTGAAGTTTGATAGAGTGATGATTTCTCACACGGAGGGCGGCAACTTTGGTCATATGATACTTATCAGACCTTCTATTTGAAAGCCTACAGAATAAATTCATTACAGTTATTTATAATATAGTGCAATAAAATTACCTATTCTGGTAATAATAAACGCCACGACTTCTGTATTTTTTCCAATAACTCTAAAACACAATGCAGTGCCATATTACAGCTGCTATATGACGGCACTGCTTTTGCAGGAAACGGAAGCTTAAGTGAACTGAACATGTCTACTCTATTATTAGAACTTGAATGAATCCGCCTTCAGTTGCAATGACTTGGGCTTGACAATGTGACAGCATGGTCAGTAGCCGTGCTGAATGGTATTGACCCTTAAATCTCCCTTCTTCTAAAGGTCCAGACGTTTGGGGGAATAACTCTTGTAATTGGTAGGTACTAGTTCACTAACTGACTCAATTTCCATCGAAACTTCTTGTTTTAGTGATAGAGGAGGCATAACCAGATTGGTGTCATCCATTCGATTGTCTGGCCCTGCTGCTATCATTGACAGTGGGCTACTGGGAACCGAAGTAATTAATTTTCTGTTAATATAACAGCCTACCTGTTGTGGTCGGTGTGCAGCAGTTGAAAGATTGGGCTTCAAGAACCTTGAGTTTCTTCGGTAATGGGCTCCCTATGGAGTTTGGATGATTAATAATCTTGGTTCTGAGGTCTGCTACAGTTGAGTGTTTTGGACTTGCTGACAACTGTTCCCCGAGACATTCTACAATGGCCAACTTTTTTATTAATAATCGGAGAAAGTTTGTTAAACAAAGTTCTTAAGCAGAATTTGGTGGTACTGGAAGAAAAACAATTTGGCATGGAATTTTTGAGATATTGCTCTGTTTCCTTAATAGAACGACTAAGTTTTGATTGCACCATCGCAATCAAAACCAAAAAATACATTGGGATTTTAAGGTGATCTACCACACAGCCAGCTGTTTTGGTGTTGCTGACAAATGTTCACAGAATCATTGTACCATTTTTTTGAAATAGGAGAAAGTTTATTAGGTTGTCAAATTTTAATAATAATTGTTCTACTGCAATCGTCAGATGTGATGGGGAGCAACAGAGATGCGCAGTTGAGTAATCCCCACTATTCATCCACCACCCTCTCGACCGGAATTGGTTTTCGGTGCACCATCGCATTTAAAATCAAAAAAATACGTGAAAAATTATAAAGTGACATAAAGTCTGAATAATACAACTTGGCGTAAGATTGAAATAATCTACGCATTATGTTAGTTTGATGTCTCTCTCGCACGCAACCAGTTGATATGGCTGCTAATTATTAACGTAAGATGAAATAATCAAGATTTTCCATTGTAACTCTTTATTTCACTCATTCTCATTTATAATGTTGGGTAACAATGTATTTGTACGTCTCTGCTTGTACTAATTAGTTGGTTCCAAAAAGGTTATCATGGAAACTAGTATTAGTGTTACAGTACTGTCAATGTCGAAACAAATTAGTTCACATGCACGTGTCAACCCATACGCCGAGTTATATTATTCAGACTTTAGGTACCACCTAGGGTCGACTGTTTAAGAGTTACAGAACCATTAAGTAAACTTCTACAACAGCTAACTTTCTAATTTGAAATTTTAGAAATTTGAGTGGTACTGGACCGTTCGAAGAAATTTTCCGAGCAGAAATTATAACCACTACCTATCAAAATACTTCGGTGTTCCATTCAAATAAGCAAGTTGATGGTGATATCTCAAAAATGCAATGCTCAGTTGCTTTTCTGCTAGCTTCTCGGAATTCTATTTGAAAAATTGTTAAACTATCTATGTCCAGTCAACAAACTTTCTTCGATTTCAAATAAAATAGTTAGCCACTGCAGACTGATTAGATGAACAATCGTCAACTACCAAAACAATTGACTATAAGTGTTGGGTGACTCTATAATTTCATTATTTTTTGATTTTAAATGCAATGGTGCAATCGAAAATTGATCATTCCATTAATGGAGTTGATAGTGATATTTCAAAAATGCTACACTCAATTGTTTTTCAGTCAACACCAGTAGTTTCTGTTCGAAATATTATTAAACTTTCTTTAATTTCAAGTATTCACCTAAAAAAATTAGCCATTGTATACCAACACCATCAAACTGATAAAATCGTTTTGGCAAGATTTTCTGGAAGATCCATGTTAGTACTTACAGAAGTGTTAATATATTTATCACTTTATGTGGTCTTGCTTGAGCCAGAAATTCCACTAGCTCCTGAAAAACCGCTTAAAATAGTAAGAATAGTTTACTGGTGATTACTAAGTATATTTTTAAAAAGTAGGTAAATACCTATATGCAAGAAAAATAATCTCACTTCTCACCTACAACCAGATATAAATATATGCCTAAATTTAAATTATAATCTAGTACTACGGTTAACATGTAGATGTAGAGTTAACAGATAGATTACACCCACTTGTCGGCAAGTTATACTTCTACCATCAATAATTTATTGATCAACTACTGACATGACATCTGCCAACATGTGGACAATAACAAGTGTGAAGTTGTAGTCTAAATTTTGCCCGGTCTGTCGTTTGCCCGATATGCAGAAATCCGTTCGGCTGTTTGCCTGTATGTGGTTTGTCCGGTCTGCCGTTATCCTTTTCTGTGCAAAGCCCGATATGTCGATTTCCTGTCTGCAGTAATACGGGTTCCCATTTTAATTAGTCAACGCAAATTTATGCGGACCGCATTCAACGTGATAATGATAATTTAAATCAGTCGTGGAATTAGGAACTGAACTTAATATCTTTGTTACTGTATCGCAGCCTCGTAAATACAGTTGAACATAAACATAAAAACTTACAAGTATTAAGTTACAGAAGGTCGTGCTCAGGGAACACAGTAATAAACACTGCAGTTCGTCACTCTGGTACCTTGTCCAGAGACTACGAAGTGGTGGGAGACTTTTGGGCCTTGTGCACATTTGACTTAATGCACATTGGACTCTATATTACTCTGGGCCTTATGCACATTGGGCCTAAAATAGCGTCCCCAGTTTGCAACCTTGCAAAGCAAAGTCAATTTGCTCCACTGATATTTCAGTGATTTGCGCTAGACGGAAGAGCATGGATACACAACGCCCGATCTTTGGCGTGCTCGAGAGTTCATGAGTGGTATTAAGATTTGAGCAGTTTTGGTGCCAAATAAACTGGTGCAACCAGGTTACTGTTTAGAATTCATGTAATTTAATTCAAAATAATGAAAACAACATTTGCAGTGATGCAATTATTGTTATATTATTTTAAGAATTTTGGTCCACGTTTCACCGTAGAGACCGCGGTACAGACTAAGACATTTAGGTTACGCCCCTTTCTTTGGTGCCAAAGGGTAACACAAACATCTGCTTTGTTACTCCTCCTCCTCCTTCATTGCAGTTTATTCTGTCAAAAAGTGGATAAGAGAATTGGATTAGAATGAGTAATCTTGTATACCTATTATATCTTATTTTTCTCTTAAGTGGTTGAGACATTTTTTTCTCGGTTGTTAAGTGCCAATGTTGTTGATTCCTTGCTTCCTACGTTTTGCTAAAGCCCAAAAGTTATAGAAACTTCTAGATATTTCCCGATATTTCCCAACTTATGGAATAGATACAGTAACTTGTGGAATAGATAATATCAACCAGTGTGGATGCAATGTCGTGTATTTCCATGCAAGCGTAACGATACTGAAATGGCAATAATGTGGATTTTGTAATTACAGCATCACTAAAATTGCACCATGGATTCATTTAGAAAATGGTTTTACAGACCTAAGGTATGAAAATATCGTCATCTGTTACTCTTGTTTATAGTTAAAATCACCTTACTTTTTATGCACGTCACAGGCTTCATATCAGCACTGGTGCCAGGCTAAATAAAACGCGTTTATGATCTCGATTCCAAAATATTAAAATTCAATTTACCTCTATAACTGAATTCAATGGTAATAAGGGTCCATTATTTTCCAATTCTCTTTCAAAATAGTTGATAAGGGACGCTACAAGCTCCTTACACCGACTGTTTAAGAACTTGGGCATTATACCAACAATAACAATAACAGCACCCAACACCGATAATAAATAACCAGGAGCACTATGTTGGTTCTCAAAAGAACAGATTTTTACCGCAAAAGTTGATGAACAAAGAAAACAAGGGTATAAAACATCAAAAACAACCAAAGTTAACGAAACTTCAGAATATCAGCTGTCAAGTCAACCGGGAAACGTCAACAAATTAAGCGGCAATCATGTAACAAAATAGAGTTGTGTTTAGACATTCAAATATTTCTTTATTCTTTTTTAGCACATTTAATTTATATGACTTGTCATTTTACGTAAGGCGACTCAATCGTTACATTTTGTGACGTGCATAAAAAGTAAGGTGATTTTACCTGTATGTAAATACAGTAATGTTCGCTTATAATGAACCTCAAGGGACTAGTTAAAACGGTTCATTATAAGCGAAGTTCGTTATAAAAGGAAAAACAAACATTGCTATTAATTATGGGGGTGTTTTTAGCATTTTCATAAACGGTTCGTTTTAACCAGTAATTCGTTATAAACGGGTTCGTTATATGCGGACACTACTGTACTTGTGTATTATGTACTTATCTGTATATGACTATTCAAAGTTGTGTCTTTATTTAGATTTAAGTATTTAGCAAGATATATTTGCTACTAGATGAATACATAGTATATCTACTGAGTTATCACTTATCACCCTAGCAGTTTGTTATGAAAGTTGCATTTTCGCAAGTATTTTCAAATGAATTATCATAGTCAGTTTTTGTCTGTTCACACTAAGATTTCTTACAACCAAGCAACAACATAAGGAAACAGGTCTCTTTTTCGAATAGAACGATGCTTATTTGGAAGGAAAAAAGCTATACTGTTTGACCAACAGATGCAGTAAAAACTCTTCGCACAAATGAGCGCTCAATTTCAATATAAAATTACTATTGGTAGGCCGGTTTTACACAGCTTAACTCCTAGATGAATAACTTGACTGTGGACTGAACTAAACTGATCTGTCATTTTGAGATTTTAATGTTGCCACTGAATTTATTGTCAATTCAGCTAATAATATAGTATTTTTCAATACTTCCAGGGGCGGCTCCTTAATAAGTGCGCTCGTGCACGCGCTCTGCGTATAAAAATATGTTTTTAACCTTTTTTAATAAGGTTCAAACCCCGGTTCAAACCTTATAATTATAAACTAATAAGTTAAAACTTTTTGAATCTCCAGCGTTTAGCTGCCGCAATATATATTAATTATTATATATAATTATTATATTTGCGTTTTCAGCAAGAGTTTCAGTGCAGCTCAAAATTTAGTAAGTCCATATTCCATTTCATTTCCTTTCGTTTTTAATTGTGTAACATCGTATTCGCTCACCTTTGGAGTGCGTGATAAAAGTGCCACGTATTTTCATTCTTCCATTCATTTATTTCAAATTCTTTTATTTCATTCAAATACAGTCCACATATACAGCACAAAACATGACGCATGTCATACACACGTATACAGTGTGTCCCACAAAGTATGTAACAGCCAAATATCTCTTTTATTACTTATCACATCAAATTTTCGTTTAGAGAAAAAATTTTCTTGTAAAAAGCTCTCCTTGAAATGAAAACCCAGTTTAATAGGTACATTCTAACCTATACGTGGAGTGTTCAAAACGAAAACTGTTTCGGTTAAATGGAAAGTGGTCTTAAGCTTGCCGCCCACTTGCCCGTCACAGCACGGCACGGCCCGTCCCGTCAACATACGGGTAGAATGAAAACAATGCAAATGAATGGACAATGCTGCTCCGTGCCGTGCTGTACTAGTGGGCGGCTGTCCATTCATTTGCATTGCTTTCATTCTATTCGTAATTTTGACGGGACGGACCGCGCCGTGCTGTGACGGGCAAGTGGGTGGCAAGCTTTATTCTATGGCGAATCGAAGAAATTCATTAAGAAAGTTTGCTCAGAATCCCAAAATATGGACGCACGCAAAAAATTGTCATGATATTCAATTGTTTATTTTCCTGAACAAATTGACCCAAAAAGTAACACCCAAATAGCTCTTTTATTACTTATTGCATAAAGTTTTCGTTCAGATAAAAAAAATTTCTTGCAAAAAAACTCTCCTTGAAAACTATGTCTAATACATTATATCTTATTCGAAGAGCGTTCAAGACTAAAAAAACTGTTTCGGTTAAATGGAAAGTGGTCTTATTTTACGTCGAATCGAAGAAATTCATTAAGAAAGTTTGCTCAGAATCCCAAAATATGGGTTAATTATTTTCCTGAACAAATTATCCCAAAAAGTAAGTAATAGCTAGTTAGATAGATGGATAGATAGATAGATATATAGTACGTCGGTTAGTTACCATATAATATCGTGTTCATCTGGCAGGAGAAACGAAGAAGAATACGTAGACTAATAAGTCGTTTATTAGGTATGTTACAATAATTGTGTTGATGAATGAATATATATTTACAGTGCATGTTCTAGTTATAATACAATAGTGCAAGGCAAGCGTTCTACTTATCATTATGTTTACACACGAAAACTATGTGCAGGCTTGCGTTATTACTTGAGACGTAAGTAGGTTAAATGTTTCTCCAGTGGCGTAGCGTAGGTACGGAGGCCACAGGAGCCCCCTTGGAGTGATTAACGATAATTGATCTGGAAATCTCCTCTCGCCGGCCTGGTCGGGTCGTCAGTGGGACGGCTGCTGGAGGCGTCGGCTGATTGTGAACGTGGAGCGGTTCTTGATCTTCAGGGGTGTGCTGGCGTTGTTTAGGACATATGCAGGTCGTTGCAGCGATGTTCGTACGGCGTTGCGGCGGAGGAACACGTGGTCTGCTGTTCCAAGGTCTCTAAAAATGATCATTTGTGAATTATAATGTCGAGTCCCCGGAGTAGGACGCAGGGCATCGAAATAGCGTCTTATACAGGGTGTTCATGAATGAAGTAGCATAAATGTTATCAGTGAATCTAGAGGTCAAAATAGGTCGATTGAACCAAACATACCTTTACCCAAAGTTGAATCTGTGCGTAGTTACAGCCTCTTTAAAAGTTATGGAAAAGATGACATTTTTATTTATAAACACAAAATTCTTTAACACACAGTGTTCACACTTGGTACAGATACTTGTGTGTTGATGACACATATTATGTATTAATATTGTCTAAACTTGTTCATAGGGGGTGCAGCAATCGACAATGTCTGCCATGTTTTCTCTATAATTTTTCGTCTCCTATTCGGTATGGGTATTAATTTAACATATATGGATACATCGTTTAAAATTACATATTTTTTGTAACTTTAATTTTTTTGATTTGGGCATTCATTTTTGTGAAAAATGCAAAAATGCTTACGCAGTGATTTCAATGTTGTGCGGTTAAGCAAGCCATTTTATCAAAATCGTAGGTTACTTTGGCAAAAAAGTTAAGTAAACAAGTCAAATGCCACAACTTACATACGTTAAACTGGTTATTAAGTTATAACTAGTTACTACAATTATTTATTACCTGTTTAAGTAGCCTATTCTTGCCAAAGCAACCTATGATTTTTGGAACATGGCTTGCTTCGACATACAATATTTAAATCATTGCTTAAGTATTTATGAGTTTTTCACAAAATGTATTGCTCAAATAAAAAAATTAAAGTTACAAAAAATATTCCATTTGAATAGATGTACAGTAGACTCCGCTTATAACGGACTCTCTAGGGAACCTTATTTGTGTCTCTTATAACCGGTGTCCTTTATACGCATACCGGTTGGAAAAAATAAAGATGATTAAAAAGACGTTTAATAACTCAAATATTTATGGTTGTATAAACTTCTAGAAAGATTAACAGAAATATCAATTCTCAAAAATAGACAAAAATATTGTATGGATGAGTAAATACATAATCAAGATTTAAAAAGAGAAATAGAACTGCACGGCTCTGCCACTATGTAATTATAATTTAACCCCGCAAGCGAATTCGAGTTGCGGACTAGTCCAGACAAGTCTTCGTGTCCGTTATAACCGGTGATATCCAGTATGGGGCGCTTAAATTTGTCTGTTATATCCGAAGTGTCTTATAAAAGGGTCTGTTATAACAAAAAAATTTCTATAGAGTTATGAGAGTTTGAAAGGACCTCTATGGTAAGTACGCTATAGCCGAGTGTCCTTTATAACAGCGTCCGTTAAAGGCGGAGTCTACTGTATTTATTTATTGTAAATTAATACACATACCGAATAAGATAAAATATAGAGAAAATACGTTAGACATTGTCGATTGCTGCGCCCCCCTATGGACAAGTTTAGACAATATTGATACAAAATATGTGTCATCAATACGCAAGTGTCTATACCAAGTATGAACATTGTGGGTAAAGAAATTTTGGATTTATAAATAAAACTGCTATCTTCTCCGCAACATTTAAGAGCCTGTAATTCTGCAAAGGTGCAACTTTAGATATACTTAGGTAAGTTTGCTTAAAGTAGCATAAATGCTGGTAGCATTTATGCTACTTCATTCTTGAACACCCTGTATATACTGCAGTATTTTTATAATATCCAATTAATATAGGATCCGGAAATATTTTGATTAAAGCATGTAAATCCTTTTTGGTCTTACTTGATGTGCGGATACCCAGTGTTACCCACCCTTTTCTTTGCACAGTAGATTTAAGTTTTCTTAAAGGGAAGGATGTGAAGAACACATTTGTCAAAAAAGAATAAAAAATATTGAGTTTGTCTGAACTCTCATACTCTCATTCGAGACCATTTCACCCTACTGAGCATTGACAAAAATTCATTCCGATTTCTTTTAGAATATACTCGTAACTCTCGAGTCGATTCTTCAACCATTTGCAAATTCCTAAAAACTTTCAACATTTGGACGTTGTGATCAGAGAAATCTATTGGAATTACCAGGGCTTCACAATCATAATATGACAGATTTGTAGCAATATTATCTATACAAGTTGATGACGATTCCGCAATTCTTGTTGGAGACTTGATTTTCAAATTCAAGTCGTAAGAGTTAAGAAGATTAACCAATTTATTCTGATTAACACCTGGCGATAAAAAGTCAACATTAAACTCACCGCAAATGATTACATTCTTATGATGCATAATTCCATCCAGCAACTAGGTCAACTTAACTAAGAAATTATCGAAATTTGACAAACGTGATCTATAGACAGACAGGACAACAACATTGTAATCAATGAGTTTAACTGCACACACCTCAAAAGTCTGTTCCTCACACTTCACATCAATTTCCTTGGACCTTATACGATCCCTCACAAATATCATTGTACTTACCCCCTCTTTTCAAAACAGAGCGAGCAAAAAATGAACCTATTTTAAACCCAATTATTCAAATTGAATAGCACTGGTCTGGATTAAGCCAGTGCTCATCTATGCAAATAACACCAATAGTCTGCAAATGATCCAACAAAATCTCTAAATACGTAACTTTAGACTGCAAACTACAAATATTAAGGTGTACAACACTTAATACAGTGTCCGGTCTAAAAGACATATTGACACTGAGATGTGTGGATTTTAGTTTTTTGAAAGTGGAGATGCCAAATATGTCTTATTACTTACATCAAATAACAGCGGAAATTTGATGTGATAAGTAAAGAGATACCTATTTGGCTATTACTTTTTGGGGCAATTTGTTCAGGAAAATAAACAATTGAATATCGTGGCAATTTTTGCATGAGCAAACTTTCTTAATGAATTTCTTCGATTCGACGAAGAATAAGACCACTTTCCATTTAACCGAAACAGTCTTTTACATCTTGAACACTCCTCTTATAAGATAGAATGTATTAGATTGGGTTTTTGTCTGAATGATAATTTGATGGAATAAGTAATAAAAGAGATATTTGGCTGTTACGTACTTTGTGGAACACACTGTATATGATAGATAGATAATGGATTTATTGTTTCCCATTTGGGATTACAATTCAAAATAAACAAATAAACATAAATAAATGGGTTTAATAAGAATTCGACATTGACTAGAAATGTCTTAGAGGGGACGGTCAGTGAGCGAGAGCCAACTCTTTGGAGTTGGCGCTCGCTTACTGATGTGTCCCGCTCACCTTTAAGACTAGAGGCTGGTTTGGTTGGTTTGCACACAGCTGCACCGTACTGATGAGCTCCAAAAGAGCGAAATCATGGTATGTGGTTGCTGTGGGTGAACAAACCAAATCATTTCTTTTCTTCTTCATTATAAATAAATGGAACAAACAAAAATAAACTCACAATTAATTTCGACCTATCTAATTCCCATTTATGTATAATTATCCCTCCCTCTCCTTCCTTTCCCTCTGTATCAATTCCATCCACTTCTCCCCTCTTCCGCTTTCCTCCAGTATCATCTCCACTCTCACCTGTTCTGTGTTCTCTCTCCACGAGCACCTCTCTAACACATGTTCCCATACCCTACACATTCTTCTGTCTTCACTTTCCCAATACCTTCCACCTCTCATCTCATTTCCCCGTCTAAACCTTGCCACCCTTATTATCTTCTCTTACCTTCCCCTACTTCGTAGATATCTTGATTGTCTTATCTTCTCTTCTTTATCCTGCACTTGCCTGTCTCCCTCCTCTACCTCTCTCACCATATTCCATCCTGCTGTTCTCAAGTTCTCCACTTCTTCTGCTGCATAGTCTCGCTCCTGATAAAATTTCTCTCGCCCCTCCTCCCATTTCGATTTTTCTCTTCCTCCTTTCCATACCTCTTCCCAACACTACCTGGCTAACTCGTTCCCGCCCGCACCTCTCAACTTTTCCTTATATTTCATGGCTCTCTTTCCTGCCTTGGTTTTTCGTTTTTCTCTGTTTGTTTCCTCTCTTACCATGTACCCTGGCGTTATCCAATCTAAGCCCAGTGTCCATCTTATGTACTTTTCATGGATCCCCTCTATCTTCTCTCTTCCCACCTCCAAATTTCTGCTCCATACATGGCTACGCTGCTCACCAATGCGTCAAACATCTTTACTCTTCTTTTCCAGTCGCCCCCAAAATTCCTCTTTCCTATTCCCCATACCTGCTTCATTGCTATTGTTTCCTTTCTTACTACCTTTCTTACTACCTCTCTTACATGCTTCTCTTGGCTCCCATTCTTTTGTAAGGTGAATCCTAGATATTTAAACTCACCCACCTCCTCCAACTCTTCCCCCTTCCACTCCCACTTCTCTATGCGACTTCTTCCTCTCCCCCTTTCCTGAATCTCATAATTTTAGTCTTCTCCATGTTCAATACTAGTTCTTTCTTCGTTTCTTCTCCAAATAACTTTCATTGTTCTCAGCATCTCCTTTAGTTCTTTCTCTTCCTTTGCCAAGAGGACTATATCATCCGCATATGCTAGTGTCCAATATTTATTTTTCCCTATTATCACTCCTCCTCAGGGTTGGAATGTTATAAACATTTGTTTAAATCACCCTGTTTTAAACATGGTTTTAAACACTGTCGAAGTTTTAAAGACTTTTGTTTTAAACACTGTTTTAAACATGTTCTTTATAATATTGTTTTAAACATGTTTTAAACTAAATATGAATTCTCTGAATTTGATGAAAATAAAATTATTAATAATCCAGAACACACCACCAGTGGCGCATCAAATTATTTGCAGCAATATTAAATGAGGAAAAGTATATTAAATTGTTTTTTAAGTTATCATTCACAGTTTACGGCGTCTCTGATTTTGGGGTGAGTGTATTTTCTTTTCGCGGTCTGTGCCGCCGCGGCGGTCCTGCCCAACAGAGGAAAGTGCTGTGTGGCAACAACAACAACAAAAAGCATTTAGGCGGATGCTATTTGCTTGTTCTAAT
This sequence comes from Xestobium rufovillosum, assembly GCA_963966045.1. NCBI lineage: Eukaryota > Metazoa > Arthropoda > Insecta > Coleoptera > Ptinidae > Xestobium > Xestobium rufovillosum. Next base: position 24,897,325 of record OZ014504.1, read on the forward strand.
AGTGTTTACCATAGAGGAGAGTAGGGGCAGAGGTAGTAGTAATAATAATAATGCAAATAATAATTATAATAATAATACATCTTTATTTACTCTCTTTACAAGTATATACCAAATACATTATGACATATACAAACGTTTAGAGCACGTCAAAAACAAACACACCTGGCATAAAAATACGTGAAACAGATACATTCTAAACACCTGTTAAATATTGGCTTAATTTTTCTTTCACATTGTCCCTGAAAAACTCCTCCAGACTGTAGTAGGCAGTATCCAGCAGAAACGCCCTCAAGATTCTGTGCAAACATTGGCTACTTAAGTTTCTTATTTCACTGGGAACTCTATTGTATATTCCAATAATACTATGATGTGCATTGTTCTGTATGTGAGTTGTCATAGGTTTTTTGGTCTTAAATTTTGCTTGTTGCGTGTATCATTAAATTGTGTTCCATCTCGCATTGTATAAACAATTTTCAAAATCCTCAAAGAGAACTGGTGCACATTTTAACCATGCTTATTTCATATATTCCGCATCACTAAAAGGTCTCCCATGTTTGGCAACCACCTAGGCTTGAGTTCTAAGTAAAGGGTGTCACCAGCATTATATGATTAGATTGTGGCCCCTGAGGGTATACGCTTTGGCCTACTAAAATAGAAACAACTTGCTACTATCGTCCAGGGCCATGGCAGACACCAGTAACTGCTGAATAATATTTTTATATATGAAGGTTTTAGAGTACAATACAACAGACGATAACACGACAACAGTAGATTCAAAACAGCCAAGCAACAAACGATATTTCCTTTCCTGTCTTTGTCATACACCTAGCCCATTTGCTCATTGTCAATAATTAAAGTGCATATAAATAAACATCCACAGAAGCACATGGTATAGCACACAAAAGACGATCAGTTTACCAATTGCATGAACCTACAGGAATAGGCCTGCAAACTTGTGTCTGCTCTGCTCACATGATGGTGACGGTTATAGTGTCTTCAATGACCCCTAGATTAGTATAGTTGTGTCCGCCAGGTGTGTATGCTATGGCCCCCACTGCATAGAGAATTATGAATATAATTTAATACAATTTAAAATTATGGATAAGTGATATCTTGTATAATAATTATGGGTCCTGTATTATAGTTCCTGACAAAGATGAAACAAATTTTCAAAAGCTAGAAAAACATAAGAGTTGTAATTTAGACTACTGACTGCATCCCCAAAATTAGAAGACACATTTGAAATAAAATATTCAACACACAAAGGCGATTCATTTCTGTAGACACCAAGATACAGTTTAATATCCCTGAAAACATGCGTGCGACAAGAAAATATTTTCTGTCCTAGTTTGAAGCACGAAATAGTATACTACGTACGGAGGTGGAAAATCTTTCATTACAGCCGAGGGCTAGATAGATGACCAAGGCGCGAAGCGTGGAAAATTTTCCAACCCGGTCGGCAAGTAGAAGTCAGGAATAACCGGGAATAACCTACTTGCAAACTTTTTAAAAGTTTGCAATTGACTTATTACTAACCGATTGTGAATAAAAATGGATTTTGCATTGATTTTAAGACAAAAAGTCAAATCTGACAATAACTGGGTAACCTTGATTTCACAAGTTTCCAAGTTGTCAGTTAGTTGTCAAATTAGATAAGAGAAAATTAAATCTTTTAGGAGAGTGAGCATCGAGTAGGTAAATTAAAATATTAAAATATTCTTAGGGATATTTTAAAATATGTACGTGTGGTTTCTTTAGTCAAGTAGTTATAAAAGTAAATTATTATTAAGTAGGTAACAGAAATTCCTAAGCAACAATTGATAAGTATACTCGCGTATGCAATAAAAAAATTCAAATGATAAGGTGATTTGACGTTTAAACTTCATGCAATTTAATTAGACCGCTACGCCAAAAAAATCATTTTGACTTCTCGTCAAAAGAAAGATGTCGTTAACACAACAAAATTAGGTAGAAAAAGATTGAGAGGAAAAGGCAATGTCTTTTATGTTGGTAATAAAGTACATATGCCGAATACACATGGGATCTTGGTGTCTATTAGTATAGAATGTCTGTCAACACAGTTTTTGCAAATTATAAATGGAAAGTTTCAAGTTCATGTTAACGTATTTCTGGTTTTTATAGAAAGATGACAAGTCATTGTTGGCTCAATTTTTCTTCGCTGACGAAGCTTTAAATATGGTAGCTAGTGAACTGGATAGTTTTGATGGCCGAAAAGATCCATTACGTTGTATGTCTTTAGTAAATCAGTTGCGCCAATCCCAGAATAAAGTTTTAACCATTACTAGTGCTATCATGGATGTCTTGATAGAAGGTGAAAGAGCGAATCGAGATTTTCGAGCTAAATTTCCTGAAGATGTGCTGCAAGAAAATCTTTCTGGGCAGCTTTGGTTTGGAGCTGAGGTAAGTCATAATTCGACTTCTTTTTAACCTCACGTGAAAGTTGTTGTTTAATACGGAAGCGCTGAAGGGTCAAGCTTGTCGCCCACTGCTACGGCAGGACGCGGCGCGGTATGGAACGAAAAAATCCGTTTAGGATTAAATACATACATGCAAATGAATGGAGAAGCGCCCATATAGCCGACACGGCGCGGTGCGAGACGGGACGACGTTGCCAGGATTCTTCGCTCACGATCCCAACCGGCAAAAATAGTATCATGCCGTACTGTGCCGTATATATGGGCGCATAATTTCACGGCGCCGTGCGGTTTGCGCTTGCGTGCTTGGAGTTTTTACGAACGTAGCACATGTTAGCACTGGCAGTTAACAGCTGAAACATGGAGGATAAACTTATTCTAATCTCTTGGCATTCGCCTTTTCTTGGACTTTTCTTCTTCGTTTTTCCTGTTCTTCAAGCGCAGTGCCGTTACAACGAAGATTCTTCCTCCGAGGAACCATTCGACGTAGTATACTCCATCGGTGTATACCCTCAACTGTTGATTTGTCTTCTTTCCTCGCCGGTGCGCGTCGTGTATATGGGCGGAGGGAATAGATATACCGTGCCGCGCTGCGCCGCGCCGCGCCGCATCATGTCGTGTCGTGTCGTGTCGTGTCGTGTCGTGCCGTCGCACTGGGCGACAAGCTTCAGGCTGAAAAAAATTAATTTGAATTTTACTGCAACTCTAAACTTGCAGTTTTATGAATTACTGCAACTTTAAACTTGCAGTTTTATGAATTACTGCAACTTTAAACTTGCAGTTATGTGAAATACTGCAACTTTAAACTTGCAGCCATTTGAATTATTGCAACTTTAAACTTGCAGTAATGTGAAATACTGCAACTTTTAACTTGCAGCCATTTGAATTACTGCAACTTTAAACTTGCAGTTTTAAGAATTACACCATCGCTTCAGGCATATTTCTTGAAAATTTAATTTTTTCATATGCTGTCATTCTTGAGATATTAATTTTTAAACTGTACCACTTATGTCAAATTGTCACTTTTCTAGAAAACTAATAAAGATAGACAAATATATACAAACACATAAACTACAAGACATTAAATGAAAATTTAAGAACTCTAAATTGGGATTTAATTTTGTCCAAAGACAATGCATGTAAAAGTTTTTTTCAACATAATAGGTGAAAAAATAAGATGCCCCACAAAATTGATTAAACTAGAGAATAAAAAAGTAAAACGTAAGGAATGGATTACAAATGCTATAATAAACTCAATAAATCACAGAGACGAACTTTACAAACAAACAATGAATAATGATGAAAGCTTGAAGGTCATATACAGAGGATATCGAAATAATTTAAATAAAATTATTAATAAAGCTAAATCTGACTACTTTAAAAAGAAAATTGAGAACAGTGCAGATTCAAATAAAACTATGTGGCAAACCATTAATGAACTTAAAAATGATAGTACAAAGAGAAGCTTTATTGCTAAGATACTAAATAATGATAATATTATTGTTACAAATAAGTTAGATATAAGCAACTCCTTTAATGATAAATTTTCAAGTGTGGGCAGTAGCTTGGCTAACAGAATAAAAAAATCTGAAGTTCGTAGATGATGTTGATAAAGTCAATTCGTTTTCAATGTTTTTGTCACCGACTTGTGAGTCTGAAGTCAGAGATGTAATTTATTAAAAATATGAAAAATAAGAAGGGTATTGGGATAGATGGTATATCAACAGAAACAGTAAAACAGATTGCAAACAGTGTTGCATATCCACTTACTAAGTTATTAAATTCCATATTTGAAACCGGTTGCTGTCCAGTTGAATTTAAAGAATCAATAATTATACCCATTTATAAGAGAGGTAATAAATTGGAACCACTAAATTACAGGCCTATATCCTTGATAACAAACTTTTCTAAGGTCTTTGAGGTGCTCCTCAAAATGAGGTTAGACAGTTTTATAAAAAAATATAATATAATATCTGACAGACAGTATGGTTTACGGAATACATTTATAGAGCTGTAGATGGCTGTAGAGGCTTCGATATATTTATTCCTGGTCTTGGCGACGGCCTTCGATACTGTATGCCATAATAAGCTGATGAAGGTCCTGGAGGATGTTGGAATGAGAGATGTGACCTTGAAATTAATTCGGAGCTACTTGCATGACCGTCGTCAGTATGTAAGAATAGATGAGGCATTGAGCCGACCCAGAGTGGTAACTTTTGGAGTTCCTCAAGGGACCATTCTGGGGCTATTGCTCTTTGTGTTATACATAAATAATTTATTCAATCTGGATATTGGAGGCAACATAATAGGGTATGCAGACGACACATGTATTTTCTATGACGATGATAGTTGGGATAACATAAAGGTTCATGCTGAAAGGGATTTTGGAAGAGTAAAGTCCTGGTTCAATCATCATCTTTTAACACTGAATGTTGAGAAGACTATTTACTTGGCCTTCTCTTCTTCTAAGTCGGGGCAACCACCTTACTCACAAATTAAAATAGACAGTGATCTGATAATAAAGTCAGCACCCTATGTTAATGGGAATTCTGATCGACCAACATTTGCGGTGGGATGTGCATTTGAAAGAACTTATAAAGAAATTGAGGTCCTTGATTTATTATTTTAGGTACTTTCGAGATATGTTAAGTGTTAAACAATTAAAAATGTTATACCACGCTCTAGTTGAATCTCAGCTGAGATATGGCATACTAGCCTGGGGAGGGGCGTTAAACTGTTAAAAGTCATGTAGAAAAAGAAGTCATCGTACTCTAGTGATGAACTATGCAGGGAAGCCAAAGTTATGGATATCAGGCAGTTGTTCTTCTTGCATCTCTTGCAGAAGGCGTAACCAACGAGAAATTCAGTTATTAAAAATCCTAACTACGAACTAAGAAACTCTGATAACTTACCTGTTCCTGTTCCGAAGATGCTTAAAGCTCTGGGACAGCGCAGTAGTTTTTTTGGCACCAAGAGCATTTAACTCCCTACCATCTATTATGAAACAAATACAGCCTAAGTATAAATTTAATGAGAGGAGTAAAAAATACATCTTGTCATTGAATAGAAAGGTGTTTCATAACCATATTAACTTGAGAAATGCCCATCTGATTTGAGTCTCTTGAATTATTTAATTTTAAGGGTAGAGGAAAGGAGGGAAGATAGGAAATTAAATTTGGGAGAATATAGATTATTGCGGGATTAATGGCTAGGATTTGTGCTTCTGGTCATTTTATTTTTGTGTTGTTTGTTTGGGTGTGCTGAGCTACATGGTATTATTGGTATTATTGGGATACTTACTTTTTTTATTTGTCTTATGCACAATCAAGTATGTTATACATACTGTGAATTTATCTATCTGCATAAATCATGCGGGAGCTGGGCTGAAGCTTACCTGAGGTAAGTAGGTCCAGGAGAATGGAGAATTCTTAAGCTGGTGGCCGTGATGGGCGGGTGATACCAATAATAAGCAACCACGACGAAGTGCAGGTGCACGGAGTAACGACTTAAAGCCAGTTCACGGGTTTTTTATTTAACCACAAAACTTCATTTCAATTTTCAACATTTCACTACCAGCGCTGGAGACCAACTCTTCTTAGATTTTTTTACGCGTGCCCAACCGTCTTTCTTCAAAGAAGGGGGGATGGGAGCGGGGAGGATAGAATTCCATGCCCAGATTAATGTGCACAAAATTTAAATCGAACAAAACACATTTAAATAAACGAAACTTTGTTGCAATGCCCACATTCAATTTTAATATTATTAAAACAAAAAATTTAAGCAATTAAACATGCCGCCCGCCAAAGCAATAACAAAACAAAAAACAAGAAAACTTAAAACATTATTGGTTAACAAATAGTATAAACCAAACAACTACATCAGTCCTCAGCCTCAATCGGCAGAGGGCATAATTTTACAAGTGGACGTTTGAAGGTACCTGTAGAGGTTCTAACCGTAGCAACGCGAACCACCCATCTCTTCCAGGGTGTACTTCGATAATACTTCCCAACTTCCATTGCAACGGATGAATAAGATCATCTTTTATAAGGACTAAAGTACCTATCTGGATTGATTTGGAATTCTTAGTCCATTTGGACCGTTGCTGCAGCGTATGGAGCACTTCATTGTGCCATCGTTGCCAGAAATGTTGGTGCATCTGTTGTAACAAATGCCAACGACTCAAACGATTGGAGGGTTGGTCAAGGACGACCGGCTCCGGCAATGAATTTAATGGTGCCAAAGTCAAGAAATGACCAGGTGTCAGGGCTTGTAGATCATTTGGATCCGAACTGAGCGGGCAAAGCGGTCTCGAATTTAATAAAGCTTCGACTTGAGTCACGATAGTTAACAACTCCTCAAAAGAAAGAATCTGATTTCCAATTACACGTAGTAGGTGGGTTTTGAAGGATTTAACTCCTGCTTTCCAAATTCCTCCAAAATGGGGAGCGGAGGGCGGATTGTATTTCCATGCAATTTGTTCTCCATTCGCTGCCAAAGAGAAATAGTCTTGCAACAGACGAAAAGCACCAACAAAGTTTGTCCCACAATCACTATGGATTTCTGTGCATTTTCCTCTGCGGGCAACGAATATACGTAAAGCTGCTATACAGGCTTCTGCGCTCAAGTCCGAAACTCGGGTTACCAAGCAAACAATGACACTAACATAAGCCTTAAGAGTTTTTGCTCCACGCACTCGGTTCATAGTGATGATAAACGGACCACAAAAGTCAATTCCTATAGCCTGAAAGGGTTTAATTTGCTGAACCCGAAAGGCAGGTAAGTTTGCCATAATGGGCTGCAAAGGGCGTGGTTTTAAACGATAACATTTTTAACAACGAAAGAGACAACGTTTAATAACCCTATGAGCCGAAAGAATCCAGTACTTTTGTGCAAGCAAGTAGTGTAAAGTTTTAAAGCCAGGATGACAATTGCGTTGATGTACATCTTCAATTATTCGAGTAACCAAAAGATGGTTAGATGGAAGTAAAACAGGATGCTTTTGGTCGAATTGTAATGAAGAGCAAGCCAAATGACCACCAACTCGCAGAATGCCGTCCGTATCAAGGAACAAATTGAGCTTCCTAAGCACTTTAGGAAGGGGTTGTTGTGATTTAAGTGCCTCGATTTCGGATCCGAAGTGTTTTGCTTGAACGAGTTTTGCTAATTTCAGGCATGTCTGATGCATCTCGACATCACCGATAGAACCAGTAAGCCGGTTAGAAACATCTTTCTTTTTGCAATTCCAGGCAAACCGAAACACCAATGAAACAATGCGAAGGATCTTTCGCAAAGACAAAACTTTGTGTACAATATTGTCAACTATCGAAAAATCTATTTGAGCGATCAATGCTATTACAGATTTTTCTTCTACTAATGATTCCTGTGAATTAATGGACACATCAACCGACGATACTTGATTGTTCTTGATTGTTCTTGACTGAGCCAGGGCGGCCCATGCCACCATAGCTTATGATCTGCTAATTGCGATGGTAACAATCCCCTGGAGGCACAGTCTGCAGGGTTGTCATTCGATCTAAAATGGTGCCAACTAGTAGGAGATGTGCGTTCTTGGATAAAGCTAATAAGATAAGCTATGCAAGTTTTAAAACGATTAGACGGAGAACGAATCCAAGCTAGCACTATCGAAGAATCAGTCCAAGCGAAAATGTTTTCAAACTGCAGATGAGTTTGATAAGTAGAGCCAACAAATTTAAAAAGTTTTGCCAACAAGACAGCAGCGCACATCTCGAGGCGAGGAATTGATACATGTTTTAAGGGTGCCACTTTTGTTTTTGCTACCAGCAGATGTACAGTAAATTTATCTTGGTTGCGTGAACGAACGTAAACTGCAGCCGCATAACCTGCCTCCGATGCATCACAGAACCCGTGTATTTGATACAAATTCGAATTAGGTATATGGCGCTCGATCTTAATTGACGAGAGGCAAAACAATTCTTCAGTGAACTGTTGCCATTTTTCCACTATTACTGGAGGAGGGGTGTCATCCCAATCAATACCCGAGCACCACAACAATTGCAACAAATGCTTGGCGAAGAAAGTGACTGGTGCTAGAAACCCAAGGGGATCAAAGATTTTCGCTACTTCAGACAAAATAGACCTTTTTGTGCAAGGACGGTCAAGAGGACTAAAGCTATAAGTTAGTACGTCCTGCATGGGAATCCATTTTAGTCCAAGGATTTTTACAGTTGACGCACAAGAATCTAAATCTTTTGGAGAAGTGGCCAACTGACAGTGCTCTGGGGGTAGTACTTCTAAAAAGGACTGACTGTTACTACACCATTTTCGAAGGGGAAAACCTCCATCCTTTAACAACAAAATAAGCTCCTTTTGAGCTTGCAAAGCTAGGTGCAATGAGTCGCAACCACTAACGATATCATCGACGTAAATGTCATTTTCTAAAATCTTTGAAGCAAGAGGATATTTATTGCGACCCTCCAAAGCCAACTGTTGAATCGTTTTAAGGGCCAGAAATGGCGACGGAGCTAAACCTTATGTTACTGTATTTAGTTTAAATTCTTGAACAGTGCCTGATGAATTAAATCTCCACAGGATTCTTTGATAACCCTGGTGATTCTTATTGACAACTATCTGCCGGTACATTTGTTTTATGTCCGCGATAAAAACAACACTATGCAAGAGAAATCTAAGGAACAAATTAACAATATCCTTTTGCAACTTAGGGCCTATGTAAAGAGCATCATTCAGCGATTTGTTATTATAGGCTTTTGCCGAACCATCAAATACAACACATAAAGGAGTAGAAGTATGTTCTGGACGGAAAACACCATGATGAGGAATGTAGTAAGACAAATCGTTTTCTGGTGGCGCGGCGAGTTCCATGTGGCCTGCCTCCAAGTAATCTTTCATAAATTCATTATAAAGTCGATTCAATGTGGGTTCCTGCAACAACTTTCGTTCCAAATTGAAGAAGCGACGAAGAGCAATTTCCTTGGAGTTAACAAAAATAGGATGAAGCTCCTTAAAAGGAAGCGATACAACAAAGCGACCAGATGACAAACGTTTCGTAGTTTCAACGAAAATAGCTTCACATGCCTCCTCATCAGGAGAGGTGGGTGACGAATGAGGAACTTCTTCCACTACCCAAAATTTTTGCATACTTTTATCCAAGTTCGACAACAAAGGTGAGTGACTCACAACAGATGTGTGAAACGATCGAACAACCTGAGAGGTTGACAAATCTGTTGATTTCGTACGACCAGACAAGATCCATCCAAAAATCGTATTGATAGCAACAGGAGAGCTTTGGTCAGAACTCGCGATGAGTCCAGGACGTAGAAGTTGAGCATAAACATCTGCTCCCAACAACAGATCAATTTTTCTCGACAAATAAAATTGAGGATCAGCAAGTTTTAAATTTTTGATATGTTCCCAAGATGGAGCTTCAATTGTTCGAGGAGGAATGACCGCAGATACTCGTGGAATAACATGAGTATTGACCAGAAGTGAGAATTGGGAGTCTTCCTTTGAACTGATGACGCAATCAATAGAACCAGACGAAGTTAATGAGGAAGTTGAACCAATCCCTTGGATTTTAATCGTATTTTGCTGTAGCGGTAACTTCAACAATTGCGCCCCGCAAGAGGTGATAAAGCTTGCTTCACTGCCACTATCCAAAATTGCTCGAAGTGATTTGACCTGCCCTTGTACATCACAAACATTAACTAGCGCAGTGAATAAAATTACTACGGATGAGTCAGTAGCTCCAATTAATACATTTGCCACAGTCTGGCATGCTGGAGGTGCTTCAGAAGAAGAAGCTGCATTCGACACATTTTGATTAGCGCCAGGTTCAGCGTTTTGATTAGAAGACGTAACTGCAACGTTAGACGAGGTATATTTCCTGTCGAAATGCATTAAAGTGTGATGAGGCCTACTACAAAAATGACAGGAGGATTTCGACCGGCAAGAACGAGAAAAGTGCGACGAACTTAAGCAGTTAATGCACAATGAATTAGCCTTTGCTAATTGGTAACGGTCTTGTGATGATTTTTCCTTGAACACAGGACATCCATAAATTAAGTGCTCCCTCTGGCAAATGGGACACTTCTCCATGGTGACAGACTGGCTTATTTTTTCGTTGGCTACGAATGCAGCCACATGCTTTCGAGAATTGTATGATTCAAATGGTGCTTTGCGAACTTTAGGCTGCGGCACTGCAGTAGGTTTGGCTGCAGCCAGCACACGACACTGACTCATGACAAAATTGGACAATTGATCAAAAGAAGGAATGGCTCCGTCTAAATCGCGAATACTATATTGTGCCTCAAAAAGGCGGCGTGTATTGGGATCCAACTTTTCCATAAACAAATTAAACAAAATAAAATCTTCCAATGACTTATCTTCAAAGTTTAAAGCACGTAATGCCGCTAGATTTTCCTGAAAACCGTCGTAAATTGAACGCAATGATGTTGCCGATTCATCTTTAAGTTTTGGTAGTGTAGATAATTTATTCCAATAGTAGTCGGCTAAATCCCTTTTATTTTCGTATCTACTAACTAACGCCTTATACGCAAGTTCATAATTATCATTAGACAATGTAAAAGATTTAATCAAAGTTAGCGGTTCGCCCGCTAAACTACTCAACAAATATTCGAATTTTTCAATGTCAACTAAGTCGGTATTTTTATGGATACTATGCTCAAACATTTGATAGAATGGTTTCCAATTCTCTAATTTTCCATCAAACGTGCGTAAAGTTAATTTGGGTAAGCGAATTCCCAAATGATTGCTAACCGAAGATACCGGCGTAAGCGTAGGAGGACGTTGCTCAACAGAAGTTTCAAACAAATCATGATAAATTGTTTGAATTGTAAAGAACAGACTATCGATGTCCTTTTGAATTTGATATTCATTATCCAATGGTGGATTGGGTTGTTTCGCGACCAACAACAATATTTCTTCGTGCACCACTTGGACTTTACTATAAAGATCATTAAGACGACCATGCCTCACTTTAAACATTGTTTTAAAAGCAGAATCTGTTTGAGCAGAATTTGCAATATCTAGCGTATCTTGCAATTGGCAAATTAAATTATTTCTTTTGGCCGACAATTCAAGAATTTTATTATTAGCCATTGTAACTTGAAAACCCAAACGACAAAACTAAATGCGAAAATGTCCAATGAGCAATGAATAAAATTTCCCGAGCTGGAATAAAACGTAGTAATGCAGAAATATGCCTATAACCCCTTTTGAAATGGACTGTTCCAACAAAACAAAACAAAAGAATTCGCGAAATTTCAACAACTAGAAAAGCGAATGGCGCAATTTACAATTCAGGCATAGAACCTCTTACTTACTACAAACTTATTATTAAATATAACAGTGCACTTACAAATCAAAAAAGCAAAGCAGTTGTTTGTTTTAACATTTGCATCACTAATACAAAATGGACTCGTCCGTGCAAGTTTAAAAAATGGACTCGTCCGTGCGAGTTTAAGCAAGATTTTTCTCAAAAATATCGTAAATAATATTGAGAATACACAACAATTGCAACAATGTTTCAAAACAATTACGGCCACATCCAAATTATGCGGCTCGAAGAATTTATCTATCCGCATAAATCACGCGGGAGCTGGGCTGAAGCTTACCTGAGGTAAATAGGTCCAGGAGAATGGAGAATTCTTCAGCTGGTGGCCGTGATGGGCTGGTGATACCAATAATAAGCAACCATGACGAAGTGCAGGTGCACGGAGTAACGACTTAAAGCCAGTTCACTGGTTTTTTATTTAACCACAAAACTTCATTTCAATTTTCAACATTTCACTACCAGCGCTGGAGACCAACTCTTCTTAGATTTTTTTACGCGTGCCCAACCGTCTTTCTTCAAAGAAGGGGGGATGGGAGCGGGGAGGATAGAACTCCATGCCCAGATTAATGTGCACAAAATTTAAATCGAACAAAACACATTTAAATAAACGAAACTTTGTTACAATGCCCACATTCAATTTTAATATTATTAAAACAAAAAATTTAAGCAATTAAACACATACTTACGTGTTCATGTTATATATTTATTGCACATTGATGTTAGAGGAATGTAAGTGTATTGTTACAGGATTGTTAAATGTAAATCTTGTCTCCTTCTTTGTTTTTGGCAAATAAATATATATTATTATTATTATTATTATTAAAGTATTGTGAATACAGTGCCATTAAAATTTTATGAGGATTCTGAAAAAATATACTGCTTCTATCATAAAAATCAAAGTTACATTCACTTTACACTATTTGGACACACCTCGTATGATTGAAAACATTTTTAGAATATAGTACTTGCTCCTGAAATTAATTAAAGTTTGTTAAAACAATTTTTTCTATCTGCTCTCATAACTGAGTGATCTTCCACCCATGCGTAAATATGACACCTGTATACAGGGTGCTCCTTAAAGTATTCTAACAGTTTGTAAGACTTGGTTCTTTATATTATTTTGAGTCGAATATCATATGACCATATTATGTCTAAAACGGCTTAATTTCAAAGAAGCAGGGTGTCAAATTTGGTGGAAAGAAAAGGTTTTTTTGAGAGAACTTGAAAACCAATGGATCAACTTTTGATGCAACAATTCCTTTTTTTCAATTAAACAGGGGCGGGCCCAAGGGGTGACTATGGTATTTTTTTGAGAAAAATTCGTGCACCACTGAGTTTTTAAAAATGTGAAATATTTTTTATAAATGGTATTAAATAGCACAGAGAAGATCTTTTTAATTTTTCAAAAATATTAACCATTAAAAACTCGGTGGTCCACATTTTCTTTCCCTCAACTTCGGCACCCTGCATCTTTGAAATTAAGCCGTTTTAGACACATGGTCATATGAAATATTCGACTCAAAATAATGTAAAGAACTACCTCTTAAAAACTCTTAGAATACAGTGTGTCCACGGATGGACTGAACTATACTGGTAAGAACTTTTATTTTGAGTTTTTCAAAAAAAAGTCATTCTTCATGATTTCTTTTGCTTGTTATATGAATACGATTCACGTTGAGAAATTTTCATTTTGTTGTACAGGTGGCAAAAAATAAGAATTTCCGAAATTAAACATTTTTGAATCAAACTTAAGGAGTTTAGAAGGAGAAATTGAAAAGCCAAATAAAGTTTTTTTTATAGACGTTATGGTTACTAAGACATTTGATATTAAAAATAAAATCGATTTTTTGTTTTTCCATATCTTAATATCTGTTATTATTTTTTCAAGACTACTACTAATGAAAAGTTATGTGCAACTATTATTAGCAAGTTTAGTTGTAAAGGGCATTTCAGAGTTGGCGTTGGAGGGTTACAGGTTGAATAAAACTTTACTGTTTGTCATTTACCTCAATGTATTAAGTTATACTTGGGCCGCCCAACAGACGGAGTGATCACCCTGCAAGAATGAGCTCTAGACGGGACCACTATCAATTTAGGACGACAGAACCGCAGTGATGCGCTTTCTTTAGACCCAACAAAGTCGCATCACTCCAATTCGGTCATCATAAATTAATATTGGCCCCGCTAGAGCACGTTCTTGCAGGGTGATCACTCCGTCTGTTGGGCGGCCCAAGTATAAATAAATGTTGATTTTTGGCTTTTCAATTTCTCCTTCTAAGCTCTTTCATTTTGATGCTTCAAAAAAGTTTTATTCAAAAATTTAAAATTTTGCAAATCTACATTTTTATATTTTTTGTGCACCCGGTACAACAAAATCAAAGTTTCTCAATGTGAATCGTATCTATATAATAAGCAAAATAAATGATGAAGAATGATTTTTTTAGAAAAACTGAAAATAAAAGTTTTTATAAGTATGTAGTTCGCGACATACTAGAGTCAGAGATAGGAATGAAAAGAGGTAGGGGTAGGCCTAGATTAGACTACTGCTCTCAAATAGTTAGGGATGTAGGATGTTCTACTTTTAGGGAAATGCGTAGGTTAGCTCAGGATAGAAAAGAATGGAGGTACGCGTCCAACCAGTCTTCGGACTGAGAACCTTATGATGATGACAGAGACATGATGATTTAATAACACTAGGAGACTTTAATGCGCAAATAGGGAAAGAGAATTACATAAGAGAAGTTGCAGGTAGAGAAACGATGCATGAAAAAACAAATGACAATGGACATAAATTATGTAATTATGCAATGAGCATTAGCAGTACCAAGTTTATTCACAAAAAAGAACACAAGGAAACATGGGTCCACCCTGGCACAAAACAAGGTAACCAAATTGATCACTTGCTTATAACAAGAAAAAGAGCAAAAGATGTCAGAGATGTAAGAAGTTATAGAGGAGCAAATTCGGACTCAGACTATCACTTAGTCGTGGCTACAGTGAAACAAAAGATTGCAGTTGAGAAACAAAAACAAAGAAAAAAACCAAGGTGGAACTCAGAAAATCTCAAATCGAAGAAAACACGTCAAAGATTAGAAGAAGAATTGAATAACAAAATTCATGCGATGCCAGAAGTGGAGAAACATGAAAGACGCAATATTGGGTGTTTCAGAGATGGTAGTTGGGCACACAGAGAAAGAAAAAGGGGCTGATTGGTTTGACAATGAATGTAAAGTACAGATTCAGAAGAAAAACAAGATTAAATTGAGATGGATGCAAACCAGAACAGAGGAAGATTATGAACAATACAAACAACTAAGGAAAGATACGACCAAGATGTGCAAGCGGAAGAGAAAAGAGTGGATAAACAAACTAGCAGAAGAGATTGAATAACACAACAGAAATAATAACTGGAAGATATTTTATAGAAAAATAAAAGAACAAGGTAAAGAAAATGTAATCAAAGTCCGAGCTCTCAAAAACAAAGAAGGGGAATTAATAAATGATAAAGAAAAAATTAAACGAATATGGAAAGAACACTTCAGTAGCCTACTGCGTAAAGAAACAGAAGAAGATGAGAATATAGATTTAAATGAAGAAGATATAGAAATTGAAGATCCATCGTGTGAAGAAATTATAGAAATAATATCAAAAATAAAAAATGGTAAAACATCAGGCAGTGACGATGTAATCGGAGAGTTACTAAAGTATGGGGGCAAAGAAATACATGGAAGAATATACAGTTTAATATTGTCAATATGGAAAAAGGAAGAAATGCCAGAGGAGTGGAAGAATGGAGTAATCATACGCATACACAAGAAGGGTGATCGAGAAGATACTGATACTTACAGGGGAATAACCTTACTGAATACAACTTATAAAATAATGTCGGCAATGTTATACAGAAGACTAGAACCGTACGCTGAAAAAGAAATTGGGGAGTATCAAAATGGCTTTAGACCCGGGAGATCAACTATTGATGCACTACATGTAATGAACCAAATACTGGAGAAAAGCTTCGAGTTCAATATAGAACTACATATGTTATTCATAGGTTTTAAACAAGCATTTGACAGTGTCTATAGAAGAGGTATGTTTGAGGAAATGAGAAAATTGAATATTCCTATGAAACTCATTGACATGTTAAAAATAACAATGAGGAACACCAATGCTGTAATTAGAACACAGGAAGGCATAACAGACAGCTTCGATGTCAATATAGGAGTGCGACAGGGAGATACTTTATCAGCCATACTATTTAATTTGACATTAGAAAGTATAATAAGAAAAATCGAAGATCATGGAACTATAAACACAAAGACAGCACAAATAATTGCATATGCAGATGATATGGTAATCATAAGTAGATCAAAGAGGTACATAAAGGCATTTAAAGAAATGATTGGGGCAGCAGAAGGTGTAGGAATACCAATCAACAAACAGAAGACTAAATATATGAGATATGGAAGGCATGTAGGAGAGGGAGGTCACAGTCTACAGGTGGATAATTACAAATTTGAAGAGGTAAACAACTATCGCTATCTAGGAATACAAATAAATATAACTCAAGGACATGAAGTGAAAGCAAGAATACAGTCAGGATATAGAGCATACTTTGCAAATAAGAATATATTGAAAAATAGACAGATAAGAAAAGACACGAGAATTAAAATATATGAAACGATGATAAGACCTGTAGTCACATATGCGATGGAAACCAGAAGCTTAACATTGACAGAGGAAGAGAAACTGAGAATTTTTTGAACGAAGAATATTAAGGAGAATACTTGGACCAAGAAAAATAAATGAAAATGAATATAGATCGTTAATGAACTTCGAAGTAGTGGAAGAGAGAAAAGGAAAAGACATAGTAAAATATATCAAAGCACAAAGAATAGGTTGGTTGGGACACATAATACGGAGCAATGGAACAAGAGCGATACGAAAAATAACGGAATGGAATCCCAGTGAAAGAAGAGCAAGAGGGAGGCCCAGAATGAGATGGTATGATGACATTTTGCATGATCTAAGGGTACTGAATGGTGGAGGGAGCAAAAAACCAGAAACAGATGTGAGGTGTGTATGATTGAACAAGACGTGGGGACTGATCCACCCCAAAAAAAGGATTTGGGAAGTTCTCTGGAGAACGGCCAAAACCCGATTGGGTTGTAGTGTCAAACAAATAATAATAACAAGTATGTATAGTTAAGTCCATCCGTGGACACACTGTATGTATACAGGGTGCCTCTAAAACGTCTGTACAAAATGATGCCACATATGCCTGAGACCAAAAAAGAGCGATTTAACCAAACTTACCTTTATACAAAAGTGTTTGGATAAGGCGCTATCGACATCAAAAATCTCTAAAAGGTTTATATTTTTTCAATAACAGAAAATTGAATTTAACGATGGAGATTAAATTTGAAATGTGAATCTGTACTGGAAAAAGGTGTTTTTTGGCATCTTTTTTTTGCTATGCAAAGAATCCCATATTTTTTAACGGTTTGGTCAATCTTTAAGACTTTTTCCACAGACATTTGAAACATTCCTTGTCTCTTTTTCGATTTCGCAATCTGGTACAGTTTAACCAGAAAAAAAGGCTTGTTGCAACACTGTGCGTCATGGCTTACGGCCATAAACTGCTCTAAATGATAGCAACTAGCAAGTGGCATCCTCTTTCATTTGAGTCTGAATCCTGTTGATATAATTGCAAGTTTAAGTTGCAGTAATTCAAATAACTGCAAGTTTAAAGTTGCAGTAATTCTTAAAACTGCAAGTTTAAAGTCTCAGTAATTCAAATGGCTGCAAGTTTAAAGTTGCAGTATTTCACATAACTGCAAGTTTAAAGTTGCAGTAATTCAAATGGCTGCAAGTTTAAAGTTGCAGTATTTCACATAACTGCAAGTTTAAAGTTGCAGTAATTCATAAAACTGCAAGTTTAAAGTTGCAGTACTATAAAATTGAGAGATGAAAATTGCAATAAATTTTAAATGTATTTTTTTCCGCC
The DNA here is from genome assembly GCA_963966045.1 of Xestobium rufovillosum. Taxonomy (NCBI): domain Eukaryota; kingdom Metazoa; phylum Arthropoda; class Insecta; order Coleoptera; family Ptinidae; genus Xestobium; species Xestobium rufovillosum. The sequence continues at coordinate 24,915,116 of OZ014504.1, forward strand.
TGACCCTTCAGCGCTTCCGTAGTTTAATAAGCAGTAATGCTCTTAATTATTAGTAGCTGTTTAAGTATGAACTATGAATAATGCAGTGTTTTTGAAAAACTTTCATAATCACAGAAAATAAGTATAAGCAACTCGACAAGTTTCATCTTAGTCTTAAAAGTGGAACGTGCAAAGGAAAAAGGAGCACACATCTGTGTTTATCACATTTTTATACACGGTTTATCGGGCATTGTATCTGTCAGCCATCTGCACCCTCTGTGTCTAAGGTGAAATTTGTCAGGCAATACAGTCGGTGGTCTTAAGTGCCGTGCCCTAAATATGACAGAAAATCCATAAGTGTGAAATTTTTAGCAATATATTTACCTAGCCAATTTGGCTTTTACCTAGCCAATTTGGTGGCTAAAAAGTTTACACTAAAAATGTAACATGACTATGCTTTGTATCAAGTACTCAAAGTGTAAAAATGATATGAGCAATGACAAGGCATACTATAATTTTTTTTCTTGCTTAATATGGCCCCAGGTGAGGAAATAAAAAATGTGCGTCAAACATTTCTTTCAAATATGAATTAAAACATGCTGTCAGTTTACCCATTGTTACTATCTATATCGTTCATAAGTTGATTAATTTTGATTGCTCTAGTGTTTGGCTGCTGGATCTTCAATAATGAATCGAGAATCAGAGAGTACAGCTATGCGTCCCTTGGCAAAAGCAGTCACAAGAAGTTTGGAAACTGTTCGTAATCTTATTAGAGAAGCATGTCTGAGGAACAACACTCCAAATGGGCCCATAAAACTTGACAATAATGAATTAGTTACTGAAATGCTTTTGGAAAGTCTTAAAATTTTTGATAGGCTCTTCGCAGAGTTTGAATTTGCTTATGTTAGTGCCATGGTGCCAGTTAAGTCAACACAGGAATTCGAACTCCAGGAATTGATAAGTGTGTTATTTTCGGAAACCTTACAACGCGGTCTCAGGATGAAACTTCTCACTCAAGATATGGTAGATGCATGTGACCCTGCCTTGATGTTTACCATTCCTAGATTAGGAATTGTTGGAGGCCTACTTGTATTTCCAAATGGTCCACTTTGCATAGACAAGCCATATGAAGACATGAGCGAGATGTTTAGACCTTTTAGGTGAGTGTAGCTTTTTTAGGTTTATTTATTTGTAGTGAATATTTTCTTTACTGACTTTTTGGTAGAAATTCATTATGAAATAATAAACTACTCTGTGTACTACCAATGTTAACACTTTATTCTAGTACTGATGATGAGATTGTTTAAAATCTTGAAACCAGTCAAGTACTAGAATAAAGTATTAATATTGGTAGTACGCAGAGTAGTTTATTATTTCATAACATTATTTTTTTTGTTCTCCCTTGGGAATAATTGTCAGATAATTTATTTTATTTAGTTGAAATCAAAGATAGCTTACAGAGTATTATTAACTACCATCAAAGATATTTCGACTCCGCCAACAAATTTTTGAAATTTCAAAAATTCCTTTTAGAATGGGTGTTTTTCTTAGATCAAATCCCATGTATCCCTCTACTTATGAAGGCTATAGGGCGATGCTTATAGGAGCCAAAAGGTGAAAAATCATAATTTTTGTTCCAAACATAAATTTTTTGATTGGGATGAAATTTGTGAGGATACCTTGTTCGGTTGTTAAGGTCAAGTTATGGGCTTATGGCACCCTGAAATTAAAGATAATTTTTTTATACTGTCGGAAATTTGGACAGTCAGTGTTTGAGGGTAAAAACTTACATTTGAAAATTGTAACAGCTATAGTCTGTCTTGTATTAGAATGGAGTAGGGTGGAGAATGACAACTGATTTTCCTATCCTTCTATTGGCTAACTGGCAGGTAAATGTAAATACATACAGGAGCACAGGACAATAGCTGACGTAGAAGTAAAAAAGTAAGTCAACTTTTCGGAAATTTCTTTTATGTTGATGTCAATATGACTCATTCTTTTAAAATTTTTAATAAATATAATATAATCTGATATAATCTACTATAAATAATTTCCTAGCAATCTTTTATTGCTTTTGATTTTCTGCATTATTGTTCCACACTGAGTGTCTATTGAGTTTTTCATTCATTTTATAATTTTGCCTGTAATTTAATTTCTCTCTAAAATCCTATTTTATTTAAACTTTTAGTATGAGAGCCAACGACCAAAATTTCTGTCTCATAACATCCCGGCCAAAACAGTATAAAATCTATAGATTAGATGACCCTGGACTGAAAAATACAATTTTCAGACATTTTACGCGCAGCGCATGACCTGAGCGCATTTTCAAAAATGTCAACAAATTTGACCACACTGTATCATAGCATCCCGTCTGATTTCCAGAATGTAGTTAGATGAAAACTCTGAGATGTAGAAAACACGTTTTTCAGACGCCGATAGCCCAACGCTTACATAGGAGACCATTTCGAAAAAAAAAACAATGAGACAAAATAAACAGTATTATAGCATCATGTCTGAAAATCACTTTAATACGTAAATTTGTGTCATTTTTAGAGCATTTCGAAAATGAATTTCGGTCAACGGTATCATAGCATCTCGTCTGAAAACAGTTAAACATGATAAAATGAGTTGCCCAGATGTAGAAAGAATTCATATCAGACAAATTGAGTGCAGCATCTAACAAATCAGACAAATATTCGATACTCAAAAATCCTCGAAAAATCTTATTTGAACGCATATTAGGGTCTCCGTTATATTACAAATCAATTTATAATATCAGTTAATGACTAAAAAAGAGATTACCCGAAACAGTCGAGCTGAAGTTAAAAGACTTTTAAAATAAATTGTACAAGTAGGTAAGAAAAACACTATTTATTGAAAAATGGCAAAACGTTTTTAATCATCACTGTCTGACTCATCATCGTCGTTGTCATCATCGTCGTCATCACTCCAGGTCAATGGCAAGATCAATAATATCTTCTTCGTTGCACTTATTTAAGGTTTCTTTTGTAAATATTTTCACTTTTGCATTAGTTTTTCGTGTGCAAAACACACAAGTTAAGTTTGATATTTTACAAAAATTGAAACAACCAACAGTCAGTATACGCGAGACAGATGCATAGCCACGTTGCCACGTAAGTTATAGGTGCGTTCGCATGGAAGCGTAACAAGAACTGGGCGACTCTGAAACGTTTTTTTCCTTTTGGGAATTATAGGCGGTATTGAAAATGTCTGAAAACAGTATTTTGGCACTCTCGGCAGCCATAAAGAACATTTAAAGAAAAAATTTACCGGGATGCTATGATACAGTGTGGTAAAATTTGTTGACATTTTTGAAAATGCGCTCAGGTCAGACGCTATGCGGAAAATGTCTGAAAACAAAAATTTTAGCAACCAAATAACAAGATCTATGTACATTTTGAATATCAGACGGGATGTGATAATACAGTCAACCAATTTTTTTTGACATACTTAGCAGAAATGGCTCCTCACGAAGCTGCTGGGTTTCTGATCGTTCTGCCCACTTAAGTCGGGTCTAGGGCCATCTAATCTATCTATTTCATATGATTCTAGCCGGGATGCTATGAGACATGGTTTTGGTCATGGGCTCTCGTACTATTTTGAACCAACTATTATTGCTATTCCCTCTACCTTTCAACGACTTCTGAATCAGAGTGTTACAAAAGACATATTTGCCAAAAAGGGTTACGCGGGGGTCGCAGACCGCCCCCAAGAGGTACGTGTCTCCCGAGACCTTCCATTTTCTTAAGGCCGTCTTTCTCACCTGCCGAAGACTCGGCGGGTTTCGTGGTAAGAACTTTCTACCTGTCTCCAACTACACCTCGGGAGGTGGAATCAATAATAAGTAAAACTGCAGCAAAGAACACGGCGGGGGTGGATGGTATTACAGGAAATAGTACTAGATCGGTGAGTCATGTAATATCGGAACCGATATCTCATTTAATTAATGAATCATGCATGGCTGGTGAATTTCCTGATTCTCTGAAGATGACCAAGTCTATCCCAGTATACAAGGGTAAAGGATCCAGGAATGATCTTCGAAGTTACAGGAACATATGTGTACAGAGCCACTTTGCAAAGATCTTTGGGTATTCCTACTATGTTCGACTAAATAGCTTCTTGGAGTCCTTCAAACTTCTATCACCATGCCAGAGTGGATTCCGACAAAATAAATCCACAGCCATAGCTGACCTAACATCCTATATCTATAGCTGTTTGAACAACAAAGAGCATCCTATCACTCTTTATTTCGACTTAAGTAGAGCATTCGATACAATTGACCATACTGTGCTTCTTCAAAAAATTGAGCGACTTGGTGTGCGTGGTAATGCTATTTCATGGGCTGCTTCATACCTGAGGAATAGAGGTTAGCGTGTTGTCTATGGGAATGCGATCTCTGATGTTTTAAGGTCCAGCATGGGTGTACCTCAGGACTCGATTTTGGGCCCGCTGTTCTTTGTCGCATTTGTGAATGACCTTCCTGCCAACTGTTCTACGGCCAATCGAACTATTATCTATGCTGATGATATGAACATCATTGTCGGCTCGGAGTCCTCTGGATGCGATTGAGAGGGCAAACCAGTCCGCGAGTGAGCTCCAGTCCTGGTGTCTGGGTAATGGATGAGTTTTGAACACTGCTAAAACTTTCTACATGAGTTTTACACCAAAGAAAGCTGCTAGTGATTCGAGTCAACTGATCAGGATTGCGAGTAGATCTATACGGAGAGTGGGAGAGTGGGTATAGTTGTTGACCAAAAGTTAACTTGGGAGAGTCATGTGGATAGTGTGATTGGCAAATTGTGCGCATCTTGTTTTGTTATGAGGCAGTTGC